>CAMPDV010000103.1:600000-773036 GCA_946699065.1 Loxodes magnus
CTTCCTAAATTATATATTTTACTATATTAAAAAAGTTACAATTAAAGTTCGTGGACCAATTCTTTAAAAATTTCCAATTTATTATGAAGACATTTAACTTTTCCCTGAATTAAAACTTACATAATAATTTTTTATAGCTCTCTCTGTTGATAAATCATTTCATTAAGATCCAAATTATTCCCCGTTTTTTCTTTTTAATTTTCAAATTTAACTTAAAAGTTTTTCCTCTTATAAAGATGTTACCTATTTTTTTTTTTCGAGTATAAATTAAAATTTTTAATTTTCGTCAATTTTTTCTTAGTTAACTCTTTCATATTATTAAGTTATCTCATCTAGTTTTTAATCAAGTTATTATAGTCGTGCTTCATATTATTACTTTTGCTCATCTAATATTTGCTTAGTTTTTTTTAATTCTATTTCAATCAACTATTTTTGTTCTTGCTCTTGTTTAAACTACTTTTAAAATAATCCTATCTATTATTTTAAAAAATTTTCCTATTTTTTATCTAATTATGATATCAAATCTGTATATTTTTATTAATTTTCTTAATTTTATAATTCAGACTTTTTTAATTTTTTCTGAAGATTGTCTCTTTCTTCTTGTGATTTTTAACCTTAAATTTTAAATAAATCACTTTATTAGAGTAAATTAATATTTTCTATTTATGCTTTTGAAATCTACTTTTCCAAAACTTCAATTTTTTATTTTAAGTCACTTTTTTTTTAATCTTTTTAGTCTAGATATGTTTAAAAAGTTGTTTTTTCTTTTTCAATTTAGTTTTACAATTTTTAATTTTATTTATCCAGATCAATGCTTACTTTTTATATTTTTTATAATTAGGCTTGTAATTAATTCATATTTTCCTTTAAATTCTTATTTTCTATTTCCATTCCCTTTAGAAAATCAAGCTATCCTCTTAACTAATTGTATTCTTTTGTAGTTTTATCAGTATCTTTTTTATTTTGATTAATTAATTCTTCCAATTACTATTTCTTTTCTTCTGTAACTTTATTTGCTTACTTCTATTTTCTAACTTCTTCATTTAAACTTTATACTTAGCTTTATAGCTATCCTATTTATTCCTATAAATTTAAGTTTTAGTTATTTTGGTGTGTAAAATTTTTAATTTTAGTTGTTAGTTCTTCTACTTCTTTTTTCTAGTTGTTAATTTAATATTTTTGCTATTCTATAATTTATTCCTAATTAAGCTTTTACTATTCTAACTAAGAGTTTCTTTCTTTTAAAGTTTAGTTTTCTTTCGTTTTTACTTCCAACTAATTTTTTTAGCCTTTAGCTTCTTATTATGCGTTTTAGTTTTTATTAATTTAATCTTATAAATTCTTAATTTAATTTTCTAAATTATCTACTTCTTCTTACTTTCTATAATTTTGAGTTTGAGCTTATTTCAATTTTTATTCTACCTGTTATTTTTGCTAGTCTAACTAAGAGTTTATTTACGTTAATGTAATATTTTATTCATTTATGTCTTCTAACTGTCTTTGCAAATCATTCACTTTTTAGTTTAATCTTATAGCTTCTTCCTTTTAATTTTACAGTTAGTTTCCTTAATTTTAAAATTATTATTAATTCTTTTAGTTTTTTGTAATTTACTCTTATAAATCCTTAATTTTGTTTTCTAATGCTTATTTTTCTTATCTCTAATTTTCATTTTAGAATTAAGTTTCTTAGGCTTTTTTTTATGTCTTTTCAATTTGTGAGTTTAATGAAAAAATTTGATTATTTAAATTTTAGATTGCTTAATCTTTATCTTATATCTATTTTTGTTGCTACTCATTGGTTTAGTATAATTTCTAAATTTAGCTGCTTTGATTCTTCAATTAACTTAATTCATTCTACATTTACTAGATTTATTATATTAGTTAATTGTTATATTGTTACAATTATTCGTTTCTTCATTTTTCCTACTAATCATTCTAGATTATTGGGTAATTAGGGACAGGTGCTGTAAAATATTAAATTTTATTGATTTACTATTAATTGAAGATAAGATTAAAGTTTTTATTTTGTTCTTCATCATTCTGAATTTCTTCTATATATTTTTCTTTTAACTCATATATTATTCCAGCTTTTCTTTTTCTATAAAAGCTTTCTACTTACTCAAAGTTATGCTTATACAACTCTGCTATCTTATTTAAAACCTTTTTCTCATTTTCAGTTACTTCCATATCTTTTGCGATTTTAGCTTAATCTTTTTTAAAGTATGCTAAAAGTTGAAGGAGTTTAGATTAAAATTCGTCTAACTGTTTGGCTCTTTAACACTATTAATCCAATGCTTCTAAACTCTATCGGTATATTTATTCTTTTGAACTTATTTTAAAATTTCTATCTAATACTTCTAAATCCCACTATACCTGCTTTAATAGATCATAATCACTTCTAGCCTCCAGAATTTTTGCAATTTTTTCTCTATCTCCGATTTCTTAAATAATGTTATAAAGTCTTTAAGTTTTTTCATTAAATTCTTCTAAGTCATATCTAGTAATTTTATTAAATTCTTCATGATTTTCAATCACCTTATAAAAGATTTTTTCACATCTTTACGATATTATTTCATAAAAACTATATATAATAACAGGATTTTTACACAGAGTTATAGCTTTCTATAGCGCTTACAAGCCTGTACTAAAATTTCCTTCTTATAATAGTCTCTAAAATATTTCTTAATTTTCGAATGAATTAAATGAAATTTAAATTTATTGCTTTTCATGCATTTGCTCTGGTAGTATTTATATTTTTTAGCTTTACACTTATATCTAATTTTGAAGTGGTTAAATGCCTTCATTTTATATTTAAATTTATCTAGCAACTTGATTATTATAGTTTCTCTACTCCTTTTATTATATTTATTATATCTCTGTATTGAAATATTCCGATAATTCTTAACCAATCAATTATCTATTGCTTTCTAAGGTTAGTGTTAATCTTTCTATGTTAATCCCATATAAAGATGAAAGTATTTCTAGAACTTGCTTTTCTTAGTTAATAATTTCATTATTTTATTTAGTTATTTTCTTATTTTAAAAAATCTCTGCTAAGTCTTTAAGGCACTTTTATTATTTTTAGTCTTCTTCCTACATTTTTTTAATACATTTATTTATTTCCTCTTAATTTTTAGAATATTTTTCCTCTTTCTAATTTACTCTAAAAATTATATCGATTTCAACTAAATTTTATTGTATTCCTTTAAGTAAGACAGAATCGTTTCTTGGTTATAACACTGCTAATGTATTTTCTCTTGTTTTTAATTATTTAACTCTTTCAAACATTTCTTTCACTTTTATCAAAAAATTTTGTAAGCTTTCTTCGTTGACTTAGTTAATAATCTACTAATCATAGTTAATCCTTTCACATATTCTTTAGCACCAATATTCTATAATTTAATAGACTTCGTTTTTTATCTATGCATCTTTACACAGGGCTAGAATGTTTCCTAGCTCTTATCTTCCTTATTTAAGTTTTTCATTTAGTTCGCTAACTTAATTTGTCGCTAAAGGGTACTCAGACATCTTTTATATTTAAAGCTCTCTAAACTCAATTTAAAGTGGGCTAAATTTATAAAATAAACTAAAATTATCAATAGAAATAACTTGTAAGCTCCCTTTACTAAGTAAATAAAAATTGTACTTAAAGATGTTTAATAAGTTTATACATGTTCCCTTATCTTCTAAAGATGCATATATTCATTTTATTAAATGCTTCTTGATATTTTTAGTTTAAAGAGTTATGTCATCTTTTATATTGTAAACCATTTTAATTTTAACTTTATCCCTTTATTCTTAATAATCCTTAGACTTAAAGGTATTAAAAAGTGATTAAAGTTTCTGTCCAGCTTTAGTAATTCTTATATTGGATTTATAGTTAGAAGCTATTTAAATCTCTTAAATATTCCTTTTAACAAAGCTACTATTTTCTTTAAGTATAAGGGTTATAATTAAAATTATTTATATATAAATTACATTAATATTATTCATTTTGTTTTCATTCCCTTTTATCTGAAGTTCCTTCCATGAGTTTATAATAGTAATCTCACACTTATGATCTATAATAGATTTTAGATTATGATAAAGAACTCTAACTAACTTTGTAAGATAAATCGCCAAGGTTTAAATAGTAATGAAGTTACTTTGAGTGTTATATTTTAAGCACTATCTCTTACATATTCCATCTAAGGATCTAGCAAATTAATATACTTATAGATGCTTTCAATTTGTATGAATTTTATTAAGTTTCTTTATCCTATTTTAATTACTTTATGAAACTTAGATTTATTATATTTTATAATGAGCCTTCAAAAACACATAAAGCTAATTTTTATTTTAATATACTTGATATCTTTATCTATCATAATACCATACTAAAATTATTTTTTGGCTTTAAATTATTATTTCTATTTTAATAAGCTAAAAATGAAATTTTGCTCATTTTGGATTATGTCTTTAGATTGCTTAAAAACGATTTTTTAATTGAATTTATTAGAAAAAATCAAGTTCGATGATCATGAAGTTACTTGTACATGCTTCGCAAGCCTTTTATACAAACTAGCTGTCAGTTTTTGTCTTTCTTCTTCCATTCTTTCTATTTCCTCAGCCAATAATTGCATGTTTTATTCATGTTCTTTCTCACGCTGTTCAATTTTCGCTCTTAATTCCTTGCATTTTTCCTCATAAGATTTTTCTTCTGTCTAAACTTCAACTTCCTTTTGAAAAATCTACTGTTGATTATTCTAGCTACTTTAATTATTGTTATCTTGATCTTCCTATTCTTATTACTACTATATATAAGTATGCAGCTTTTCATGGATATTTTCCACCTTTTCAAGCAAGGTTTCATACGTGTTATTTTGGACATCGTTGTTTTCTCTTACTGAAGCTTTATGTAATTGCATTTTTCTCCATTTCTCTAGCATATTGTACAACTTAAATCTTTCCCATGCTGCTCTGTACTTTTTTCCCTTTTTTCTCAGCAAATTAACCTTGAACATCTGCTAGATGCAAATCGCTGCCATATTCATTATTTGCTTTCTCTTTATGTTTCTTTCGATAAAATCCATAACTGACCTTTCATCGTTTCTTAATGTTAGATATTTATGAACAAGGGTAATTAAAGCTGCTGATAAAAGAAGTCCTCCAAACCCTGCAAATATTGCAATCAGCCTGCCCATATCTGTGATTGGATACATATCTCCATATCCAACGGTAAGAACAGTAATAAGCAGAAGCCATACAGTGTTCAAGAAGTCTTTGTGTCTTTATTCCATTAGAGGGTTAGTTTCATATGATGTTTCTCTTTCAATAATGAACATTAAGTAACTACTTGCTACAACTATTATCATAAAGCCTCCTACTAATGCCATTAATGGATTCACTTCAAGCCAAGCTTTCACCAAAAACAAAGCACTATACTCTACGTTTGTAATACTTCCAATGAACCTTCCATTAGGACTGTTTAAAGGGCTCTTATTTTTAACGTATTAAATTGCAAAGAAAAGCTTACTAAAGCTAGCAAAATGCAGAGCGGTAGCTGCTTCTTAGCGATAGAAGTAGTTTTTTGCACCTTAATCAATAAAAGGAGGGACATGGATGCATACTATACTATATTCCAAAAATAGCTGAATTATATTATCCTAGAAATAGGCTAATTAATTAGGATACTTATGTGTCTTAACCAGAAGTTGTGATTTATAGTGATTTTTGAAAGTCAAAATTATTACTGAAATAATGACTATTAATAAAGCTAGGATGCGAAGAAAGTTAACTATATAGAAGCTTGTGCTTGGGTCTTTATAATTATCTTTGCATCCCCATTTTATTTCTGAATCTAGAATATTAAGAAAGATGCTAATCCAACCTAAATGAAATAACCTATTCTCATTTCTTTCTAATTTCCTTCTTAGATTCTAGATATATTTATTATCAATAATTGTCTATTTGTCAGTTATCTACTTCATTAGTGTTTACGCTTCTTCTTTTTCCTCACCAGGTACTTATTTATATTCTTTAGATGAAGGTTTTTGATCTTAATTTTCATTCTAAGATAAATTAGAATTACTATGACTTTAAACAGGCATCACTTAAGAACTACTTGACATACTTATTAATCTTAAGTTAGCTTTAATTTTAAATACTTTCACTTCAATTAAGCTTTTGTTAATTTAATTTCTACTGAACTCTCTTTATAAGTAAATTCAACTATTTTCATATCTTTCTTTTTCCTTTACAGCTTAAATTAAAACTTAAGATTCTTTTTTTCTAACCTTCATTAAAAAGTGAAATAAACCTATTAATACAATTTACTTTCCTTCTCCTTTCTTGAAGTATTTCTCTTATCTCCTAATAAGGGAAAGATAAGCTTAGAAGTGTATAGTTTTATAGTTTTGCTATATAATCTTACTGCTAGATTTACTTTAATCTTGCTTTCTTGGTCGCTAACTCTTCACTATTAAGATGCTCTAAGTGGATTTAGTAGCAAGATTTTTGTAAATTATTATTGAAATTAAATCAACTAAGAAATAGCTAGTAAGTCACCTATACATTTGTTTAATATAGAACTTCTCATAGAATATTCCATAAGAGCTATAAAACCTAGTCAATTCATCATGACTCTAGCATAATAATTTCAGAACCTTGTAAGGATAGATAGAGAAGAAATTAATATGCATTAAATTTACATATTAAGAAGTAAATAACTAAGTTTGGTGCTAAAGTTGGATTGAAAAGCTTTATATCAAATTATAAATCTAAAGTCTAATTTAAAAGGCATCCATTAATTAATAAATTTAAAGCTAACTATCTAGTTAATATGTAAGAAACATCATTGCTCATATAACCAAATTTAGAAATTCATCAGTTTATAAAATTTTAGAGGTAGATAATAGATGAGATAGGATTATTTCTATTAGAAACTACTTATAATGGATGAAAAGATTAGAAAGTAATATAGCAATTTAGTGTATAATTGGTACAAGTTATTATGCTTATAAAAGTTAAGAGAAGTATATTTGATATTTTATCTGCGTGCTCCTCTTTTATCTCCTTTGTTAAGTTTTTACTTATAAAAGGATTTATTTAAGATTAGGTACTTTTAAAATGATGATGTTTTAGTATTTTACTTCTTTAAAATAAAAATTTGACTTAAAGAGAATTAAAATTAGATTTTGGAGATAATGATTCATTATGTTTCCAGTTGAAAAATTTTGTGAGACTTGTTTAGACATTAAAGAAAATCCGTTTACATTTACCCAAAAATTTAGTGGATAAACAAAAGAAAATCAGTTGATCAGCTTAGTTTGATTTAGCTGCTTTATTTTATATTTGGTTGTCTATCCTGTTAGTATCTAGTTTGTAAGGATAAAATGCTATATTAATTATATATTCTCAAAAGCTTCTTTGAACCTACAATTATCTAAAGCATAATACCTATAAGTAAAATTCTGATTGCTTTGCTTCAAAGATATCTATACGCATGCTCAATTTAAATGCTTACCTTTAATACTTTTATTCACAACACACAAAACAGATTTACTAAATGTTCACAATTTAGTCATCATTATTGATCTCCAATCAAGGTTCGTTTTCTAAAAAGAATATAATAACTTTAATACTTTTAAGCTTATAGAATTAGCAAAGGCTTGATTTCTTGCGCAACTTAAATAATAAAAAATTAGCCTAACTTTCTATCTAAGCTTATTACTCTGTTTCAAAGATACATCCTTAGTACTAGTTTGGTATATATATTTATTCTGCTTTTATATCCTTAAATAAAACTTCTTCAATTTTAGTTCCTAATAAGTCAGTTGTTTGCTTAAACCCTTAAATGCCAAAAATAATTTTAGATTTACCTCTAATTATTAAGCATTAGCAAAATCTTCTTTCTATCCCCCTCAAATTTAAATCTCAACAATATTATATTATTCCAATACTCAATTTAACTCAGGGTAGTATTAAGAAGAATCTATTTTCTTTTATTAACTCATTAGCTCACTATTTAAACTAGATGCTTTATTTAAGATGGGGGAAATATAAATGGATCAGAATAAATAAAGCAAAGCATTTTAGTAAGTTAATAGGATAACAAAATAAAAGCTTTTATGTTATTTACGGTACTATCGTTTGAGGGTGGTTATGCAAGTATAGACTAAACAAATAGATAAAGAGGTAGCGTGCTTGATTAATGAAGACATACTTGAATATTTTTATCATAGACGCTAATTGCAGGTGTTTCAAACACAAAGAACTAAAAATCCTATATTAAAAATCTTTCATGTCAATGCTTGGTTTATTATCTTTAATAACTACTTTAAATATGTACTAAGGCTACATGAGCGGTACCTATATTAAACATAATGTAAGTTTTTTGGAAATTAAATAAGCAGCTAAAATAGAATGTAGTGTTAAAGCTTCATAGGTAAAATATAAACTTAATGAATAACTTTAAAAATAAAAATTAGTAGCTAAATAGTTTAAAAGGAAGCTTAATTCCTTTATAATTAATTGATATCTAAAACTGTTTTTAAAAAAGTTATTTAAATATTTTCTACTTAAGCTTATAAATAATTACCAAATTAAATAGCATTTATTTCTATTTTATTCTAGATAAATCAAAATATTTATTGAGTGCTATTAAAAAGAGAAAGATCAAAAGTAGGGAAAGATAGAAATAATTGAGCTTAGAAGTTTTGTTTAGAATGTATAAATTATCAAGAAATGTATATACTTTAGTTCCTTCAGTTGCAACTTATTTAAGTTTATTTATTCTTGTGTTTTGAAAATAAGCTGAAGATAGAGTATATCAATGTTGGTTGAAATAATCAGATAAATAAGTATTTAAAGGGAGTATAATTGTCGAATTTCTTGATCTACTTTTGAAAATAATATTTTTTAATATTTCTTATATATCCTTTGCTAACCGCTTTTATCCTAAATGAAATACGTTTATTTAATATAAATGAAGTTTAAAAATCAATATGGCTCTCTGAAGTGAAGAAAAAACCAAAATAATTTAATAGTCTATTAAATTCTTTGATTTTTTTTTTTTCATAAGATTAAACGTGAACTTGGCGTTTAGTACTTTAAATAAATGTTTATTAATTACAAAAATAATAAAAAAAATAAAAATGGCCTAATAACCCCAATATCCTTCTGCTCCAGTTTATCCTCCACCTGCAACTGGATATCCTCCATAATAAATTTATGGATAACCTCCTTAAGGCTAAGGTTACTATGCTCCTGCCTAACCTTACCAGCAACTACAAATGACAACTGATTACAAAAGTATGGACGAACAAGAGCCTTGCTTTACTTATGTTAAGTGGTGGCATGGTTTAATTTTCTTAGCTCTATATCTGCTTTATTAGTATGTTTTAAGAAATATTTTATTTGCAAATAGTTACGAATATAACTATGAAAGTTGGAAGTGATAAAGAGCAGACAAATTATTTACTCTTAATTTTTTCTTATTAAATATTTCTTTAATAATCTATCAACACTCTAATTATTACAACTAGAAGCATCAATCTTTCCTACCTAATATTTTTAACTACTATTAACCATTAAACATACTCAATTTTAAATCTAATCACTTTTACTCCTTAAAGATAGAACCAAAAATTATTTTTGCATGATATAAAGTTAAGTTTATCAAGCATCTCTTTATTAACTTACTTCTTTATTAATAATTTAACTTCCAACAAGTTATCTTTATATATTAAATCTCGCTTCCTAGAGGCATTAATTCAAATATTAAAGATATTTTTACTTTTTGGCTTTTCAATCCCCGCTATTTCTTTAACTCAATAAGAAAATTTTAAAGGTCTTTGGCTTACCTTATAAAATCCCTCCTTGACCAGATAGACGAATTTGGAAAATGCCTTTTATAAAGGTTCTGATTAAATACCTTTAAATATAATATCATGTTAGGATATTTACTAATTATATTTGCTGAGTAATGAACTTAATAAGCGATGGATATTAGAACAACACAATTTAGACTTAGTTACACTTACAGCTTCCATTAAAATCAATACAGCTCATTTTATTACAGTTATGATTTAGCTTACCATATTAGACTCTGATAAACCAATAGGATTTCTCCTCTATATACCTAAGTAGAGTATTCAATCCAAATTTATCTCTCGATTGCCATCAATTGAGATTAGAAGTTTAATAACTTGTTTAAGCTAATTAACCTATAAAGAAAAGCTTATACTCTATTTTTCCTATCTATATGTATAAATTAGCTTATATAGTCTATTAGATAATTAAGTAGCATACCTAATTTTATTTCCAAGACTGATTCTTTAGATAAAAATGTTTAAGTATAAACCAAACCTTTTTACTTAATCTTTGTATAAAAAGAGAGACAAACTTTCAGCAGTAGGTTGGAATATTTAATACAAGAGAAATTAAATCTAGAAGAATTTTTAGTTTATTTAGTAAAATTAATCCGAGGAAAAATAAATAAGCAAACTGAAGGGTTAAGAGATTCCAAACCAGCCCAAGAATACCCTTCTATAAATGAATTGCTATAATTAATTTCATTACAGTTATTGAAAATTACTATCTTGCTTATTCAGTCTTCTGTGCTTCCTTTTCACCAACTATTAGTTACCAATCTACTTTTCTTCATCATAGTTAGAGATAGTAATATCTCTATGGCACTCACTGAAAGCATAATTTTTAACTCTATAATTTAACTGATTTAACCTTTTCCCCTTATACGTTGAAATCACTTAGAAATATTGATATTATTTCTTAGTATAAGCCTTTGAAATAGCAGTATTAGCTCGAGGGAATTTTAACCTTTTATTATATAATGAATTAAGAAATACCTTAAATTTAATAGGTATGCAAACCATATTCTAGTGGCTTTGTTATTATTATCTGAAAAAGAAGTTTAAAAATATAAAAGGATGAAGATTTTAAGTAACTAAGGAGAGATAAAGAAAATAAGTTTATAGTTAGTACTTTTCTTCGTCTATTAAAGCCATTTCTTAAACTAAGAGAGCTTTTACCTTAGAAGTTGGAATAAAAATAACTAGAAGATAAGTAAAATATTCAAAAGAGCCTTTTAGCAAGTTGCTTTCAATTATATATTTATTTTACCTAGATTATATTTATTTGACTATCCTTCTTGAGAATTTTTTTTCCGACTAATAGATTAAGTTTTTTTTCTCTTCACTTTTATTTCTTTTGACAAAATTGAGATTACATAGCTTTTAAATTGTTTTTTATCTTTAAAAATTATTTGGTTATCGCACTCAAATATTTATCTTAATTAATCTCCATGCAGTTCCTCCATTTCCTTCATATAATCTCTTTAAAATTATAAGGAAAGCATTCATTTTATTGAATTTAAATTAAATTAAAACTTCCTTTAAAAGTCTCTAATCTACTTTGCTTTAGACTTGATTTACTTTTTCTAAGTTCTCCTTTTTAACTGATCTAGATAGGTTCATAAGATTTGAATTATTAATTACTCCTTAGACTCTCATTTCAGTCTAATTGTTTTTAAGCTTTCCAGTTTATTTTCCTATTTTCTTTCTCTAAACTTACCTCTATAGTTGTATTAAAAATACTAGCTACCTAATTTAAATAGGTTAGACTTACCATATTTCAACACTAGCTTCCTTAAAGTATGCTTTTAAAATAGACTTAACTATACTAGAGTTAAACCAGAAATAATATTCCTTTAAAAGCAAAGGGCTAAACAAAGATTTGAAGCAAGTATTTGAAAATGCTTCAAAAAGCTTAAATATAACAGAGGGTATATAAGTTTATCTAAAGCTTAGATTAAATAAATTAAAAATTAATTATGAAGAACAAGAAAACAAAGGTTCAACTCCTATAATCAAACCCTAGTTCGTCTAAATCAAAGTTAAGCTTCTAAATCTTACTACTGTTTACTTTCACATAACTCTCATGCAAAATTTTTATGTTTTTGAATCTCTCGTTCAGCTTGTATGCTCACTGGTTTTATATTTAGGTGTAGATTATGTTAAGCAACTTCAGGCTTTTGTAAATTGGATAGATGAAACCTCATTGATCAATGAAAGGAAATGCTTCTTGGGTAATGCTCTCATTGTTTTCTAAGTTTAATTACCGTATATTCGTGCAATTAGCGATAATCGAAGCAACATCTTTGTTCGTCAAATTAGTGTTTTCGAGTCTGAGCTTCTTAAGTTTCTTATTATTTACAACAGCAAAAATTCAATTCTTACCAGAAATTTCGCATTTATTTAGTTCTAATACAACAAGCTGCTTACAGTTTTGGTTGATTACCTATAGAGTTTCTTTCTTCAATTCACTGAAAAAGAAAAGTTTGATCTACTTTAAATTTTTACAGTTTTAGAAGATAAATTTAAGGGTTTCGTTTGAGATCTGTTGCATGCTTTTAAAGCACAACTGCTCATACTTTAGCCCATAATTTCCTATTTGCTAAATCGTTGAATTCTAAAGTAGTTCTAATCCTTCTAGATACAAGGATATCATGAGAGGAGCATTTTATAACAAGAGCAGCAAATTTTCATCGTTAAAGCTTTTACACCGGAATATTTTAGCATGTGTTAACTAAGCATAATTTTGAGAAAGGAGCAAAGAGTAATTCTCAGGTGTAAAAATGGAGTTATAAATGGATAGCTTTTAGAGATTGTAGCTCTTTAATTATTATATTATCTGGTCTTATTAGTTTTTAGTATACTTTATTTAAACTTTAATTAAGTTAGGGCAAAAGCCTAGGAACTTCTCCATCAAATTATTCCTATTAATGTAAATTTCTTCCATTTACTTCCCTTTAACTTCTAAAAATTGCTTAATCAGATCGATGTTTAGCTTTTTGCTCTTTATCTTTAGTATTTTTATGTTTAAGTTTTGGCAATAATCTTTAAGAAAACTCCCTGTGATCTACTCAGTCTCAATTAGCTCAATTTGTTCCATATGTACCAGTTTATCAAGAAAAAACAGATAGCTATCGTAAATTTCCATCTGCTTTAGATTCAATTTTTTTAAGTTTTGGCATAACTGAAAATTAGGTAGTTAAATTTTATTAGCAGTAGGCCAGTTCATTATTTAAATCTCCTTTAGACTCTATCATTATAAGTATTTCTAGTCTTGCTTCCTAAGCGATAGGCTATAATTCAAAGCTTTTTGGATTTAAGTGCATAAATTATCTGTTAAATTTCTGCAGTTAATTAAAAGTTCCTTCACATTACAGTTTGAAATTTACCTAAAAACCCATTACATTTTGCTTTTACTAAAAGCCTCATCCTCCTAATACTGATATATTTTCAAGGTATTTATATCGTAATTAAATCTGTTAAACATCTAATTTACCAGCTATAAGTTACATATGTCTCTATTCCCTAAAAATCCTGTTATTTTCCTAACCAAAAGCTAATTTTTGAAAAGGTTCATCTAGATTATTTTCAGTTACTTGGTTTTTTAAATTTACTCTTCATTATCTTTCTGTGTTTAAAACTTTCTCTTCTAAGGCAGCATCAAAAATTCATTATTTCTAATTTATTTAAAAGCCTCAATACTTAGGAATTATGCCTCTTTAGTGAGTTTCAAATTTATGGATTAGTTTTGCATTAAAGTTCCATTATTATCTTTCTAGCCATTATCTGTATTTTCCTTTTTAGGTTATAAGTTGTCTTTATACTTAGCTACTTTATCAATACTTTATTCAATAGGTTCACTTTTTACTTATTTAAGACAATGCTCCATTCTATTTATAGTTAAATTCCCTAAGCTATTTAAAGTTAATTAACTGTTATTTCAACGATTATTTTCTCAAGTATTATAAAATATGAAACTAGTATAACTAAGCTACCAAGTATTTTATTACCCCTGCTTTATTACAAGCCTATTAAGTCTGGCTAAGGATAAGCAAACTTCTTTAAATGATTTAGAACTAAAGTTTAGTTAGGAGTTTAGTATATTAAGCTAAAGCTAATTCTCCTTAGCTGGGGATAAAAGGGAAAGTAGTTAGATAGATATGAAGTGTAGTCTGTAAGTTGAAAGAGTAAATGGAAAAAGAGAGTGATAAGTAGAAATAAAAAAGAATAGGTTCTCATAACTTAATAGTAAATAGAAATAAACTAACTACTAAGCTATATAATTAAATAAGCAAGCATAAGAGTATTACTATAGAAGCTAGATGTATAATAGTTAAATATACTTAATATAGCTTAGATTAGATAATCTCTTTTTATAGCAACTAAGCTACTGTTTAATATTATAAGGTTGAAGAATAGAATTAATTTTAATTAAAGCTGATAAGATTATTAAAGGTAGAGTTTAACTAAATCAATACTGTTATTTAATTATATAAGAGGGATTGTAAGTTAGCGTTAATTTAATGATTATAAGAAGCTTATATTAGATATATAGCTCATGCTAGTTTAATTAAAAATGATTATAATAAATAGCTGTAAATATGATAAATTCTACCTTAGTCAATCTAATTAAAGTAAAGGCTATTTAATTAGCTATTAGTTGAATAAAAAATAATAATAAAGATGTAAGTAGCATATCTTAATACCAGATATAGGGATAAACTTAAATGAGATTAAAAGATGTTAATTAGTTTTAAGTGATAATCTTAGTTAGCTTTTGTATCTTTAAATTTAATTAAGTATATTAATAGCTTTTTGCTTCTTTACTTTAATCTATTTTCTTTAGTTTGAGTTTTTCTTTTTAAGTATTATAATTTATGTGCTGCAATAGGTATTTTCACTAAGCATCGTTTTGTGTGATTGATTATTTATAGAATTTTATGTTTTATTCCAAAAACCTAGATTCTGATCTCCTGATTTAGATATCTCATCTCATAATTCCTTTTTAAATTGTATTAAATCTTAGTCTAATTTTTAATTTAAAATTATCAATGCTAGATTTTAACTTAAAGCCTTTCCAATAATTTCCTAAATTTCCCTTCATAATAAAAACTAAAAGAGTAAGAAATTGATAATTAGGACTGTGCTATTCCTAGCTCTTTAATTTGATTTATCAATAAGTTTTCTGACTAATATGCCTTTATTAATTTAAATGTGGAGATAGAAGTATAACTAGACCAATTAAACCATATTAGATATTTTATTTAGAGTTAATAGCAAGCATATTAAAATAAAGGTAGAGTTAAATCTATAAGGGTGTATATATAATAGGACTAGCTTAGTTAAAATAATATCATAAGCTTTATAAAATTAATTTTTATACCCAAGCAGAGCTTTTTAAATCAAAGTGAATTATGCCTTCTATTTTTTAATTTCTATGTTTGAACACTGAATATTAATTTAACGGCATAAGCTTTGCTTATAAATAACTATGAAGAAGTAAGTGCTAAATGCTGTTATGCTTCAACAGCCTTGCCAATTTCTATGAATTTACTAAATATTCAAATACCATGAGTTAGCTTTACTTTCTTTATCTTCTCTAAGTTATCTTATAGTTCAGCTTTTTCTTTTAACTTAATTTAATCTAGCATTCGTTTGAGCAGGAGCAAATTTTTCCCTTATAAGCCCTATAATTAAACAAAACTGCTACTTGGTATAGATTAGATTTAAACTAACATTAGTAAACGAAATTTAATTTAATCTAGCAGTCTAAATGATTTATAGAGCCCTTCTATAATTGTATAATGTATATTTATATTTATAAAATAATTCTCATTTTTAATTCCTTTTGTTAGGCTTAACTAATTCCTTTGGACTTATCTCCTATACATTTTTAATTTACAACCTTTATACTGCTAGCGCTATTTCTCTCTCCTTCCCTCTTTCTCTTATTTTATATATTCCCCTTTGTAATTTTAACTTTTTTTGTGAGTTTTCAATCCTTTCTAATGTTCTTAGCGTTTAACTTTCTTTTTTCTTAAGAATATTTAAAATTCTTCAAAACAACTAGAAAACCTTCTTGAGCATTTTCATAATTTAAGTTAAGAAAATAAATGAAAATAGTTAGTGCTGACTTATATTTGAGGGAAATTCATTTTTTTATAATTTAAGGTAAAAATGTCTGATTAAAGCAACCAAATATTTTAGAAGCTATTATAAGAAGGAAATTTTAGTACAGGCTTGTAAGCGCTATAGAAAGCTATAACTCTGTGTAAAAATCCTGTTATTATATATAGTTTTTATGAAATAATATCGTAAAGATTCGAAAAAATATTTTATAAGGTGATTGAAAATCATGAAGAATTTAATAAAATTACTAGATCTGACTTAGAAGACTTTAATGAAAAAACTAATAGACTTTATTAAATTGTTTAAGATATCAGAGATAGAGAAAAAATAGCAAAAATTCTGGAGGCTAGAAGTGATTATGATCTAATAAAGTAGGTATAGTGGGATTTAGAAGTATTAGATAGAAATTTTAAAATAAGTTCAAAAGAATAACTATACCGATAGAGTTTAGAAGCATTGGATTTATAGTGTTAAAGAGCAAAACAGTTAGACGAATTTTAATCTAAACTCCTTCAACTTTTAGCATACTTTAAAAAAGATTAAGCTAAAATGGCAAAAGATATGGAAGTAACTGAAAATGAGAAAAAGGTTTTAAATAAGTTAGCAGAGTTGTATAAGCATAACTTTGAGTAAGTAGAAAGCTTTTATAGATAAAGAATAGTTGGAATAATATATGAGTTAAAAGAAAAATATATAGAAGAAATACAGAATGATGAAGAACAAAATAAAAACTTTAATCTTATCTTCAATTAAGAGTAAATCAATAAAATTTAATATTATACAGCACCTGTGCCTAATTACCCAATAATCTAGAATGATTAGTAGGAAAAATGAAGAAACGAATAATTGTAACAATATAACAATTAACTAATATAATAAATCTAGTAAATGTAGAATGAATTAGGTTAAATGAAGAATCAAAACAGCTAAATTTAGAAATTATACTAAACCAATGAGTAGCAACAAAAATAGATATAAGATAAAGATTAAGCAATCTAAAATTTAAATAATCAAATTTTTTCATTAAACTCACAAATTGAAAAGACATAAAAAAAAGCCTAAGAAACTTAATTCTCAAATGAAAATTAGAGATAAGAAAAATAAGCATTAGAAAGCAAAATTAAGGATTTATAAGAGTAAATTACAAAAAACTAAAAGAATTAATAATAATTTTAAAATTAAGGAAACTAACTGTAAAATTAAAAGGAAGAAGCTATAAGATTAAACTAAAAAGTGAATGATTTGCAAAGACAGTTAGAAGACATAAATGAATAAAATATTACATTAACGTAAATAAACTCTTAGTTAGACTAGCAAAAATAACAGGTAGAATAAAAATTGAAATAAGCTCAAACTCAAAATTATAGAAAGTAAGAAGAAGTAGATAATTTAGAAAATTAAATTAAGAATTTATAAGATTAAATTAATAAAAACTAAAACGCATAATAAGAAGCTAAAGGCTAAAAAAATTAGTTGGAAGTAAAAACGAAAGAAAACTAAACTTTAAAAGAAAGAAACTCTTAGTTAGAATAGTAAAAGCTTAATTAGGAATAAATTATAGAATAGCAAAAATATTAAATTAACAACTAGAAAAAAGAAGTAGAAGAACTAACAACTAAAATTAAAAATTTTACACACCAAAATAACTAAAACTTAAATTTATAGGAATAAATAGGATAGCTATAAAGCTAAGTATAAAGTTTAAATGAAGAAGTTAGAAAATAGAAGTAAGCAAATAAAGTTACAGAAGAAAAGAAATAGTAATTGGAAGAATTAATTAATCAAAATAAAAAAGATACTGATAAAACTACAAAAGAATACAATTAGTTAAGAGGATAGCTTGATTTTCTAAAGGGAATGGAAATAGAAAATAAGAATTTAAAGGAAAATATGAATTAATTACAAGCCTAATTATAAAAAATATAAAAAGTAAGCATTGATCTGGATCAATAAAATTAAAAATTATACTAAACCAATGAGTAGCAACAAAAATAGATATAAGATAAAGATTAAACAATCTAAAATTTAAATAATCAAATTTTTTCATTAAACTCACAAATTGAAAAGACATAAAAAAAAGCCTAAGAAACTTAATTCTAAAATGAAAATTAGAGATAAGAAAAATAAGCATTAGAAAGCAAAATTAAGGATTTATAAGAGTAAATTACAAAAAACTAAAAGAATTAATAATAATTTTAAAATTAAGGAAACTAACTGTAAAATTAAAAGGAAGAAGCTATAAGATTAAACTAAAAAGTGAATGATTTGCAAAGACAGTTAGAAGACATAAATGAATAAAATATTACATTAACGTAAATAAACTCTTAGTCAGACTAGCAAAAATAACAAGTAGAATAAAAATTGAAATAAGCTCAAACTCAAAATTATAGAAAGTAAGAAGAAGTAGATAATTTAGAAAATTAAATTAAGAATTTATAAGATTAAATTAATAAAAACTAAAACGCATAATAAGAAGCTAAAGGCTAAAAAAATTAGTTGGAAGTAAAAACGAAAGAAAACTAAACTTTAAAAGAAAGAAACTCTTAGTTAGAATAGTAAAAGCTTAATTAGGAATAAATTATAGAATAGCAAAAATATTAAATTAACAACTAGAAAAAAGAAGTAGAAGAACTAACAACTAAAATTAAAAATTTTACACACCAAAATAACTAAAACTTAAATTTATAGGAATAAATAGGATAGCTATAAAGCTAAGTATAAAGTTTAAATGAAGAAGTTAGAAAATAGAAGTAAGCAAATAAAGTTACAGAAGAAAAGAAATAGTAATTGGAAGAATTAATTAATCAAAATAAAAAAGATACTGATAAAACTACAAAAGAATACAATTAGTTAAGAGAATAGCTTGATTTTCTAAAGGGAATGGAAATAGAAAATATTAATTTACTCTAATAAAGTGAGTTATTTAAAATTTAAGGTTAAAAATCACAAGAAGAAAGAGACAATCTTCAGAAAAAATTAAAAAAATCTGAATTATAAAATTAAGAAAATTAATAAAAATATACAGATTTGATATCATAATTAGATAAAAAATAGGAAAATATTTTAAAATAATAGATAGGATTATTTTTAAAGTAGTTTAAACAAGAGCAAGAACAAAAATAGTTGCTTGAAATAGAATTATAAAAAATTAAGCAAATATTAGATGAGCAAAAGTAAAAATATGAAAGAGTTAACTAAGAAAAAGATGACGAAAATTAAAAATTTTAATTTATACTCAAAAAAAGATAAAATGTAACATCTTTATAAAAGGAAAAACTTTTAAATTAAATTGAAGAATTAAAAAGAAAAAACGGGGAATAATTTGGATCTTAATAAAATGATTTATTAACAGAGAGAGCTATAAAAAATTATTATGTAAGTTTTAATTCAGGGAAAAGTTAAATGTCTTCATAATAAATTGGAAATTTTTAAAGAAATATTCCACGAACTTTAATTGTAACTTTTTTAATATAGTAAAATATATAATTCAGGAAGAGAAAATTGAAATAAAGATGTAGTCCTTTATTAAAAAGAGTAAAATAAAGAACATTAAATAAAATAGTCTATTAAATATTAAGAAGAGTGTTTGATGAAAATAAAGATAGACTTAAGAAATTGTTAAGAGTCTTAATTTACTTGAACATTTATTCTTAAAAGGAATAACGAAATTATTTCAAATGAATGCTAAGTAATTTTATATCTTAAGTCTTTACCTAGAGTTTAAATAGAATAAAATTCATAGTTTTAAACCCATAGACCAGGAGAATAAGTAAAAGTTAATTGGAGAATAACTAATTTAGAATAAGATTCTTTACCTTAAATTATTAAAATTATAAGTTTAAGTGACTAATTCTAAGAAATAGAAGTTGGAGAGATTCATCCTTAAGAAACTAAAGTGATCTAGCATTAATTTAAAGCAGAAAACAGCATAGGATTTTACACTCGAAGATGAAGACTTTATATCAATTAAATTGGATTTGTAGAAATTTTGACTTATAATTATAGAATTTAAGATAATAGAGTTTAGAATGAAAATATTAATAATGAAATCCAAAAATAAATAGCAATGGAGAGGTAATAAAGTCCAAAATTGAAAGACATATAATAAAATTTATTTTAATCTTTCTTTTAAAATTAAAAATAATAAATCATTAATATTCATACATCTTCACTTATAATTCTTTCAAATTGAATTAGCATTACATCGATATTTACAAAAAATTTAAAAAATATTGTAAGATAAGTTAATTTAATTCATTTTCTAGAATCGCCAATAAAATTCTAATAAATTTCTATTATACGTCATTTTTATTTATTAATGAGGTATATATTTAAAATCTTTATTTATAAAAGTTATTTATACCTTATGCATTTTTTTATTTCAAATTTTTTGCTTTATAGTTTTTTTCTAAATTTTGTTCTATTTCCTAACGATACCATTTGCTTATAATTTTTTATATTATTTATCTTGATTTTTAGTTGCAACTTAAAAAGGAATTTCAGAAAAACTCTTATTTTATTCTTAATTAATTTTAAGTGCTTGCATTACTATAATTTTCAGAATATCATTATTTATATAAGATTCATATATCATTAACTTAAGCAAATATTTGAATTTTTATTATCTTAAAAGATTGATATTCACCTATTTTTTGTTATTTTAGCTAAGGTTTTTAGATATTTATTCATTTCATACTTCAGACTCATCCATTATTGCACTGGAATCATTTTTTTATTGCTTATACTGATTTGAAAATAGAACTTTCTTTTTTAGAGCCATTTATTTCGATTTGAGGTAAATTGGCTTGCAAGTTCGTAAATCTCAAGTGTTTACTCCAGAAGGATTTATTTTAATTTTTAAGGCAAATATATAAGGAAAATTTTGATTTATCTCAGTTACATATAAGAAGAATAATTAGATCCTAATTCTTTAACTATTTCTCTCTTTTATTAGATAATTTCATTATCACATCTTAGTTTTTTAATTAAAGACGGAAATTAGATTTTTAAAGCTGATTAAGGATTAATATTATATCTAGTTCTTTCTAAGTGTCTTTGGGACTGAGATTGTATATATTGCTGACATGTGGAAAAAAAGTGATTTAAGATTGAAATTTTTTAGTTATGTGTAGGTTTGAATTGAAAAGTACTTTGCATTAAGAGAAGCATCGTAGGATATAATGATTATACATTTGAAGCTATAAACTTAAGATATAGGCTCTAAGCAATTATTTTTCTTTATTAGTATTTTATTTTAGAAAAGTAAAAACGTTGATCAAGAGTCTACGCTTTATGATCTGAATGCAACTCTGCTTGGTATTTTAACTAAAGTGTCATTTTCGAAATTTTTATTGAAGTACTTACTCCAACTTTATGCTTTCTCCCATCCTGCTCAGTTTACAGTTAGATTATATATCATACCAATTTTACAGAACTACTAATCTTATAAATAAACCCTTCCATCTATTTTCCAACAATATAATTTGCTTAGCTATATCAAACAAAAAATTATCTCCCTAAGTTAGTTACACCTCATCAAGTAGTTGAATTAAAAGTCCTAAAATTCCGATTTAAATCCTCACTTTTAAGGTAAATTTAATTTCTAATAATGACTAACTAGTTCTACTCTATACCTATTTAATTTATTATATAGTAGCTCTCTTTAAAAATTAGACTTAATAGCTTACATTAGCTTAATGCTTTCATTTAATACCTTGCTATAAAATAACTTTTGAATTTAATGTACCTAAAAGCTTATAGTTTTAAGAATTAAGTGTAATTTAATAGAAACTATTTAATTAAGTATAATGACAAAGGGATAGACTTATAGGTGGAAGGGTTAGGGAATAAGTAATATGAATCTTGCTTAAGCAGATATATTTGATAGATATTGATTTCAGGGAGAAAGATTATTAGAACTATAGAAATTAGATTTAGAAAGAAAGTTTAGTGAAGAAGGAAAATTTTGAGTCTGATTAAGATTTTAATTTTAACCTGAGTTTAGTTACTTAAACTAAGGGCTTTGAGTATTAAAGTTTCTTAATATTTTTTAATTTAAATAGCAGGAAAAATGGTAAAAGCTATAAAATACAAATTAGAATATCAAGGAATTTAGAAGTATAACTGAGAGATAAATATTGATTGGATAAAATTTTATAATCATTATGTTTTCTACTAACAAGAATAGAAATAATATGTTTAGTCAAGTAAATCTACCTCCTTTATTAATACCTTGCCAATTCTATTGGAAGTTTTGCTACTAAAATGAAGAAAACTGGTTTTGAACGAATGGACTTTGATTTTAGTTCTAATTTAGTCCCTACAAAAAGGTTGAAGAATCTTGTCAAGCAAAAGATTTATTTTAGGGTATTTCTTCTTTATATTAGCTTGAAAATTATTAAAATTATCCTTATTTCTAAAATTCTATATTCATAACTTACATTGCATTTGATTTTATTAAAAATCTCTTTGCATATCCTTAGGACTTTCTTATTTAGATTGTCTACTTCCACTTCTCATCTTCATATTTTAATTCATTTTTTCAGATATTATCTATTTTTCCTACTTAAATCCAAATTATGTTTAAAGATGTCAATCAACTTATTATGAGTTGCATCAATCTTCTCCACTAGGATGCTTAGTCACTATGAATATTAAATAATCTTCATATATTTGATTTTGCTAAAGAGGTTTATCTTATTTTGTTTTCTATCTTCTTTCTCTCATTATTTTGAAACTTCACTTAAGAGACTTAACCAAATTGCTCCCTACTAGCAAAACCTTATTTTTCTTATTTTCTTTTCCAACTATATTCAAAGTATCATACTTCTGCCTTTAGATTAAGCTCAAGCCTTATTCAGACAGTTAACTACTTTTTATGTTTTTCTTAACATGTAGCTCGTTAGGTGGTTATTGAGGTTGTATCTACCATTCTTAGCTAATATTCTTATCTTGTAGAAATACATTTTAGCTTTGATTGAGATTTTCCTATTTATCATATTATGCTTCTTAAGTATTCTATTCACTCTATATGAGCATTTCTAGGATATCTCAGTTGTTCTTCAAAATGAACTGTTGTAGAAGCTAATTACATTATTCTAATATTTAACTATCAAAACTAAAGCAAGGCATTTAATTTATATCTGTCACTTCCTTATAGGTTTATAGCAAATTCTCAATATTTTCAATTTATTCCTGTGCAATATTTGAGTTTGGCTATATCTAGTTAGCTAGAAAATCAAGTCTATTAACTATTTATATCTCCCTTTGCATAATATAACTAAAATATCTTTCAAGTTTAGTTTTATCCTAATTTATCAAGTTTAACATTTCGCTTAGTTTCTATTAAAATTATTACAGTTAGTTCTAGACTAATTACTGTTAGGCATTTATCTAGATTTTCCAGTTCTTAATTTGCTTCAACCAGTTTATTTTGCTATCTTTTATTAAAGCTACTTAGTTCTTCAGGTCTAAGACTTTCTTCTATGTCTTTCTTTCTTTATAGCAACTAGTTGCTATTTCCATTAGCGCGTAGTTTACTTAGTATTCCTAAAACGATTTAGAGAACTCTTATTAACATATGGGGCATTTTATTATAGTGTTCGATTAGAAAAATTTGCTTAAGCAATTTCTGCATAGAGTATGACCACAGTCCAAAATCATCGGTTTAAAACTCTCCTCGTTATACATCTCAAAACAAACATTGCAATCCAAGAATTGTTTATCCATATTTATTAATGAAGAGCTATAATTAAATGAAAGCTTAGCTATTAATAAAATTTCTACTTATTATTCTCTTCTCCAATCTTCATTCTTTTATAACTAGTTGCTTCTACTACTCTACGTCTACTTTATTAGTTCATCTATACAGAGTATTTACAATACATCAATCTCTATTTAGAAATAATTATCTTGATATTTGTTTAACTGTATTCTAGTGATTTGTCTAAGAGATTTTATTTAAATATAACTTGAAATATTCAAATGTATTCTGATTATTTCAATGATTTTCGATATTCTATAGAGTTTATTATGATATGGTGCTAAGCTGTTTTACTCTATAATTACTATTCCTATTCGGTTTATAAATCTTATGAATATAGGATGATTTAATATCCCTTAAGCTAGTTTGAATACATAGGCCTCTAATATTATTAGAGATTATTTCGCGTCCATTCTATCTTCTTTTCCTTAGTCCTTAAATGGATCCCAAATTTATAGCTTATATTATAACTCCAAGCTTTACTCCTTGGTTGCTAAGTAACAAATGTAGAAAGTGAATTAGATTATAATTCAATATGCAGCTCTTGCTACTTTTAGACTCTTAAATTGACATTTTTGAAAAAATTAATAATTTAGAAACTCAGTTGAGATTAATTTGAAGAGTGACTGAAAGAGGAAGAAAGAATAGCTTATCTGTTTAAATTTTATTTATGGTTTGTTTGATTAAAAAGGAAAAGAAAGATTTTTAGTATGAAGATTCAAAACTGGTAAAAGAAAGGTTATTAGTCAGATATTTAGTGATCTAACAATAAATAATCTCATTATGTCAAATCTATCCATTTAGAAGAAAAAATAGATTAAAATCATCTCATAATATTTTGGGCAAATATGTCTCCTTTAATGTTTAAATTAGTAGTAATCAGACAAAGAGATCTAGTATAATAATAAGCTAAAGAGTTAAAATTAAATTAAAATGTCAGTCTAAGCTTTAATAATTAAAAAATAACTATATCAATTTTTATTATTCAAATAAAGCTTTCCTAGACTAAGATTAACGGATTTTCCTTTCATATTCTCGGTTTTAATGAAAATAATTCTTTTTAGATGTTACCTTAAATTTTAAATTCGCTTCATCGTAATCTTAGTCTGACATACATTCATTTCTTTTAGTTTTGTATAAATGGGAAATATATTTCCTTGCTGGTCTTCTATTGGAAAAATTTCAAGCTTTACCTTTGAATTCTTCTTTATATTTAAGTATCTCAAATTCTTGCAATTAGCGATAATATTCCTCACATCTTTATCTCTCAAACAACAACTGGTAAGACTTAATTTTTCTAGATTTGATATATTAGTTATTTCTTATATGAAGTCTTTATCCTAAAAAGTGCAGTTACTCAAGTCCAATTAAGCTAGCAGTTTACAATTCTATTACATAGCCTATAAAGTTCCTTAGCTAATGCTTCTTAAATAAATGAGTTCTATTTTCTAAAGTCTACTGCAGCCTTCGAAAATATCTTATAAAGCTTCGTTTGAAATATAGCTCATGTCATTCAAAGTTATTTGAATTAGGTTTTATCAATAGATTGGTATCTCTTTTAGCGCTTCATTACTTATTTAATTTAACGAAATTAAGTTTAAAGATTTAAGTTTAGGAGCATTTTCCATTATTAGTTTCAAATGGAGGTCAGTAAAGTTTGAGCATTTTTTAATTCCTATATACTCTATCTGACTAAATTTCTATGAGAAAAAGTTCTGAAAATCTAAAGTGCTGAAATTAGTAGTTTCCTGAAGTACTAAATGCTTCAATTTATGAACTTTAAACTTTTCTAAAGTAATGCCAGGAAGATTCATAGATTGTAGTAGCTCTATTTTAATAAGGTTAGGACATAAATCGATAAATTTGTCAATCTATCTATTACCTTCAATGAGAATTTCTTCCAACAAAGTACCTTTTACTTCTAAGTAACTTCTCAAGTAATCATAGTTGATTCCATAGCCAAATATTTTTAAGATTTTTAATTTGATGTCCATACAATAATCAAGTAAGAATCTTCCTTTTACAAACATGGGATATTTGAATGTTTACTATAAACTTTCTAAGCCTTTCAGTTTTGCTAAAAATTTTAGATCTGAGTCTTGAAACCTTTTGCCAGATATTTCCAGTTCTTTTAAACTGCTTAATAATATATTATCTTCTAAATTAATTTTGGTAATGCTAACAATCTTTAGCTTGGTTACTAAAGACTTTCCTTAAAATTTATTATTTTTAGTATTTTACTATTTTCTAAATGAATCACACTCCTTTAATGCTTTTAGGATATCTTTTTAAAGGTGTTAAGTCATTTTATAAGTATTAATTATAACTAATTAAACATCTGAATAAGCAATTTGTTTTACTGTCCATACTATTCTGTTTTTAACTGGTTCCTCGTCTTCGTAGTACTTCTTGATTTGTAGCTTTTCAAATTAATATTTAAACTTGTTAAAGAATTTATTTACTAATTGCAATTTGCATATATCTCTACTTCTTAGAAATTTGAATATTGCCTACATCATATAAGTATTTAAAAGTAAGATTTGTGTGCTTTTTTTCTTTTTTTTAGAAGCTTTAGATTGCGATTTCTCGTCTAGATATTCTTTATTGCTTGCTTCTATTTTTCTTTTTTAGGGTAAAACTAGTATTTCTTAATCGTTCACTTCATTTTATTATTCTTTAACTTCTTAAGTTTCAGAATTTTTTTTATTTCTGGATTTTTTAATCAACACACTTTCGTCTTCTTAGCTATCCGCCTACTTACTCTTCTAATTTTTATTCCTATAAGTTCCTTATATTTCTTACTAAGCTCCTTCTTTCCTGCCTCTAGGTTTTATCATACATCTCTTTTACGAAATAGTTTAACTAAACTATTCCATTTTATAATAACTAAGCAAGCTTTTGAATATCTGACTATCTTTTAAAAAGAAATCAATAATGTTATATTTTTCTATTATCCCTTTAATAAATAAGATTTATCATACTTATACTAGTAAAGATAATTAGTTAATGATATGTGCTTAATTAATAACCTTATACTATTTCATTAATAATTACCTTTAATTAGCTACTAAATCAAAAAGCTTTGCTTATCTTTATAACTTTTATAGATTTAATGGTTTAAGAATATAAAGCATGCTAGCTGTTTTATAATGCTTTTATTATTTAAAATACTCCTTACTATTTATACTTTAGATTTATATAAACCTATTATAAAATAAAAGCCCTGTAGCTAGAATGAAATTATTACTCATATTCTTGGTGTTTTTGAGATTTTATACTCTAATAAATTTCTTTTTAAGCATCTCAATAAGAATTTAGATACTTTCTTTTTCATATCTTTTAGCTAATGTATTATACAATTACAGTTTAATATGGACATTTTAGTATCTTTAGGATTATAAAAGCTATGCCCATGTTGGAGTTGGCCAGAAGATCTAAATCTAAACTAGTTTCTTTTTATTAATTTTATAAAACTATTTGCAGACTAAATTTTATAATTGTAGGAAAGCATATTACTCTTAGCACCTTCGTAGCAATAATACTTTAAAAGTACTCCAATTTCTTTTTTATATCTTAAATCATCTAAATAGTAATTCCAGGCTATTTCAATCTTTTCTTCTTTTTGTATAAAATCCCATTTTAGGATAAATTAAGCATTTAATGGTTACTCTCATGCTAGATGAATGGATAAACTAGACTAGGAATTTCATATCCAAATTTAAATTTTTATTGAGATGCTTTATTTAAAGTTAAGCTTGAACATAGGGCTATCTATTATTCGTTTAATAAGGATATTAGGTAAATTATTTTAAGATGTATGGTTGATGTAATAAGTCAATATTATAGTATGCTATTAATGACTATAAAGGAGTTTGATGAGTAGACTACTTTTCTCTTACTGTGAGATAATATAAATGAATGGAATATACTAGTATCACTATAAATGACTATACATAGCTATAGATATATTAATGTTCTTAATTTTTGAGCAAGATACAATTCAGCTTACGTAAATATGAAAAAGCATATCAAAGTTCATTCTTACATCCAATAAATTTTATTAGTCATTAATGATAAAGCATATAAGCATATCATATATATGATGTAAGAATAAGTTTAAAACAGGAAAATTACAGCTTTTGAAGTGTTTTTTTTACTATTTTCAAGCTTTTTCATATGAATTTTTTCTTCATAATTGAGCATTTGAAAATAAACTCTATTTTGAAATTAAAATAAATGAAAACAGCTTCATTAGTAAAATATTTCATTCTTATCATTTCATTACATCTTTAGGTTTGATGGTAATTTTTAATTCCAACTCAAAATGGCTATTTAAAGATTATGAGAATTAAATAATAGATTTATGCGTAATAGCAAATTATTTCAATCCAGCTGGATTTAAAATTCGATTGAAGCAATACAAATGATTTGAAAAACATATGAAAGAGTTTAATGTTCGCTTGATTACAATAAACATGCTATTGCTAACTAATAGTTTCATGTAACAAGCTTATAAAATTCAAATAGTATATAACTGCGAACCAATGATACTCTATGGTATAAAGAGAATCTTATAAATATAGCAATTAAGCGTAAGCAACATGATTGTAAATATATTGCATGGATTGATTTGGAAGTTGAATTTTTAAATAAAAAATTAGTTGAAGACACTATAAAAGCCTTAAAGTAGTATAAAATCGTGCAACTATTTGAAATAGTTAGAATACTTTATATAAATCAGCAAGCAATTGAAGCACATCAAGGATTCGGACGATGCTATGTAACTTCAAAAACAATACATTATGTACAAATGAAACATACTCAATATTAATGTAAAAATATAATTAAAAAAATTAAATAAAGATTATTGCACAGCTGGCTATGCAAGAGCTGAAGTTACAGAATCATTTATTAATACAGATGGTCTTTTTGAAAGAGCTATATGTGGTGACGGTGATTATATAGCTGCTAATTCATATGTTGGATCTATATTGCATAGTTTTTTTTTAAGTAAAAGTTTTTCTGAAGCAGTGGTAAAATGGCAATTAAATGCATATAAATATATAAATAAAAGCATTAGTTATGTAGATGGCTAACTAAATCATTTATGGCATGGTGATAGATCAAATAGACATTATGTAAATAGACGTAAAATACTCAATAATTATAACCAAAATAATGATATTTATTATATATTTATTTTTTAAAACCGCCATAGTTGTTCGAAGGTGAACAACAAGGTCATCTTCATCAGAGGTTGGGGAAGTTAAGTACCCATAATCGACTTTATGTCTTCCTCTGCTTTGGTTTGGCATCGAGACATAAGATTCTTAAACCTTCGGCATTGGCTTAGTTTAAATTTAATTTAATTCTGGAACTAAAAAGAAATAATATTGCGAGCTTCATCAGAGGTGGGGAATTTAAGTACCCATAATTGACACATGTCGTCCTCTGCTTTGGTGATGCATTATACACAATCCTGCCATGTCCTTGGACCTCCAACAAGTAGATAAGATTACGAGTATTCTTAAATTATATCGGTATTGAACATTTTTATCAGTACTGAATAATTATACCAGTATTGAGCAAAGTCTACCAGTATCTGATAATTTTATCAGTAACAAACATTCTTGTCAGTATGAAACATTTTTTTTAAAGAGCTGCACACCAATGAGAGTGCTACGCGCTCTATAATCAAATTTATTTATGATAATGATGGTTTAATGCATCTTAGTACATCAGCTAAGTCATTGAGTAATTCAATTAAAGAATATTTTACTAGTCGTAAAGAAGATACATAATAATTTCTTTTTAAGCTATTTTTTAAATAAATTATAAATACTAAATTAAATACTTTTTCGTTTTAGTCATGCTTTATTAAAATAGATCATATAAATTGGAGAGTATCTTTTTTGCTCAAATAATCAAAATTTTTCTAAAAATAAAAAAATAAACTTTCCATAGAAGAAATCACTTTAATAAAAATGTTAATGAGATTAAGTTACAGATATGAATCATATACTTCATTTAATTATGTTCATTAAGTTCAAGCTTCGTTCTTTTCATCTTCCAACTTATCTCAATTGCGACTTGTATTTTCTTGCTGTTCTTCTTTAGGCTCCAATTATTTATTTTTACTTTTTCCTACAATTTCAATTCTTTTTTAGTAGATTCCTGTGAAAAATTTTTATTTTAAGTCTACATTCATTTATTTTTAAAAAGGGAAATGTTAGTTTATATAAAGTAGATCATAAGTTATTATTTTTTCATAGTTTTTTCCAGAAATAAATTAGAAGATTTCTAAGTGAGTCCAGATAGTAGGAACGTTCGAAGATATGCAATCTTTTCTTCGGCATGGACATAGTACATTTTCCACAGGATAATGATGTTTATATAAATTGTGTTGGGAATTATAAGTTTAAATGCGCAAATTAAAGATTAAAGTTATTTTTTTCCTGTATTCTTTTTTAAGTTTAGCAGGAAATTTCTGAAGTCCTTCAAGTTGCTCTCTGAAATCTGTTCAGTGGCATGTTTCTATAGCGTTGAGTTGCTTCCTAATTAAATTTTTTTGTTATTATATCTTTGATAGATTTCTCAATAGAAAGTAAGTTAGAAAACATAATTTGATAGTCATTATTAACTCCATAAAATTAAAACATCTTTTTTACGTCCTAAAAATACTAACTCTTTTAGTTACAAATACATTCAAAGAGTCTTCCTATATCAGATTCTGGATAAGTCCCAGTTTCTTTCTTATTTTAAAGTAGAATTGGAAAAAGTGTTTAACTGTTATATACTCAGATGATAGTCAGTTAAGGTCTATATAGCTAGCTTCATTAAAAACAGTGATAGGTGACTGTAAAACCTTCCTTGTCACTATACACATATTTTTTTATCTTCTCTTTCATACTCTATGAGCCTCTCATTACACTTCAAGGAACCAGCTCCTTAATGTATTCAGTCTTAAGCAGTGTAAACAAGCGACAGAGTATTTTGAAGTATCAGAGAGTAGCATTCTTGTATCTACTGAGAGTATAAATACCTTTCTTTGCCAATTCTAAATAATTTTAAGTTCTTTATTTTCAATAGCTGGTTATATTCCCATTTTCTTGTAATATGATTCCAAGGTAAATCACTTGATTCTTCTGCTTGAAAAACTGTCCTTCCAGTTTCAAATTTAAATCAAATTTTAGCTTTTTTTTTTTTTAATTGGATTGATTCACATTTACTAGTGCTTATTTACAGAAAATACACTGAAAAACTCTGCTGCATTAATCTATAAGTTATTACCTCCTCTAAGTAGAATAATAAAGGAGTATAAAGTCAACTGCCCATGTTTTTTCGCATACAAATTTCTCATTGTGCAGATTAATAGCAAGTTGTGTGTTTATTTCCTGCAAATGTCTGATTATTATATCATAATATAAGAGTGAGAGTACAGGGCTGTGTGAACTCCCTTGCATAACTCCAATGATGTAATGAAGTGCTAGTAGTTTACCCATCGATTATAAAAGAGGAATTCAGGTTATTATAGAGAGACTCTAGTGCAAATATCAATCCCAGCTGTAATTTTAATCTACTAAGATATTGAAAAAGTATCTTTTTCTCATTGCTGTCGAACATCTTCTCAACATCAATAAGAGTGGTGACCGTCTTTATTTAGCCTTTTCCTTCAATCTAATGAGGTCAATAATATGGTACAATGATCGTATTTAGTGAACTGTTTTTCTATTCTTGAGGAATCCCATTTAAGCTGGATGTATGAGATTACGTTCTTAAAGAATTTTATAAGTCCTTTTTGTTAAAGCCTTGTCGTAGATTTTCAATATAGTATAAATAAACGAAATCGATCTTCAATTTTTCCAATCGCTCTTACTACCTTTCTTAAAAATAGAGATGATGATGGAGGTATTCAATTTTAATGGAATTCTTAAGAATCTTAACATATTATTGATAAAGCAGTGCATTATTAACTGTTCTCTTCTCCAGCATACTTTATTAATTCACCATTTATTCCATCAGGCCCAGCTGCCATGCCGTTTGAAATATGCTAAATGATTTCTTAAATTTTTTAAAATTTTAAAAGTTCAAAATTTTGTAAATGAGAAGATGGATAATCGATAAGTTAAGGATCTTTATAAATGAGATTTATTTATCGTTTACTGAACTTAAATTGCTTCTATTTAATATTTTTATGCTTTTTAAGTACAAAAGTTTCTCAATTAACAATAAAAGAGGCCTAGAGTTCTTTATTAAAATTAATTTAATTCCTTATTTTAGGCTTGATAATCTTTTTCACTTAACAGAACATCGTTCGCTGGTTCCTATTGAGTTTGAGAAGCTTGCCTAAAGCTTTTTCCATTTCCAATAAGATTTCATATATTTGTTTCTAAGTTTTCTAGCTGTAGAAGGAGCTTCTATCACTACTTGATTGACTCTTGCATAGATAGCAGTCTCCTGTACTCCTAATTTGCTCTTTTCGCAGCTATATATTTCATAGTGATATCCTGAGAGAGTTTGCTTTAATTATTATTTTTTTACTATTCATAAATTGTTTATTGCGCTATTCTAAAGTAAGTTCATGATGAAATTACATTATAAATCTAAATTATCTTAATCTACAGTAAAAAAACAAGAAAAACTTCATTTTAATAACTTTATCTGTCCATTGGATCAAGTAGCTTATCTATTTTATAGAGTAATGGTTGCTGCTTTGAGACATTTATGGTTATATTGTAAGCTAGAGTCGTCGATATAGGAATATGATCAGTGATTAGTTGATCATAGTGGGACTATAAATTATTTAATTAATCAATATTCAAGTGTTGGATTACCAATATGTAGCAACTGCAGTAAAATTGTTAACTCTATGAATGTATGTATTATCTATAGGGTTATTGATTAACTTTCCATAGAAAACAAGATGAATGATGTAAAAAATTTTTAGATTCAAATAAAAAAATAATTGGGCTTATAAAAGATTTTGGTATATTAATTATATTTTATCTAAAAAATATTCAAAAAATGATAAATCAGAAAGGTTCATTGTTTTTCATAATAAGTTTTATAAGCATAACATTACTTAGAATGCTAGAATAACTTCAATCTTAAAACTTAACTATCGATAATATAGGCTACCTCATTAAATACAATTAAAAACATATAATTATTGTTGAGAGATAAGGCAAGTTTGTATATAGGCCATGATTCCTTTGGTGTATTTAATCTGTAAATTAGCAATTACTCTGTTTTTTGATAATCAACTATTTACTATCTTGCATAACTTTATATTTTGCTTTTGTTTTTTCTTTCAATTTCCCTTTATAAGAAAATATATTTCCCATAGCTAGGGCTACTTAATACATTTTTTTAAATGAAATATGTAATAAACTAACTAATAAGTTTTGGATAAATTCCAAACTTATCAATCTTGAGGATTTTACTTCTAGCCTCCTTAAATTATATTTTGATATTATTGAGGATATCATCAGCTTTTTCATCTCTTTCTTCTGCTTTAACATCTCCTTTTAGTTACTAATTTTCTTTTTCCTAATAATTTAACTTTCAAAAGACAATTACCCTGAAGATTATTCCATGAAAATTATATCAGATTGATTGCTATATTTCGAGTTTAAACTCATTATTTAGGAGATATACAACAAATATTACTTACTAAAATCCTTGTTATATATTTGGATTAAGTCCACATTCTCGATAATTCAAAGTCAGTTATTTTACCTTTTAAATCTAAGCTCATAAAATGTTTTTGCTCTTTAGATTTCTATAACAATATTTTTCTCGTGTATAAACTCTAGATCTAGTATTATATATCTCTTATATTATAAAGAATATCCAGTGCTAACTCTTGATTGCTATATAAAAACTAATATAAACTTCATAGTAATATTCCATTATCAAAATGATTGGATAGGACAGTATCTATATATATTTTTATATTCTGATATCTCATTTTTTAATTATCGATGTGACGAATTTAAATTTAAACTTAAACTAAAGAGTTTTTTGACGTCTTTATTTGCAAGAATTGCTTCTTTCAATTAGACGTTAGTTAATGTTTTTAGATTACTTTTTAATCTTGCCTTGATCTCATCCTTTTTCTTTAATCAGTCCTTCTTTCTACTCATCTTTAGCTTCTTCCTTTTTTACTTTCTGAATTTCTAGATTCTCAAGTTTTCTTTTTATTAGCTTCTTATACAAATTTTTATTTATAAGTCTAATACTAATATGTCGAATTCAAAATCTTGCTAAACTTCTTAAGATAAACTAAAGTTGTATAATTATTTAATCTTCTTTCAATTCTTCCTTTTATCAAATCTTCACACTATCTCAAAATTTATTGATATCTTTATAATTTTTAATTTAAAGGCCTAGATAATATAATCCATTCAATAATTTATACATCCTATACATTTTCATTAAAAGCTTCTTTCATAATTTCAAAAACGGAGAATTCAATATCAAAAATAAAATTTAATATCTGAAACTTATAGTGATTTATTTTAATTTTCGTTATGAAAAATATATAATATAATATATATAAAATTGTAAAATTAAGTGAAAAATAAGAAAAAAGTGTGTTATCAAGAATTTCTAATATTTTTTTAGTTGTTAAATATATATAAATATGGATCTTTTATTTTGATTTTAAAATAAGTTATTGCTTATATTTAATTTATGTAGTTATTATTTAAATTAAAATATAATTTTATTTATTAGTTTTAACTAAAGAGTTTTAAATTCCTTTCCAGTTAGATGACCGACGAAAACCTTTTAAGGATTAACGGAGATATCCTGTTCTGTTCCTGACATAAGTGTCAGTGAGCTCTATAGCTATGAGCAGCCAGATTTCAAGCCCCTACTAAGAGAGGATAATCTTGAAGTCAGTGTTCCTTTCCGAAAAGACTCAGAGAGGGATTTTCTTACATAGATGTTTGATATATTTTTATTGTTCTTTTTCTATTGAGTATTTAAATTTTTTATCTTAATAGTATAATTACTTAGTATATGATAATAACTTGCTGATTTTATCTTATTAAGAACAAATTTTTTATATAAAGGTAATTTTTTTATTTCATTATTTTAAATTCTTCAAGCAAATATTAAAAATCTCAATTAATTCATAGTATGAAATAAATTCTTCATACTGCTTTCTTTAATGCTATCTTTGTAAAATAATTTTTAATTATCATATTTTATTATGAAATAATAAAATAAATATCGGCCGCGTTCAGGAGAAGTAGGTAATTTTGTGCAGTGTATACTGCATTACGAGTAATCTCGCACTAGATGATACCATGGGGGAAGAGTGGACAAGCTTGGAAGAGAAAGGCCTAACTTGTCCGAGAGTTCTCGCTAGCAGTATGAACGTTTGACTGAAGGGTCTTCTAATATCTTAATTATTAATTCTTATTTGGTTCAAAATTCAAGAATAATTTTTAATAAGCAGATTACCCATTTGGAGAAGCTGACGTGACTCATTGAACGACCAGAATTATAACAAGAAGTATGAACATGCTTTTAGTAATATTAATATAGAAAGAGCTGCATGCCAACGAGGTGCTACACGCTCTATATCATATTTATTTAATTTAATATTTTTTTAATTGATGTCCTTTTATTACATTTCATACCTTTTTAATATTTAGCTTATTTAAAGGCAATGTTTTAGTATCTTCAATTAAGATAATGCTTTAGAGTATTATTTATATAAACTATTTTATTTTTCTCTACTTTAAAATCTAATTAAAATTATAATTTTTTAACTTTTTTCAATTCTCAAAACAATTTTTAATTTTAATCCAATAGCAATATACCCTTAATTTTAATACTATGATGAATAATTATTATAAAAAGATTTGAATATTTTATCTTTAAATAAAAAGTCTTAACTTACTATATTTTCGTTTTATAATTCATTGTTCATGGAATTTTTAAATTACAATTTTAAGGTTCATTAATATTTTTGATAAATATTAGTTTCAATTTTCTTAATCCTATTTTTATTATTTAATAACTATTATTTTAAACTTAATGATATTTCATATTTTACAATTATAGAAATAAAAATTTAATTTTCATATATTTAGTTTTCTTATAATTCTTTTACTTATGTCTAATAAAATTATGTAGTTATATTGTTATTTCTCTCTATTTCTAAGTAAATTTGCTTTTTAATTTTTATGTATAAATTACTTAAAATTTTATAATTAACATAACTTTTCAATTTCATTTTGTAGGGAAGCAAACACTAAATTCCGTAATATTTTTTTGTTCTTTATACCTATATAAATACTGAAACTAGCTTCATTAGTTAATGCACATTAATTATTTTATTTTTCTTATTATAGATTTAGTTTTTAAATTCACTTCATTGAATTCTAAAATCATGTTTATTCAGGGAGAAAATATTGGAATTGGTAACTGAAATTTCTAGAAAATATCAGGTGTCAAATATATAAAGAAAAAATAGTATGTAATTTTGCAGTTTCTCTGAATGATTTTATCTACTCATTTAGATTATTAATTTCTAATTACTTTTCATTTATTAAAGAAAACGACTTAGATAAATAGTGCCTTTTATCTGGCTATATCCTTAATTATAAAGCTAAACTTGATCAATTATCATTGATTCATATCAATCATTTATAGCTTTAAAATCTAAAATTTAATTAAAGGAAAGAACATTCGCAAATTATATTAAAATTCTAACTCTCTAGCTTAATATTAAAAAACTTGATGTAGATTAAATAATCAAAGAAGCATTCTAAAATAAGTTTTAAGACAGACTAATAATTATAATAAATATACTCAATAAAAAAGCTTTAAAATATTATAATTCTTTTTATCATTTTATATTTAAACTTAAACTAAAAGAGTTTTTTGACGTCTTTATTTGCAAGAATTGTTTCTTTCAATTAGACTTAGTAAATACTTAATCCCCCTTAATCTTGTCTTGATCTCATCCTTTTTCTTTAATTAGTCCTTCTTTCTACTCATCTTTAGCTTCTTCCTTTTTTGCTATCTCCATTTCTAGAATCTAAGTTTTTTTGTCATTGGCTTCTTGTAAAATATTTTGATTATCATTTTATATTTAATAAAATATGGTAGAAGGTTTCAAAAAGGGCTTCTATACCACCTCTTTCTAAGCTAAAAAGGAAGAGAGGAAGCAGGAAACCTAAATTTCTAAACACCACACGTCATCTTCCAAAACCAAACCTTCTTCTTAAACCATATAGGAGCAACTCTAAACAACACCCCCCAGACAACCCTAGAAACACTAACATGCAACAATATCGACTGAGGACCTTCCCAAGAAGCAAAAGATTAGTAACTTTCAGGCCTAGATTAGGGCATTCAACCCCTACATGGACCTCGGAGATCTCAATAAAGAACAAATCTTAGGAATGACGAAGGAGGAAATGGCTAAGCTTATCTTAGCATTAATAGGAAAAAATAAAGACCTGGAAAAACAGATTGAAGAACTAGCTCAAGAATAGCAAGAGCATTTAGAAGATGAGGAAACCCATGCTCCTAGAAACAAAAACTAAGCTTCCATGAATATTCGAATTGACGAATTCGACAGGCAGTTGGAATAGCTATATGATATGAACGAGAACATGCACATCAAGTTAGAGAAAATTGAAAACAATATTAACCTTAAAATGGAGAATATCAAGAATGATATCAAGATCTAGACAGCACACTCCGTTCCAATGGAGTTGGAAGAGGTCTAGAATAAACAAATTGAATTAACTAAAGAAAGATACTTTAAGAAAAAATGCTTTATCTGTGGAAGAATAAACCATCTCTGAAGGAAATGCAGATAAAGAAAAGAGATACAAAAGAAAATTTGAAACGAACTAACCTAATTCTACCCAACTAGCAGTGGGAATATTTACAGGAAGAAAAGCAATATTCGGAGCAATCCACTGCGAAGACTTGAAAGTGACTGGAGGAACAGACCACCAAGAGTTCAAGTACCTATCAGTTGGATAGGGAGTAGGAAACTATTAAGAAAACAATCCCTTCTCTGAATAACTTTAATTTAATTTAATTTAATCATTTTATATTTAACTTTTAATAATAATGAGTTATAAAATAATCGCAGATATAATATTTTATTTTAACCATAAGGTTATATTTAATTATATCGAAAATACTATAAAAGTAAATCACATATTTAAACCAGTTTTATTTCTAAGCAATATATGATAGATTATAAAGCGGCTAAATTATTTTCAATTTTATATCTTTATTTTACAAAAATGGTGGAAGATTTTAAATCAGGCTTCTATACCACCTATTCTTAAGCCAAAAAGGAAGGGAGGGTGCAGGAAGCCAAGACTTAATTCCCTCCTCTATCTTAATCCTAATCTGAATTGAACTAGCAACCTGGAATTTAACAAGAAGAGTGGAAGCAAGTATTGAAGACAGCCCATATATATACTCCATCTCAGCTGAGAAACCGAGAAAGCAGATGAAGTTTGTACTCTACCAGGAGATGACGGATCTCAATCTCTTTAACCAGATGAGGACGAATAGCTCATCTGAGTAGTGCTAAACCTCCAGGAAGAGGTTAGGAAACTCAAGAAAGACAATGACAAATTATTGGAAAAGCTTGACCTAGCTGAAGGAATAAGTCAAGAATTATATCTTAAGAACGAGAACTGAGTGTTTTCCGGAACATATCGTAATTAAACTAGCTAATCCCAGAATTAGCATTAAAAACAGACTGAATGGACAACGGACTTGAGAGACTAGAAGAGAAACTAAATGAGCAGAAAGACGACCCAGTGCTGATTGAAGAAATTGATAGAAATTGAAGAAGACCAAACCATTCAAAGTTTTAAAAAATGATATTATTGCAACTCAGTGCAACTCTTGTGAAGAAAATGCAAGGAATTCATGAAAATCAAGAACTGATACTGGAAAAGTAGAGAAAGCAATAAGCACAGAAAAGAAAGGTTAGACAATTGTTGCAAAGGAGAATAAAAGAAAGACTATGAATGACGGAAATTGGAACCATTTATAAGAAAAAACTTTCACGGAACGGAAGATGGAACTAACGATAACAAGATCAAGTGGGCGTGAGAGGAGAAATTTTTAAACTTTTTGACTTAATCACGGAGCAATCAGGTAATCGGCGGGAAGAGTGAAATTCCTCCAAAATCGCCAAACTTAATATTAATCTATAATCTATATCTTTATTTTCTATATAAAACTAAATATTTTTCGTATCTATAGATAGTTTGGGTAAAAATTAAATAATTATCTATAATTCTAGTAAAACCTTTCCTATTTTATTCGATAATTTTTGGAAATAATTAAGGAGATTTTTTATTTTTCGTTTGAAGATAAATTTAATTTTTTTGGTATAATCATCAGTAACCAAATTCCTTTTACCCTTTTATTCACAACAAATATTCATTAGTCTATTATCCATATTTTTAATTTCGCTATAAAAAGTTAATTTATAGTAAGTATCTTCTAATACTCTTTCAAATTAAATTTTTAGCTTCATAACTTTAATTAGAAAGTTATCTATACCCTACTTTTTTATTTTCACTTTATCAACTTAATACTTCTATCAAATTTTATTTTTGCTTATTTAAATACTTATGAAATAAATATCTATCAAAAAGAATAAAAGAAGCTTTATTTAATCCCCACAGTTAAAAAATGTATTTAATATAGATGAATTAGTAACTAATTTCAGTGAATTACTATTTTTTAATGTTCGATTTCGAAGTGATCGAAATTAAGTTTTAAAGATAGTGCGTTTAACAACTTTTAATTTCTTAAGGACCAATACACTTTTATATTAAAGTTACAATATCTAAAGAAATTAAAGTTTTAGTACCTAAACTTTATTAATTTTATCTCTTTTGGTAAATTTACAAAAATGAGTAGATTTCTAAACTTCATTTATAGTTTAAAAAATAAGGATAATAAAGTATTTAGCTATGCTAGTTACTTTTAAAAGTTATTTATATTAGCTATTCTATTTCCTTTAATTAAGATAATTAAACTAGTTTTAAATTGCTGGATTGATTTAATACGAAACTAGAAGCATTTGGGATATAAATAAAAGAATGGATTCTATAGTATTTCTATAGTAAATATTAAGAAGTGAAGATAGTAAGTGGCATTAGTAGTAATAATTTTACCATCAATAAAGTAAGAATCAAATGCTTTTACCTAATGTACTATTTAGTACTTGTATAATTATCTATCTTTGCTAAGCTCTCATTAGCTAAATATTTTTAAAGCTTGCATCACTTATATTTAAGAACTTTAATCAAATATGAAGAAAGTAGAATAAACGCTACCTAAAATATATAAATAATAGAAAGCTTAGAGTAGCTTGAGTTTTTATTGACTAGGAGAATGAGTGAAAAGAAAAACTACTAAGAGCAGAAATGCTTATTTGAGAATTAAAAATAAGGAAAGCAAAGATTAATGAAATTTTCAGTCAACTAATTCCCACTAATTAAGCTAAAACTCGTACTTATATAATTTAGCAACACTATTAAACTAAAAAACTTTCTATTAGAATACTTGTGGCTATGAGTAAACATTTCTATCAGTTAGAAACTAATTTCCATGACTATAAATCTTTTTTAGATCGAATAGTAATGTATCTCTATTTCCTTACCCGTTATAGTAAATTAAAGAGTTTTGGCTTTTTTAAATGAAAGCAGCAGTTGTGGTAGCAGGTTCTGGAAGATTTAACTGGAAGATGTTTCATTAATTATTTGTAATATCGAAGATTTGTATTATTTATTATAGCTAACTAAATTAATCTCCTCCTGTTGTAATAATAGAATCTTCATATTTAAAAACTCCAAACTAGCGTATTTAATGACTTATACTAGAGATCATCTTTGGTTATCTAGTTTATAAATCAAAAACTTCACATGTGTCACTTTAAGTACCTGATAAAAAGTAAATCTTGCTTTAGGAATCGAAGACAGATTTATGAAGGTATCTTTAATCATTCATATAGAATTCTTCAATTTGTTCTTCATTTTATTCTTCTTAATAAATTGTTATTCTATTTTAATAATAGTTCATGCCCCCTGAAATTACAAGACACTATTCTCCTATTTATTCTACTTAGCTTTCAATTCTGTCTGTTTTAGTTATGCCTGTTGTTTTTGAATTAAATTTATTAAATTGCAAGTTAAACTATTTTAAAGTTGAGGAGTCTGGTATAAATGTTGATATTTTATAATCTGTTTCTGCTTCTTCTTGCTGGTTTTAGTTTTGAAGCTGACATTATTACTGAATTTTTTCTTCTTCAGTCATCATTTCATTTCTTATTTCTTAAAGGGATCTTATTAAGTCTTTTATATTTATTCTCTTTTCAGGTCTTTATTATCAACATTATTGTATTAAGAAGGCATAATTTTAAGGACAATCTAAAGGAATTTTTTCAGTCTCTCCTCTTTTAATTCCTTCTATCAACTCCACTTTTTCAACTTTTTTAAAAGGAGTCTTTCTTGCCGCTATTTCCCACATTGTCATGCCTAAAGCATAAATATCAGACTATTAACTATATCTTGGACTTTATTCAAATAACTCTGGAGCCATTCATGGAATAGTTCCTGCGAATTATTTCCGAGCCTATTCCTTATTTATCATTACAGAAATTCCAAAATCGCTTATTTTACAATTCTATTTTTTATCCAGGAGAATATTCTTACTTTTAAGATCTCTATGAATAATATCTTTTTCATGAAGGTGTTAAAGACCCAAAGCGATATCAAGAGTTATTTAAACTTTAATATTTCATGAAATTTCTTGCTTGCTTTGCAAAAATTTATACAAGGACTGATTTAGAAGCTCCATTACTATATACATGCTTTCAGGACAGAAGCCATATAAAGGTACTACATTTTTATGACTCACCTAAAACATTATCTCCAGTTCCTTTTAGAATAACTCATCATAACTCTAATTTTCCTCTTCCTTTTTCATAATTTCTTTAATAGCTACATCAACTCCCTTTCATTTTCCCTTTCAAACCTAAGCAAATCCTCCTTTATCTATTATATCTTTTTTCTAAATATCTTGAGGCTTAATAATATGTTTTTACTATAAAACACTTAGCATTTTATTTTATAACTATACAAAAAATGAAGCTTTTTAAGCAAGAAAATTCCTTCATTTATCTCATAAATTTTCTTCCTTTTATTAGTATCTACTCCCTTTATACCAATTCTAGAAGAGGCTTCTAAACTTACTTACCTCTACTAAATACAATCATTTATTGCTTCTTTATCCTGCTTTTCGGTGCTTCCTTATTTTTCTAAGTTAACTATTTAAAACTAAATATCCAAAAGACCAGCAAGTCAAATTTAGTAGATAAAGTTTCTTAGTTTATAATTGACTTAGTGCTTATGATTTTACCACTGCATCAAAACAAGGAGATAGAAAATCATTAAAGTAGCTTTATTAACTTATAGGCAAGTTTTTTTATATCAGAAGCCTCTTCACTTTCAACCTTTTATTATCTACCTTAAAGGTTATAATACCCTAACTACATCATTGCATTACTTATTAAATATCTTTATTAGTTTAATCTTACTAGTTTAAACTTGCTAATAGGATAAAGAAGCTAGTTTATAGAAGTTGCTATTAACTAAATAACTAGATACATAAAGAAAGTTTATGTTGTATTGTAAAGAACTTTAAGTCTCTTGCTTTATAGTCACACTAATAAATAATAGAAAGTTAGTTCTAGTGAAGCACAAAATAGAGACTAAATCTCACTAAATACTAATTCCTTTGTATGTCTTACTTTAGTATAGCTTGTATCCATAAATTATGCTTCTAAATAATAAAGATCTAAGTTTGCTATCTAAATAGCCTTATATTTATAAATAAGGATGCTTGTATTGGATTAATGTAAAGGATTTATGAGAGTAATACCGTATAAGAGTGAGCTATTCTATAACTATTCTATTTAAAGTCTATTTTATAAACTACTCTTTATAATTTTGAATTAGCTTCGTAATTTAAGACTAGTAATCTCTATAAAGATGAGCAGCAATAATTTGATCATTACTAGTGATAAATTGGAAAAAGTAAACTAGATTAAAAAGAGCAAGTTTTGAAAGGTTTACGAAGGTAAGTGGAATAAACATAATAGAGTGGCTATTAAGGAGTTCTAAATGGGAGAGTTTGGGGAGAGGACTTAATAGTACTTTGAGTAAGAGCTGTGTAAAATGATTATGATGAGACATCCAAATGTAGTTTAATTGTTTGGATATAGCAATTCACCAATGTATCTAGTAATGGAGTATTGTCCTAGAACGTTGCAAGATTGTCTGAAAAGTTAAAAATAGCTTTCATGGGAAGATAAGAAAGAATTAAGCAAGCAAATAGTATTTGGGCTTTAATATATTCATGAAAAGGATATTATCCATAAAGACCTAAATAGCAATAATATATTGATGGATAGTAATGATGTACTTAAAATAAGTGATTTTGGACTTCTAGAAATCAAATAAGAAGCTAAAACTTCAAGCACCAACAAAAAAGTGGAGAAAATAAAATGAATGGCTCCAGAGTTATTTGGAATGGATCCTTAATATAGCAAATAATCTGATATTTATGCATTAGGAGTCATTTTATGGGAAATAGCAGCTAGAGAAGAACCATACAAGAATGAAGAGAGTTAAGCAATAAGAAATAAAATAAAGGAAGGAGAAAAGTTAGAAATTCCCTAAGATTGTCCTATTGAGTTTTATGAGCTTATTAAAGAATGTACTTAATTAGATCCATAAAAAAGAATGGATCTAGAAACATTAAGTAAGAAACTGGTGGGTGAAAGTGAAATCAAGGGCTAAAATAATCAAGAGAATGAACAAAATGAAGAATTAAACATTTGTAATGAAGAAAGCAAAGAGAAATAGATTAACTCTTAATAAGAGCAAAGCTAAGAAGGATTCGCTAATATTTTAAGCTGACTAGAAAACGATTAAGAATATATTAATTTCCAGAAAATCAAAAACAGAAAAACCGAAATTAAGCAAATTTCAATATTTCCAAGAAGTTTTTATATTAAGTGAGATTATGATATATAAAATAGAAAGATTAACTCCTTAATTTCTAATTTTGGCAGAAGTTGCTACTTAGGCAACAGACAGGAATAAATTGGAAATAACTAAATGATTATATCAGGAGGCTAGTACTAAGACAAAAATATATTAGTAAACTATGAAGATAATAACGTAGAGAAATATCAAATGTCTACTGAAAGATTTTGCCATTGAACTATTTCTGATTCTGAAAGAAACGTTTATATTTTGGCAGGTCATTGAACTCTGAGCTGTGAAATTTTTAATCTATAAAATAAATAATTTTAATAAATTGCTGAAATCTAAAAACCAGCGAGAAGGTTTGGAACGTATATCGAAGAAGAATTTATTTATGTTATTGGAGGGTTTTCAACGAAATAGGTAGTAGATGAAATAAAAGTCTATAGCATTATAAACAATAATTGGACATATCATGAGTAAAAGATTCCTGAGCCTGCTGATATTACAGCTGCTTATATTGAAACTAAAAAAGCAGCTTTCATATATTACAATGGCTTTAAAAATGAAGACACTTTAGTATTTGACTAATGTTCTCTAAGTCCTCTAGGCAGCAAATTCAATACAAACCGAAGTGTTTTTGCATACCCAACAGTTGTAAACGACGTAATTTACCAGTATAATAGCGAATCTGATTTATATTATTTCAATCCTGAAAACCCTAGTTGGTTTGAAGTCTAGTTATGAAATATATTCTTAGACACTTTTTTATATATATAAGCAACAAAATTAAGCTATTATATCTAATTACTTCATCCCTCAATTTTAATATTGCTTTTCCAATTATCTCCCATAAAAGACATAACTAATCCAATTTTATATATATTAAGAACAGAAATTAGCTAAATAACTAAGTCTTGCTAAGTTAAATTAACATTAGTGAGGAATAATCTTTCTAAGGTAAAAGGTATTAAAGTAGAGTAAGGTAGAAATGATATATTCTCTTATATAAGGATAAGATAATTAAAGGATTAAGTATTATAATCTAATTTAAATTGCTTAGAAGCTAAAGTTAAAAGCTTTATTAATATAATACTCTATATTAAATGTAAGGAGAGTAGGAAGATTCTATGTAATAACTTCTTATCAATAATCAAAGTTTAGTTGATGAACCCTAGTTGGAAGAAGAAAAAAAAGAGTAATCATTACATCAAAATGAGGAAGCTATTTTTGGTTAAAATGAGGGTATGGAACTGGAAGATTCATAACTTTTGATACAAAATAAAGAAAAATAGGGTAGCTCGAAGCGTTAAATAGCAGAGTAAAGTGTAAGATAAAGCAATTAAAGTTTCTGACTTAATAAAAATATTCCAAAGTAAATATTTGTCTTTCTAAAGGATCGAGATATTTCCAGACTCTAAATGACTAGTAAAATGTTAAATTAGCTCAACTATTAATATAAGAACTTGAAAATAAAACGGTATAATGGGAATGAGATTTATATTAAAAGCAAAATAGCCTGAACATTAAAGTAGGTAGTTCGTTCTGATGTGGATATGCTAGTAATAGATGCTAATTTTATGACAAGTAGCTTATGTTAGTTTATCTAAACAGAGTTCAATTAAGGCTTCTTAAATGAAATGAAATAAAGATAAAAAATGTATAATTTACTTAAGCTATAAGAAGTGTAAATCTATAACTGACCTACTAAAAATGGAATAAATCTCCCTGATATTTCTCTTTTTTAGAAGCAAAAAAGACTTTTGATTAAGAACACTAAAGTAGATGATTTAAGCTTATAGTTTATTCAGAAATAGGCCAATTTAGAAAGTCTTGAGATGATCAATGAGACTTAATTCTTAGATAATGAGATAAGAGGTAGTTTTCTAAATAGCTACTGTTAGAACTTAAATCTAAAGGTAATAAAGTTAAACAGCGAATATATTGATTGATAGTCTTTGAGGACTTATCTATAAGTGAAAGGAAGCATAGTTGAAGAAATACTAATTAATAACAATTAAAAAATAGATCAAGTATTAGATTTATGTCCTAACCTGGTAAAAATAGAATTAAACGAAGGAAATTTTTTACAAGATTCTGTTTTAGATAGAATAAGAAAATATAAACTGAAGCATCTTTCTTTGTAGTATTAACAGTTCTCAAGTAAAGCTTTGTCTCAGTTTTTTTCTACTCTTTTTGAGCAACTAGAATTCATCCAAATAAACCAATGCTATAACTTTAGTGATGAACATTTACTACTTCTTTTCCAAAATTCTCCAAATTTAAGATAAATAAGTTTGTGATAATTAAATAATCTGTCCAGCTAAGCAGTCTAGTTAATAGGATCTTATGGATACAACTATGAGAGTATTTAAATAGGCGCTATGTAGAAAATTAATTCCAATACTCTAATTTTCATTTTTTAGAACTGCAAGAAACTTAAGAAAATTTAGCTTTTTTCAGTAAATGAAATTAGTAATAAGTTGCTATAGGCTATTGGGTAAAACTGTTTATAGCTTGAAAGTCTCATATTGGATAATAGTACGTTTCTAAATGAGTGCTAGTTAGAATAGATTGCGAGGTTGCCAGGGTTAAAGATTCTGAGTCTTTGAAATTGCTATTTAAATGATTAGAGAGCAATTGATATAATAACTATCAACTAGAGTTTGGTAGAATTAAACTTAAACAATAACCTAAATGTCACTGATTCTGCATTTCCAATTGTAGAGTATCCAATTTATAGAAAACTTAAATATCTTAGTCTCAAAAATACTAGAGTAAGTGCAAAGTAGGCAAGTCAGTTAAATGAGAAGTTTAAAAGAATAAAAATAATCCATAATGAGTATAAGATCAGTAAAGGAAATAGCGCTGATTTATGTGACTTTGGCTTTAATTATAAAAGCTGAGTGAATACTCAGCCTCTTTCAAGCAAAGATAAAATTAACTTTAGCTAATATAAATCAAATAACGTATAACTATAATAAGGTATTATCTAATAGAATCTTTCTCTCATATATAAATATCAAAAGCTAATGAACTAATTAAGTATTAAAATAACTATTTAGAAAGTTCTTTTATATCCATTTATTACACTTTCTGAACTATTTCTTTTATTCCTTTAAGCAAGAGCAAAGATATATTATGAATACGTAATATGAAGTTTATTAACACTCTCCTAGTTTGTTTAAAAGACTTAATACACTTGCTATGATAAGGCTTAACTAAATTGAAATAAGATAAACTTACACGGATAATAAAACTTTTAATTTGTAGTAATGAGTAAATTTATAGCCAATCGTCCTTTTTATTTGCTTGATTTTCTTCTATTTACTGTTTCTAACTTTTCCTTTATAAAGTCAAACAACTATACTTTTCAAAGGGTAGATATATAATATGCCCTATTTATTTAAATATATCTTAAATAAGTTTTAAAATGCTTTCTCTAAGTTTGATTATTCTTAATATTATAGCTTTTTTAACTCTAAAGAAATGATTTATCAGCTTTAAAAATGTAAGTTTAGATCCATAATAAAAGAAATATATCAGTCATCATTATACCTCTAACTTAATCTCATCTACTTTATTTATTCTCCTTTATAAAATTAAATTCTAGTACATTATTGCTTTTTAATATGTATCTAGATAATTTCCATTTACTAGATAGAGCATAATATAAGGCGAGAATAAAGTGCTGATTAAAGAGAAAAACAATGTAGAAAGGATTAAGATATAGAGGTCTAAACTAGTGCTTGGTATAAAGCTAGTTAACTTGTCAAAAGAATTTAGATTGAAAGTAGAAGATTTATGAGTGCTATTTTGTATTTAGGATATAACTTATGGAAATAGATAACTTAATCAAATAGTTGATGCAATAGGTATCTTGCTTGAGTTAACATCTGCATCTCATTCTTTTTAAAAATAGGATTTCCTATTAATAAGTGAACTATTTAAGTGAGTCTAGATAATCTTTATTTTTATTCCCAGTCAACTATTCTGGAGTTTCTAGCTAGACTCTTAACAGGTATACTTGTTTGAATCAGAATGGTAATTCAATATAAAGTCATATAGTATAATAAAAATTAAATTTGGTTACTTAGCTTTAAACACACATCTCCTAATTTTTTAATGCACTATGGCAGAAAAAATTATCTTTGCTTTTTTTATTTTTTATCTATTTTTCTCGGCTCTCATTTTGTATTTTTGCCTTAAAGCAAGCATTTTATAAAAGCCAGCCTTTAAAATTTAATTTTTCATATTTGTCTAAATGATTTTCCTTTTATTAGTACTATAGTTGATAATTAGAAATAAAGCAAGGTAAGAGTTTAGAAGAATAAGGATATGCAGTTATAAGTTAATTAAAGGCATCAATTCATATAGAAGATATTAAGCTCTCTTAGTTATAGTAAAGTACCAGCTTAATAGATCTTTAGGATAAATATTAGAGTGTAACTTATAAAATGGACCGAGTGATTCTAGGTTAGAGCAGATAAGTAGAAATATCTAACTTCTTAGTTTGTTTACATAAGAGACTAAAACGAAAAATTACAAGAATGATAGACATTAAAAAATAAGATTCAATCTAATCTAAAAGGAAAATATAAAAAGACTTAGGAAATAATAGTAATGTTTGCATCATTCATGTAAACAATGAAAAAGGAATGAAATATTTGAAACTAAATCAATATCATAAATAGAAACTAGCAAAAGCAAAATAGTTGATAAGGATATATCATTTAGTAGTAAGAAAACACGTTAAAGTAGTTATTGAATAGAGATCTTTATAGAGTTCTACAAAGTAAAATAAACACTTTAATTCATCTCAAACTTATTCTTTTAAAAGATCAATTTTAAGTAATCTCACCGTATTATCTAACAAAACACAGTCTAAAGTTAATTCTAATTAACTTAAAAATCACTCTAAGGATCAAAGGAAAGTGCTAATCTAATATCCTAATAATTTATTTTAATTTAAAGTGTTTAATTTACTTTCTTCAATTGAAAAAGTTCGAAGCTTTAATCTAATCCCCCTTTAAAATGTCTAAAATAAAAAAAGTTTACAAAATAAAAATGGAAAATAGTGAAGAAGTATAGTGCTAAGTATGCTTTAAAAATGATCAGCAGTATGTAAAGCTTAAATGTTCTCATCTCATTTGTCAAAATTGCGTTTAAAAAAAAAACCAAGAGACGTTGAAGTTGGGATTCTTCAAGTGCTAGATTTGCGAGGATAAAAAATAAGCTAGTTGAAATGCTTAGTTGTTTTAAAACGAAGTAAATAGTCAAGGTCAGAATACTTATCAACTAAACTCCGTAAACTATGGACAACAAGAAGTAGCTTAAACTTAGTCTTAATTTTTAAACAATTTTAACAACACTGAGTTTACATAAGATCAAAATAGAGAAGTAAGCAAGAGTTATTAAGCTCAGGACTTTAAAAATTAAAGCTAGAATAATGAATAACAGTTTCAGTAGTTTAAATAGAAAGAAGAACCAATTTAAAAAACTATTGAATAGTACTAGATCCTAATTAACTAAGCTATGTAAAACTTAAGCGAGCAAGAAGATCAAAATAAAAAGTTTTTCTAGTAGAATCGAATTTAAAAAAAAACAATAGAAGAGCTATAATAAAAAGTTCGAGAAGCTGAATAATTTACTTAGCAAATGCCAGACTTATAGTAACAAAGCTAAAATGAGAAGGAAAATCTATAAAATCGTATAAATGACTATTAAATATAAATTAAACTAATTTAGGATGATAAGCAGAGACTAAATGAAACAAATTAGAAAATTCTCTTAGAAAATGAAAAATTAAAGTAGAAAATTATAGAATTAGAGTTAAATTACCAAAGAAGCTAGGCAGAAAATTAGGAAATTAAAGCTTAGTATGAAAATTCTCTAAAGGAAATCTAAGATCTTAGAAATCAAGCTAATTAAAAGGAGATTTTTATATAAAATATGTAGAGTTAACTACAAGATTCAACTTAAAATGAAATAGCTAGCTATGGTAAAAAATCAACATAAAATCAGAGCGAAGTATAGAACTCATAAAAAATTGAATCCTAAACCAATCTATAATTCGTTAAATTTCAGTATGCGGATAATGCATAATCATCTTAGTAACTATCAAACTCCTAATCTAATTAAGAACTTAATTAATAAGTCTAAAAATAGAACAATAATTTAGGGTATTAGCATGAATAATAAGGTGCAAGCAAATAGTATTTTTAAAATCAGGAAAGCAATTTTACGCAAAACAGTTAGCAGGCTTAATTTTAGCAGATAGCTCCATACTAAATAAACAAAAGACAGAGTATATTAGAAATAGCCCACTAAAACTAGCATAATTAGAATATTAAAACTATTATAAAGCAACTACTTAGTTAATATGATACTTATACCTAAGTAAGAGGAGATGGAAATTGCTATTTCAGAGCTTTTGGTGTTTCATATTTAGAACATTTAATAAGACCTACGACGCCATAGGTTGAAATTAACAGCCTTTATGATAAATTTAATGGATTAAAGGGATACTTTCAAATAAGACAAGGCGACGAGAAGCACAAAGAGTTAAGAATAATATTCATAAAGCTTTTAGAAAATCTAATTAAAAGAAAAATAGAAAGGGATTCATTTATTAACCAGTATTTGTTCGAAGAGATTTACCAAAATAAAAATGAATAGGACGAAGCTCTAGTTTGGGAAATGCGTACTTTAACGGCTAATTACCTTGAAGCTCATATATAGCACTTCAAAAATTATTGTTAAAAATCTTATGAGGATATAATATAAGATATCTTAACCATGGGTAGGGAAGCAGAAGGAATTGCTATTGGACCTCTATAAGCAGTTCTTAATGTGAAATAAGAAATTATCACTGTAGATAGAAATTTTTAAGAGCCTTTGTATTATGAAACTATAAAAGTTAGTGGAAAGCTTCCTATCATCTGTTTGTTATACAAGCCAGGACATTATGATATCATTTATAGCAAATATATGTCCTATGTTGACGGCTTCAATGAGCAAACTTAGAATTTCTAGGGGCAAAATGATTTTCCTGAATATAATCTATATAATCCAGGAATTCCTTTTTATAATATATATTAACTATAGCCCGAAGAACAATGTAGTCCTAAGAATGAAAATTTAATTTTTTAGCAAAAAGTAAATCATTCATACACTCGAACTGTAACACCAATCAGTATGAATTAAACCATAAAAAAACCAGATAAGTAAGGATCGTAATAAACATAATGTCAACTATGCTTAAGAGTATTTCAAAAAAATTAACTAATCACACTGTAATGTAACCATAGTTTTAATAGAACATGCTTATATGAAAATTTGAACGAAGAAACAAGAGGAAATTTTATATATGCAGAAGGAGACAATCCAAGTTAAAAAGCGAAATGTCCAATATGTAAAGACTATGAACTTAATAATGAGGAATTCAAATAGATACTAGAAGCTGATTTCTAATAGAAATTTTAGAATGCAGAATAAAGAGCAATTTAATATGTTATTAGCAGAAATTAAATCTAATAACCTTTAACTTATTAAAACTAATAAAAATTAAATTAACCTCAGCCTCCAGTTTAAACTTAGTCCTAACAAATCTATTTAGACTGGAGCAAGTGCTTTTTCTAATGCTATAATGAAAATGACGAACTCCAAATGCTTAAATGCGGACATAAATTTTGTTAAAATATACTCATGAAATATATCTAAGTTAAGACGAATGGAACTTGCATTATAAATGAAAATTAGCAAGACTTCATCAAGTGTCCGGTTGAAAATTGCTAAGAGAAAATGACAACTTTTGATATTAAGATACTTCTTGGTCCAGAAAAATATGATGAAATATACAGTAATCTAAGATTTTAAAACTGAGCAAACGATTAAGAACTCTCCTTTAAAAACATTTTTATTAATTTTAAGCTTAAACTTATTACTTAAAATAAACAGTACATTTCTAGAGAGATGTCCTAAGTTTCTTATTTACATCTAAGCTACATACAGTTATTTTCATTAAACCAATATGCAATATAACTTCATTATTTATAATATAGTGAGATTTATTTACTAAAGTAAACCACTTTTACAGAGTATAGAGAATAATGTAAGCCGCAAGTGTTTAAGATTTAATCTTATTGATATTAAACTTCAAGACATCATTTTATTTCATCATCATAAATAAAAATAGAAGCTATTTAGTTTTCCTTTATAGAAGTTCTAAAAACTTAGTCTAATTACTTTATTTAAAAGGGTATAAGCAAGTATAAAATAGAATGCGCTGTTGGTTTTATTACATAAGTCTTAAGATAAAACAACTTGAAGTTAAGATTAAATAATTAATTAAAAATGATAGATCTAAGATAAAATGAAAATTAAGAAATGGAATGTAAATCATATTTATGAAAAGAATTTCAATTCTCTTTACGAAATTAGCTTTAATTAATAACTTATACTCATGTTAGTTATATTGATTATAAATTTATTTTTTAGGTTTTTATCTTATAATCATTTTCTTCAAAGTCTAATGGAATTACTAGGAGTACTTCTTAAAGAAGATCATAATTATTTTCATTTTAGTTTATTCTATTTTATCTAAATATCTAGACAATTAAAATTGATAAAGCATTTTTCCTCTCTAAAACTTTGTCTTAATTTTATTTAATAAAAGTTAAAAATTTATTGATTAAGTATGCTTTCTAATTTCTAGTAGCATTTAAACTTTCACTCAAATTACAATTAAACTAGATGTAAAATTATTTTATTTAGTATACATTTTATTTTTCTATTTTATTTGATGAGTTTGATTATTCACCCTTTTATTGTTAGAAGTTTAATGTTTATCAACCAATTTTTTGATTTATTTCCCTAAAAATTGCTTTGTTTATCATTTTGCTTGTTTTTCTATTGGAAGCTTGATCTAATTTTTTAATTGGTGTGAATGCAAATGAGCAATTTAGTCATATATCTAGAATCTTAATATAGTACTATTCGCTTAACCTCTTATATAATAATTAAAGCTCTTTCCAAAATTAGATTAGGTAGGACTTACATTTAAGAATGTAGTTAGCTATCTAAGTTAACCAAATTACAAGCTTTTGTTTCTCTCTAAGTAAAAGGAACATCTATTTAAACCACTGAAGATTGAAAATGTTTACTAATACTTTATTTATTTTTCTACAATAAACAGTATTTAAGATTGTAAATCTCAACAATGACTTTAAATTTAAATCTTAAAACATTTAAAAAGCCTAAGTTTCATTATAGTTATAGCAAACAATTAAAAATAGAGTTGATGTGTATTATTTACAATGCTAAGCTTAATATTAGTAAGATTTATCTAAGTAACTTTAAGGGCTTCTTTAGTAGTCTCTTTTAGATTTAAATATTATTTAAATAGGAAAAATTATTTAGGAGTTTAGGTCATTTTACAGACTCACTTTTCGCTTTCTCCCATTTTGCTTTCTCAAGTTCATAATAAAATAGTTCTGAATGATAATTAAATTGATAAGCTTTTGATGAAATTGCTTAAGGCTAGGAGTAAACAGGACTGTTTGTTTGAAATTAAGTTCCATGTTTAACTGTAGTCTTTAAGTCAAAAATGAGAGAGTCTTTGATGTAAGATGCATTATGATAAATGAGAGCTAAGTTGTTAGTTTATAAATAAGCTGCTGTCACTCTAGAAGCTTGTGGAAGTTGAGCTGCACTTAGCTTCCATTAGTTTGCTGGTATGTTATATGTAAAAATTTCCTTAGTCAGTTCTTAGCTTTCTTACTAAAAATAATACCCTCCAGTTACGAACAACTACTTTTCAACCTAAAAAGCTCCAAATCACTAAGTAATTTGGGGAATATCAGAAATAATATAGAATTTTTTTTTCTGTAAGTTGAATATTTCACATTTTTCTGTCTAGTCACCTGATAAAATGTAAATATTATTTGACTTATCATAAACCGTTCTATGATAACTTCTCTAGTTATACATTTTTAATTCTTAGGCTTATTACGTTTCATCATATAGAGTAAATCTATTTCCATTTACTTCTCATCCTCCTGAGATAATTAATTAAGTATTGCTTATTTATTCTATCTATGATGCATTATCTTAAGTCTATTTAATGTTTTTCTCTTTAGAAATAAATTTTTTAGCTGTCAAATCGTATTCTAGCTTTATTTTGGAATTACATTTAATGATTGAAATGCTTTTTATTTCTACTGATTGCTAGTTATCTTCTTAGATATTTCTTTATATCTATTGCTACTTCATTTCTTCAGATACTTATTTTTATTCTTATTGCTTTGCTAGCTGATTTATCTCTTGATCGTTTTTATTTTCTTCTTTTTTTGCTTAGCTCTATAGACCATCTTATATCTAGTTACTCTGAGTTATCACATTAATAAGATATTTTTGCTTCTCATCAAGTTTTTATATTTCTTACTTCCCACGTTCCTCTGCATCTTATACCTTCTACAAGTTGAAAATTTCATATACGTTTCCAATTTCGATTTATTCATTTCTGCTTTCAATTAAATCTTAAAACTACTCAAATAAGCTAATATCTTCATTCAATTTTAAGGATAGTTAAGATAGTTCATTATAAGCCTAAGTGCTAGTATTAAAATACACAGTTCTAATATGCTAGTTAATTTCCTATATCAATGAGTTCTATTTAGCCAATATTTATTCCATTGTCATATTAACTGCTTTCTGCTAGTTCTCCAAACTTTCAAGTCCTTATTTAAATTATTTAAGCTATTCTTACATTTTTCAATTTTGATTTCTATCTAATTCTTTGATTATAAATTGGTATCTTTTTATATATACTTTAAAGCCTAATTACTCATCCCCTTTTATTGTTCTATCTCCTTACTAGCACTAAATGAATAGTTAAATATATATAAGCCAGAATTATAGATATGCATTTAAAATTAAAGCTATTAACTTTGCTTTTTGCATTTACTTTATTCCTAAAATTCCAATTTTTAAACTTAACGAACTAGCGAAAATCTGATTAAGATTACTTCTACATCCTAACTCCCCTCTCTTCCATAAGCTTATTAATATTACCTTTAATTTATATTAACTAAGTTATATTTCTAATAATCACCATTTCTAAGTTATAAAAGGTCTCTATAAGTAAAATAATACTCATTAAAGAAAATTATAAAGCTTTTAATCCTAAACTTTCTAGATTTAGTCTAAGCATTCTATTATTATACGTTACTAATATTTTCCCTTTTCGCTTTTGTATTAATTATTAAGTTATACCTTAATCATCTGTGTGCTTATGTGTAATTAGTTGCTTACTAAATAAACTTTAGAGTGAATAATTAGAGTTATAAGCTAATTAAATATAATGCTTTTAGCTATTCACTGTTTGGCTTTATTATCCTCTAAAGCTCCTTATTTTTAGCTTCTGCTTTTGATCATATCCCATCTTTAGCAAAGAGGTTGTTGTAAGCTTGCAATCCAAATTATATAGCCTACTAGAAAATAAGTTTAAAAGTAGACTAATGAAAATTCAAATGAGAAGCGGAGTCATTTTTTGACTTTGATTATAAAGCTTACTCATAATAAAGCAAGCAATAAGTACTTAGTATTAGATAAGAGAGATAAAGAGGGATTGTACAGCTTGAATAAAATAAAGTAAAAAGCTTTAGTTTATAAATGAGCTCTTAGAAATAAAACTTATGTATTAGACTTTTATTCCTAAGAAAACTTATTAGGAATTCTTTAAAATTAAGAGAAAGGAGTCATGTTGGTTTGTTAGGTATTGGAGTAGTTAAATATGAAGTATGCTCGAATTTAAAAAGTAGGGTTTCTTTTAAAATTATCCAAAACTTTATGTACAAACTCTCAGATTAGAAGAAGCTATTACTTAGAAAATTAAACTCTCGAAGACAATAAAATTGATATAGAGCAAACTGACTAATACTATACACAAATAGAGTAACTCTATAAGGAAGACCTTTTAATCTCAGGAGGACGTTAGAATATTTCCATTAGGTTTAGTATTTTTTCACCAAATAAAAAAGAATAATTTTGAATGAAGTTCCCAAGATGTTTCCATAGAACTAACTTTAATAAAAGAAATAGGATTTACATTATTTCAGGAGGAAATTATCTCACCTATTAATATGTCAATTATACTGAGTGTGAAGCGTTTAATTTAACCAATAAAAGCTCTAGTTGTATACAGCGGATTCGTTATCCTGTAAACAATTTTGGATGTGATAATAACGGTACCAATTTGCTCGTTTTTGGTGGATATAATTTGCATAAGTTTATTGCGTATAATCAAATTTAGTCATACAATTATAAGAAAGATGAATGAAATATTTGCTAATTGACTCTAACAAAAAAAGACTAGAATTCAGCTATTTACATACCATAAGCTGATCATTTTATAATTTACACGAATGGTTCTATAATAAGAACTCATATTTATGATTCAAAATCTATTCAAATACGAGGCAATATTAACCCTTCAAACTCTTATGGTCCTGATTTTACACAACCAACTCTAAGCAGAAATTTAGTATTCCAATACAACTCGGAAAATAATTTACTTAGTTTAGATCTAAGAAATGGTAAATGGAATGAAATAATAAAAAAACTCTAATTTAATTTCTATATAATCACATATTCCTTTAATTATACACTTAAATCTATATCTAATTTAAGCATCATTTTTTAAGGAATTAGTTAGAATTAATTGGTATATTAATTAAGTTAAGTAACTAGATAAATAGTCAATCTTTATTGAAAAGATCAGAGTTATTTCTTATTTTGGCATTAAAGATTTATTTATAGGAGATAAAATTCAGATCAAGAAACAGTAATATCTTTCTAAGAAAACTGCTTAATTATTTTCGGTTTGTTAAAGCAAGTTTGATTCTCTTTATATGTTGCTTGAAGAATCAAGATGAATGAACTAGAAATATTTTTTAGTTCAATTAAAAGAGAAGAGAATATTAAAGCACTCAAATAGATTAATGATTATATAAAGCTTCAATAGATATCTTGCTTTTCAATACAAAAGTAAGCAAAACACTATCTTAACTAATATTGCATCAAGAAATACTGATTTACTTAAATGAAAGTAGAGTTGAATTTATAAAATTAGCAATAATGAAAAAACTACAAAAGTGAAAGGTATCTACACTGAAAAAAGAATTAAATTTTTGAAATATAAACATAACAGCAGCAATAAATTCTAAATCTTAAATAAATAATAATTAAATGCTTGCAAGCAAAAAAGTTAAAGATTAAGAATGAAAATTATAAATATCTTATTGTCTGATTTATAAAGCAATCTCGTCATTAAAATAAACACTAGTTAGAACTATAAAACTAATTTTAATATACAATTAAATCCATTCTATCCAAATAAAGAGTTTAATAGATCCTAGGAAGTAATTAAACATACTACTAGTTATAGGTATAATGATATAGTATAATGCTGAAGTTTATAATTAAAAAATCAAAAGCATTTTAGGTTCCTTCTATTATATCTTTGATAGAATAAAGGTAAAGTATTGTGTATATTCTTTAGTCAATAGATTTTATTACTATTCCTTTAGTTATTTTTATTTCTTTCTGTGACTACTGAGCTTTTGATTCTTTACATCATACACTTATTATCATTTTAGTTAAAATACTAGATTTCTGATTTTTCCTAAATGATAAAAAAGCTTAATTCCCTATAATTTATTATGTTGATTACTAGTATATTAAAGAGAAGCTTTATGAGCTAGATAGTAAATAAGCATTTCTATAAGAACTATATAACCTTATAACTAAGACTGATATCTAAAGAACTTATTAGTGAGGAAATTAATAGCCATAGCTATTTTAATCAATATAATAAACTAACTAAGCAAGATACTTAAATTATAATATATAACCATTATCCTCCAGTAGCACTTATAAAAAGAAAACTAACTCTATAATAAACAGGTATTAAGTGAATCATAGAAGTTAAAAAAGGAACTATAAATTAAATTTCAATCTTAGATATATTTATTAAAGGATCTAGATTTTATCTTAATTAGAAGGTAGGATATTATTTATATGATTTAATGATTATTTGTTTATATCTATCAGAATACTAACTTTTTACTACTGAATAATAAAATTAAATGACTATATGTAAATTAATAGTTTATCAGTTCCATCTTCAATCTTTTCTCAAAAATCTAATTATTTATACATTCCATTTTTCCATTTATTGATGTGAATTAAACCTAATTTTTTTTCTATTCATTTGCTAGGAATATAAAAAAGGAGCTGATTTTATGTACATAAAGCATTAATATAAAAAGGTGATATAAAATAATAATTATGATATAAAATAAAATTCCTTAGCTTATTTAAAAGCTTCTTAAAAGCAATGCTTTAACTAAAAATAAACTTAATTATGCTTAATTAAATATTTTAGCTATCTAACCTATTTACTATTTCAAGTCTTTATTGCTAACTTCTAAATCTATACTAGACCAGTGCTATTTTAACTGTATAGCTTTGATTTTGCTTTTAATTTTTAAAATTTATGAAATAACTTTTTGCTCTTTATTCTTATTTATTCCTTTAAATTTAGTTGTTTTGCAATTATAAATGGATTAAGAATAGTTTAAGATATAGAGTTAGTAAAAAGAATAAAATCAGGAGGAGAAAAAATTTAGAGGTAGTTATTGAAAATAGAATATAGACTATTAAGCAAAGTAAGGCTATACTCCACTGTTTGAAGAAGTTCCTCTATTAAAATCCAAAAATAAAGTAAATAGTTATGCATAAGAAGGTGAAAATACTTAACAGGTAGCTAATGATTCTGAAACCCTAATTCTATAATATAAAAGAAGAAGTGAAAGTTAAAATGAAAAAGATTTTGAATTTTACTAAGAAATTAATAATAAAAAACAAAATATTCAGAAGCAAAGTCTGCTGCAGAATGTTTACATGATGCAACTAATATTCAATTTTCTTAAAAGTAGAGACATTTGTGGATTGTAATAAGTTAATAAGCTTCTATATAACTTTAAGTATTAATTTGAATAGCTAGAAATAAAGAAATATAATGAAAATTAGAAAATAGTGAAAAATAGAATTATTTGGACTTTAAAATAAATTAAGCATTCAGAGGTTAAATAAGTTATATTTGATGCTTAGTAAATATCGTAAAACCTATGCTAATAAGTCTTAAACGCTATAAAAGAATGTTATATATTTAAATAACAGAAGCTTGATAAGGTGAAAAAGAACTAATAAGTCTAAATGCCGCTATGAATAAAACATGCTGCTTTAGATAAAATAGACTTGACAGATGAGTTACTAATAAAAGGCTTACAGAAGCTATCAATAATTGACAGAAAAATAGATGAATCAAATTTATCTTTTTTAACAAAGTTAATCAATTTAGAAGAATTCGAAATTAAGGGTCAAATTAAGCCTGAAAATTCTAGAGGAAAGTTTTTAATAAATTTGTTTCAGAATATGAATTTAAAGGTTTTAAAAATAGGAATCAGAAATGTGAACTATGATTATTTAAGAAGTTATCTAGAAAACAAAGGAAGGCTTATTGATGAAATACTAATTAATGCCAATGAACATTTAGATAAATTTATAGATTTATGTCCTAATCTCAATAAACTAGAACTTTAAAAAGCATATAATCTACCTAGTACTGCTTTAGATAAAATAAAGCTATATAATCTAAAATATTTATCAATTCATATCGCTAGTAAATTTAATACTGCAGACTTCCAGAATTTCTTCTCTTAGACTTATAGAAGCTTAGAATATTTTGAAATATCTAATTGTGATAACTTTACAGATTCTCACCTAGAACTTCTACTATAAAGCGCTCCAAATCTTAAATCCTTAAATTTGGGTTTCTTAGAATAAGTTAGTAACTAAGGATTATAGTAAATAGCAAATTATGGATAGAACCTATAGTAGATAGCTTTCAATAATACCAGCTAAATAGACAACAAAAATTTATAGAGCATTTTTAAAGAATGTACCAAACTAAACCAAATCACTCTTTAGCTAATTTGGAAAATAAACTAAAAAACTATGAACATAATGTAATAGAATTGTCCATAGCTAACTCAAGTAAATCTTATTATTTGCTCTTTTAAAAATAAAGTCTGGATATAAGAAATAACTTAAATTTAAAACTTGAAAGTATTGACTCTTGAAAACTGTGATATAACTGAACAGGATGTGAGATAAATTATAGTTAACTGCAAAAATTTAAAGTGGTTAGATATTAAAAGAAATAAAGATGTTAAGCTAGAAAATTTTCCCTTATTAGATGAATAAAAAAAATTATACCCCATTTATTTAAAATTAAAGCAGATAACTTTAAGTTAAAACTAAATATCCTAAAAATGTTTGAACTAACTAAGAAAATCTTTAAATCACATATCTTTTAAAATTGAAAAAGAAAAAAAAATATAGTATATGGATTTTAGTTTAGAAAATACTGGATTGAAAATAAAAAAATGAGAAAAAATTTTTTTATATTTCCATAATTAAAAAATATTTAATTATACTTATTTCTTTAAAATAATATATTTATAATGTATAAGTACCCTATATTATTTAAATATTTTTACTTTAAATTTTAAATTAATTTTATTTCTAGTTATAATAATATCAATTAATATGTCTTTATTATATTTTCATATAGGTATGCAACTGCTTATTTACATTTTAATCATCAGTCCTAGTTTATTTATTGCTTATATCTATCCCTTTTTTCAACTCTTAGTTCTACCCAGATAATTCTCCCATTATAGTATTTATAATTTCATTGTTAGTTTAATTTCTCCTCTAACTAGTTTTAGTGAAAGCTTATATTTTTTATTTACTAAAATAGTATTTTTTATATTAACTTCTTTAAAGAATAGTAGCACTATTAGCTAATTTTATTTGCAATGCTTAATATTCACTTTCAAATTAATATTAGATTTAGAAATTATTTATTCTATTATTTGTAGATAAATTATAAACTTTAATTTGCTTTATAACTATTTTCATAAAGATAGTATAAGAATTAAATATAAAAGACCATGCTTTTTCAACATAGTTATAAGTAACAATTTTATATAATAGATACAAAATAATTTTCCATTTAGTTAATATTAACAAGCTTCAGTCATATAATATGAATAAAATATGATTATTTATATTTAAGTTTCTGAATATTAATATATCTAATTTAATATATTAGTTTAGTTATTAAAACTAAAATTTGTTTATTTTCATTCTAAAATTTAAAGTTTCTTTGTACTTTCTTTATTTCATTATTTATAACTTTCAGTGTATAGTAAATTCATGAGTATAAGATTTTTTGCCTTTTTTACAATATTCTTAGTTTCTATTTTAAGTATACTGTGCTGAATAGCTTTAACACTATTTTCTTAAGACTAAATTTTATTGGTAGTTTGTATATATATCTCATTATTAAAATATTTCTTATGGATGCTATTAATAATTTATAACCCACTTAAGTGGTTTATATACTTGTGGATTTAATGCTTTCAAAATTGTTTGATTCTATCTATATCTATTATTTTAAGAAGTATTTTTAAAGGGAAAAATCTCAACTAAAGATCTTATGCTTCACTGATATATAAGTCACATAGAAAATCTCCTAGAATAATTATTTTATCTTGCCTTTAATATTTTATTTAACTACCAATCAAATACATCCTAGTTTTTATTGCTGGAACATGTTGCATTAAAGAAAAACTATAATTTTTTAAAATCTTTCCAAATAAAAGCGAAAAGTACATCTAATTCACCGATTTCATTAGTTCGATCTGAAGTTTTATAATTCAATTAAATTTAGCAAAATTTTTTATTTTATTAACTCTTCTGAAATATCCTAGTTTAATTGAGCTTGCTTTCTTTTTTTCCATAATTTAGCATTTTTCTGAACAATATTCCTAAGTTATTTTTTAAATAATTTGCTCGCTTTTTATTAAAGCACTTATACATTCCTGCTTTTTTAGTTTCCTAACAAAATTATTATTCTCAGTCTAATAACTTAGTATAAGCCTTAAATAACTCAACTTTTGTAAAGCAGTTTGGCGTTCTATCATTGAATAATTTTAATTTTAATTTAGTTTTCTTAATAAAGTCCCTGTAGTATAATCTTCTGATAGAAATAAGTTAATAGATTACCTTAAAATTTCATAAGCTGTTTCTACTTAATTTAAATTGAGAAATGCATATATTTAAAAAAATATACATAAGGTAGTAATCAAGTATTATATTAATGTACCTTGGTATGTAATTTCTAAGTAGCATTTGGATTATAAAGGTATATCATTATATCATTATATAAAGAATATATGAAGATGAATATATGAGGAAGAAAGAATATATAGTGCTTATATCTTAAATAATAACAAAGTAGGATTGTAAGAACAAACTTAATATTTATATCTTAAGATATACTTTTTAGTACATTATACTAGTATGATATCTATCATTCTTTATTAATAATATTAATGAAAAGAGTATAGGATAAGAGTATATAATAAGAGTATATCTAGAGAAATAAATCTTTTAACAAGAAAATAGAGAAGATTGATTTATAGCATTTAGCTATTAGATTCAATTTAAAGAAGCAGGAATAATAACTTTTGATTTTATAGGTAGAAAGTGTCATAAAAGATATGCTTTTTGCTTAATATTAATAAATCTATTTTAATTATAGAATCAAAAAGTATTATAAAGGGATAGACAATTAATTTTTAAGTTAAAGCAATTTCTATTAAGCAAATAGCTCTAAGATACTCTTTATTTAAATTTAGTAGTTTTATGCTTGTGATTCTTAAATTAATATACCCAAAAGAATTAGATAAAATGGAGACTAGCAATAAATTAAAATCTAAAGGAAGAGGAGTAAGAAAAGCTAAAACAAAAGAAAATTAAAAAATTAAAACAAAGAAAAAGCAAAAATAGATCTCTTCTAGTATAGCTGATATAAACTCTAAAAGCAACTAAGGTTAAATAAATGAAGATTGCTTAGATATTTCTAAAGGGATTAAAAGAAAATGAGAGAGTTAAGATCAAATTGAAGAAAGCTAAACGAGTAAAAAATTAAAATGCTATCAATAGAATATTTGGTAGAATATGTATATTTGATAAGAAATATTAAAGTTCCTCGGTAAGAAAGACATATGTCACTTAAAGTTAGTAAATAAGCAGCTTAATAAATTTAAATATGAGTTTAGGAAGCTATCAGTTAAAATCGACTCAACTAATGAAAAGTATGTAGAAAATAAGATGAAGTGAAGTCTAAGAAATATAATAGATTGCGATGTAAAACGTCTTATAATAGATACTACTTCAATGCAATCAAGCTAATGTGGCCATATCTAGAAAGCTGTCGATTAATAGATTTATTCATAGTGCAAAAAAAAGCTAAAAACAATAAAATTATAAGAGCTTTACATTAACTAATGGCCTAAGATCAGCAAAAATCCTTTACCCAATATTTCTCTTTTCTTAAATTTAACAAAATTAGCACTTAGTAATATAGAGCTTGTAGATAAAAACTTAAGTTTTATGGAAAACTTAATAAAACTAGAGTCAGTCGAGCTTTAAAATGTGGTCAAAGTAACTGGATAATTTTTAAAGGATTACTGCTAAAATTTAAATATTAGAGTGCTAAGATTAATAAGTGATAAAATAGATATCAAACTAATATAAAGTTGATTAGAAATAAAAGGAAAGGAAATACAAGAAATTTAGATAAATGGTAATAGATAACTTGATAAAATAATTTCTTTATGTCCTAACTTAAATCAACTAGAAATTACTAATGCCACAAGAATACCTCATAAAATATTAGAAATTATCAACGCTACTTCTTTAAAGTCTTTTACCTTTAAGAAAGATAATCTTAAACCTCCTTTATTCCAATGTTTCTGATCCCAAAAATTTAACTAGCTTGAATAAGTACAGATAAGCAACTATTGGAACTTTAGTGACTAAGTTTTTATATCATTGTTAGAAAATACTCCTTCTTTGAAGTCTTTATGCTTAGATAAACTACCTTAAATAAAGAATAAAACAGTTTTATAAATTGGTAATTTTGGGTAGAATTATGAGTCACTAAGTATATCTAATCTAAGCAAAGTTACTTCTAAATCTTTAGCTTTTATTTTTGAAAACTGTACTAAATTAAAAAAAATTGAACTTTCCCAGATAAAGCCAAATAAAGGCAAAATTTATTAAATAAATCTAAATTGCCAAGATTTGCAAACACTATAGCTGGACTAGATACCTTCAAATCTAATTCAAATTAACTAAATCCTAAACAAGCCAAATCTTAAATAGTTGATCATTCAAAATTCCTAATTTACCAAAGAAGAAGTATAACAGATTGTAGCTAATAACTATAAAAACTTAAAGTATCTAACTATAAGAGCATATGGAATTACAAGAGATGCTTTTCCTATCACTGATTAATAAGGATAAGAATATCCTTTTTACAAAAAATTAAAATATCTTAACATTTTAGCAACTGATATAGACAAAGAATGAGCAAGACAACTAAACGAGAGATTTAAAAAGATAAAAATAGAAGCAAATGGTTATTTCACTACTAAAAAACTAAAGATTAACTTGAATAAGTTAGGAATTAAGTTTAAGAAATGAAGTCGTACATTTAAACTATTTTAAAGAAATTAAATCTTTTCAGATAAAACTTCTTTATAACTATATATTCCTATTTTTTCTTTATTCGTCTAAATTATTAATTTTAATATGAAAATAAATGAGAAAATTCATTTTTTTTATATGACTGTAAAATTATAAAAATAGTTAAAAAAGGATATAATTTTAATATTCAAATTTATTTCACATATCAGATAGAAAAAATCCTTTTTATCAAATACCATATTCTTTTAATTTAAGAGTAAAAAAAAACTAAATATTGATTGTAAAAAGTTATAAGGAGTAAAGCTACAACATTATGAAACTAGCACTAATATTAAATCTAATTATAACTATTTATATTATTTAAAATATTTATAGATGAAATTGCGAAATTAAGATATAGAAAAAAAGAATGCTTTTTTATTAAAATATAGATAGAGATGTAAAAAGAAAATATATATAAGTAAATTAGCCAATTTTTATAATTTTGTCTTTAAATAAATAAAATCCCTTTAATAATAAATTAATATTAAAACTGGGATTTCTTTTAATTGAATAAAAATATATTATAATTAAGTAAAGTATTTAATTAATAAATTAAAAATAAAATATACAATTGAGTTAAGTAACTTTTATGAAATTTTAATTTTATTAATATTAAAATATTTTAGTCTTTAGATGATGAATTTTAAGTAAATAATTTATCTAAAAAAGCGTAAAATTAAAGAATTATATTTATATATTTATTATTAATTTGTCTTTAAGAGATTGATCTTTCTTTTCATTTTTTACATCCTCATATACCTCTTAAAATCATGTTTTTTTTAATACTAATAAAGAAATCTAAAATACATAACTTATTGCTACATTTACTTAGCAATTGCTTTACAATTAAGAATTTTATTAATTTGTATGTTTCTATTTCCTTTTAGAGCAGAAGTGAAAGTTAATTTCCTTATGAAATACCTCTTTTAATTCTTCTTTCACTAAACATAAAATTTATTTCTTTATTTTAAATTTTAATTACGCATATAAAATAAAAAATTCTAGCGAATTAAAATAAAAATTTAGATAGATAACATATTTAATAATTCTCTATATAAGCATTTAAATCAATTATTTAAGCTTCTCTTTTAATTTTAATATGCTTTTATTTTATAAAAATACTATTTTCTATTTATTATATAAATTATTGTTTAAATCATATAGAAGTATTAATAATGTTTATATAGCCAAAATTTTGAAAATAATAGCGATATATGAAAATAAATAAAAAAATAGCATATCACTATCTATAATTTTCTTTTAATTATAAGTGATTAAATTGGTAAAACTTTTATTTTAGTCATTAAAATTAAATAATTCTTAAATAAACAATTATAAAAGTTAGTTTACAAAATAAAAACAAAAACTAAGCTTTTTAATTTTATTTATATATTAGTCTTAAGCAAAAAGATTTAAAAGTAAATAAATAAATGATGAGTATAGGATTGTTATAAATAAATAAATTTGATTATAGAGCGCGTAGCACCTCGTTGGTGCGCAGCTCTTTAATAAATGTTTCAATACATGTCTATTTCTTCAAGTAAGCCTTCAGGTAATAAAAATTCTTCTCTTATTAGTACCATATCTTCATCATTTTCTTCTTCAATATCTCTTATTCTTCTGTCTTCTATCTACCTACGTTTTATTGATTCTTTGTTACAAGCGTCCATTATTTTTTTTAACATACTTTGCTAATTTTAGTTTCTAATTATTTTCTTCTTAATAAAGGTTTTATAAACTCATAATAAAAAAAGAATAATTAATAAAGTAAAATATTCAATTAAGCATATCATAATATTTTAATTTTATCCTTATGCTATTTATATATATTTAATAACTATCTTTACTATTATTTATGTATAACTATTATTATATTTATTAATCTATTTTCTTATAAAACTAGAATACATTTCTTATAGATTCTAGTTGTAATTAGAACTTTAATGGATCGAAAAGTTTAAAAACCTTAAAGTTAATAATTGAAATAAAAATACAAGGATAGTTAATTTCACTAGTAAGAATTAGGATACAATTAGCAAAGAAATTAGCAAACTAATTAACTAAATTCTCAAGAGTTAAAAAGAAATCCTCTTGAAATCTCCTAAATCCAATTTTTAGATTAAGAAAGTCAAGAAAATAAATAAGAATAAAAGAACTAGTACTTGCAAGCATTTACATCTAAAAGGAATAGAGAAACTTTAAGTGAACAATAAATTGGATTTAAATAAGAAATTAAATTAAAAAAAAAGCTTAAAATTAATAAATTAAACGTTTTGCAAAATGTTTATATGATGCAACAAATATTTAAATTTCTTAATAGTAGGGATATTTGTAGATTGTAATAGGTTAATAAACTTCTTCATAACTTTAAGTATTCATTTTAGTAACTACAAATCAAGAAATATAATGAAAATTAATAGTAAGCTAAAAATAGAATTATTTGGATTTTAAAATAAGTAACTCATTCAGATGTTTAATAAATTGTAATTGATGTTGAAAAAATTTCCTAACATCTTTAAGAACAAATCTTGAAATCTTTAAAAGTTGTATTTTGCTTAGATAGTAGGATTAAGCTACAAAAAATAAGGATTAAAAAAATCCAATAGAAATATAAATGAAGAATGTAATATCAACAAAGTTAGATTTATAAGATGAACTGTTAGGTAAAAATTTAAAAAAGTTATTGATAACTGAAGATCATTTAAAAGAATAAAATTTATCCTTTTTAGAAAAATTAAGTAATTTAGAAGAACTAGAAATAAAATAAGCATTCTTTTCTCTTTTAACTTTCCGAGGTCAATTTTTAAATGATTATTGTCTTAACATAAATCTGAAGGTTTTAAAAATATAAAACAATCTTATAAAAATTGATTTGTTAAGAAAGTACTTAGAACTTAAAGGAAAGTTTATAGAAGAAATTTGAATAAATTAAAATAGACAAATTGATAAATACATTGATCTATGTCCTAATCTAAATAAATTAGAACTGCATGAAATTAAAAATCAATAAGTTACAGTGTTAGATAGGCTGAAGGTATATAGATTATAATATTTATCTATTAACTTAGTAAATTTTACTTCAAAATAGCTTTAGGATTTATTTCCCTTGAATCATAACACTTTAGAATATATACAAATATATTAAAGCTAAAATTTTACTGATCATCACTTAAATCTTCTATTAGTTAAGAATTCAAAACTTAAATCCTTAAAATTAAGATAATTATAACAAGTTAGCGATTAAGGACTTTCGTAAATAGCTATTTATGGAAAAAAATTAGAGGAAATAAGTTTAATAGAAATGAACTAAATAACAAATGAAACTTTATAAACAATTTTTAAAGAATGTAGTAAATTAAGGTAAATAACACTTAATAAATTTAAAAATATTAGTCAATAAACTTTGTCTATAATGTAATAAAACTGCTAGTTGCTAAAAAAAGTTGATTTAAGTGATTGCAAAATTTAAAACTAAGAAAGTATATAAGAGTTAAAAAAAATGAAACATTTGAATTAATTAGTTCTAAGAGGTTGTCAATTGAGAGATGTAGATGTGATAAAAATTATATCTAGTTGTAGTAATTTAAAGTGGTTAGATATAACATTAAACAAAAATAATAAATTTGAAGATTTACCAGATACAGATAAGCAAGGATAATATTTTTCTTCTTATTTAAAACTTAAATAAGTAACTATTACTGTCAATAAGAATCAAATGAATTTAATTAAAAAACTTAAAAGATCATTAAGAAAGACAATTTTCATAATAAATAATCAAAAAAAGGGATCATCTATTTATTTCAGCTTAGAAAATAGAAAAGAAGAATGAAGAAGAAATTAAATTTTTAAAATTTGATAAAAAATTAAAGACTAATTTACTTATAAATCAAACTATAAAATTTAAAGAAATTTAAAAATCTAAGATAAATTATGATATTTATGAAAATAAATATATTTAAATATAATAAAATTATCAATATTCATTCATAAAAAAATATTAATAAAGACAATGAGTTCAATATCTAATGATTATAAAATTTTAATCTTATGATTTTATGATATTATACTAAGTGAAAATGTTAGAATAAATGCAAAAATTCTGAAAGATTAAAAATTAAAAAAAATATTCTACATAAAATATTAAAAGTATCTTAAAAGATAAAATTTAAAATACTTAAATAGCCTTCCAATTTTTAAAAATGTAAATAATGCAAATATCCTCAAAATAATGTCCTAAATCATAAGAATTTAAGACAATCAAAATAGCTACTTAATTGGTAAATATAAGCTTAACTTAGTTTTTATCTAAAATAACTGTATGCATACTAATTCGGAAGATAACCTATTTAAAAACTTGCAAAAATTCATCAATATCACATAAACTTAATTTAGATATTGATCGTTAATTTATAAATTAAAAAAAGATTTCTTTGATAAAAAATAGTCGCTTATATTAAAACATTTTATTATATTTAGAAATTTCAAAGAAATATATAATATGATATGTACTTAGTTATTTAATATATGAAAAAAGAAAAATAAGCAAATAAATTTAGGAAATCAAAATATAAGAAAACTTAATAAAAAATTTTTACAAAAAAGCTTTATAAAAAAATTTAATAATAACTTTGAAACGTTAAAAATCTAAAAAATTAAAAAAAATAAAATTTTATAAAATCAAAAAAACCTAAAAATCTTAAACACTTAATAGAAAATATAAATTGAAAATAAAGATTTTCATCAATTTAATCTATTAAGTAATTTAAGCGAAGTAAGAAATGCATAAAATTAAAAAAATATTAAATATGTTTAAATAGATAGAAAAAAAAATTATCAAGATAATATAAATATTAAATTTCTATTGAAGCAGCGTATAAAATTAGAAATTTTATTGTTTTTTAAAAAAAAAGCATCATTTTGATAAAAGTTATTTAAAAAAAAGAAAAAAAAGAAAATAGATTTTAAAAATGAAAAATAATAACATAATCCTAAACTGAAAAAAATGTTTGAAAAAAGTTTAATGCCTAAACATATAAACTTTTTTGTTTTACGAATAAAAAAGGAAAAAAAAATGGAATGAAGTATTTTTTTTTTAACCATGAAAAAAGTAGTATATGAGAGATATATCTGTGTTTTTTATTGAGATAAGAAAGAGTAATATTGAAGGAAATGTTTTTAAAGAAATGATATAATAATAAATAAGCCGGTTTAGCTCAGTCGGTAGAGCGCCAGCCTTTTAAGCTGGTGGTCAAGGGTTCAAGTCCCTTAGTCGGCGTTTTTTTTAATATAAAAATGTGAATAGGTAGTTTATAAAAGTTATCTTAGAAGTATAAAGACTTAAATAAAAGTAAGAATCTGTAATTATAGAATAATGGTTCTAAAGTTAATGCAGTATGCATTAGAGAAAAAAGTATGAATTATAAATTGTATATAAATTTAAGGTGAAAGAGTACGTAAACTAAGGAATAAATATTTTGATGAGAAATATTTTGGAAATAAAGAATAAGAATTTGGAATGAATGGTTTGGAATGTTTGAAAAAAGTTTAATGCCTAAACATATAAACTTTTTTGTTTTACGAATAAAAAAGGAAAAAAAAATGGAATGAAGTATTTTTTTTTTAACCATGAAAAAAGTAGTATATGAGAGATATATCTGTGTTTTTTATTGAGATAAGAAAGAGTAATATTGAAGGAAATGTTTTTAAAGAAATGATATAATAATAAATAAGCCGGTTTAGCTCAGTCGGTAGAGCGCCAGCCTTTTAAGCTGGTGGTCAAGGGTTCAAGTCCCTTAGTCGGCGTTTTTTTTAATATAAAAATGTGAATAGGTAGTTTATAAAAGTTATCTTAGAAGTATAAAGACTTAAATAAAAGTAAGAATCTGTAATTATAGAATAATGGTTCTAAAGTTAATGCAGTATGCATTAGAGAAAAAAGTATGAATTATAAATTGTATATAAATTTAAGGTGAAAGAGTACGTAAACTAAGGAATAAATATTTTGATGAGAAATATTTTGGAAATAAAGAATAAGAATTTGGAATGAATGGTTTGGAATGTTTGAAAAAAGTTTAATGCCTAAACATATAAACTTTTTTGTTTTACGAATAAAAAAGGAAAAAAAAATGGAATGAAGTATTTTTTTTTTAACCATGAAAAAAGTAGTATATGAGAGATATATCTGTGTTTTTTATTGAGATAAGAAAGAGTAATATTGAAGGAAATGTTTTTAAAGAAATGATATAATAATAAATAAGCCGGTTTAGCTCAGTCGGTAGAGCGCCAGCCTTTTAAGCTGGTGGTCAAGGGTTCAAGTCCCTTAGTCGGCGTTTTTTTTAATATAAAAATGTGAATAGGTAGTTTATAAAAGTTATCTTAGAAGTATAAAGACTTAAATAAAAGTAAGAATCTGTAATTATAGAATAATGGTTCTAAAGTTAATGCAGTATGCATTAGAGAAAAAAGTATGAATTATAAATTGTATATAAATTTAAGGTGAAAGAGTACGTAAACTAAGGAATAAATATTTTGATGAGAAATATTTTGGAAATAAAGAATAAGAATTTGGAATGAATGGTTTGGAATGTTTGAAAAAAGTTTAATGCCTAAACATATAAACTTTTTTGTTTTACGAATAAAAAAGGAAAAAAAAATGGAATGAAGTATTTTTTTTTTAACCATGAAAAAAGTAGTATATGAGAGATATATCTGTGTTTTTTATTGAGATAAGAAAGAGTAATATTGAAGGAAATGTTTTTAAAGAAATGATATAATAATAAATAAGCCGGTTTAGCTCAGTCGGTAGAGCGCCAGCCTTTTAAGCTGGTGGTCAAGGGTTCAAGTCCCTTAGTCGGCGTTTTTTTTAATATAAAAATGTGAATAGGTAGTTTATAAAAGTTATCTTAGAAGTATAAAGACTTAAATAAAAGTAAGAATCTGTAATTATAGAATAATGGTTCTAAAGTTAATGCAGTATGCATTAGAGAAAAAAGTATGAATTATAAATTGTATATAAATTTAAGGTGAAAGAGTACGTAAACTAAGGAATAAATATTTTGATGAGAAATATTTTGGAAATAAAGAATAAGAATTTGGAATGAATGGTTTGGAATGTTTGAAAAAAGTTTAATGCCTAAACATATAAACTTTTTTGTTTTACGAATAAAAAAGGAAAAAAAAATGGAATGAAGTATTTTTTTTTTAACCATGAAAAAAGTAGTATATGAGAGATATATCTGTGTTTTTTATTGAGATAAGAAAGAGTAATATTGAAGGAAATGTTTTTAAAGAAATGATATAATAATAAATAAGCCGGTTTAGCTCAGTCGGTAGAGCGCCAGCCTTTTAAGCTGGTGGTCAAGGGTTCAAGTCCCTTAGTCGGCGTTTTTTTTAATATAAAAATGTGAATAGGTAGTTTATAAAAGTTATCTTAGAAGTATAAAGACTTAAATAAAAGTAAGAATCTGTAATTATAGAATAATGGTTCTAAAGTTAATGCAGTATGCATTAGAGAAAAAAGTATGAATTATAAATTGTATATAAATTTAAGGTGAAAGAGTACGTAAACTAAGGAATAAATATTTTGATGAGAAATATTTTGGAAATAAAGAATAAGAATTTGGAATGAATGGTTTGGAATGTTTGAAAAAAGTTTAATGCCTAAACATATAAACTTTTTTGTTTTACGAATAAAAAAGGAAAAAAAAATGGAATGAAGTATTTTTTTTTTAACCATGAAAAAAGTAGTATATGAGAGATATATCTGTGTTTTTTATTGAGATAAGAAAGAGTAATATTGAAGGAAATGTTTTTAAAGAAATGATATAATAATAAATAAGCCGGTTTAGCTCAGTCGGTAGAGCGCCAGCCTTTTAAGCTGGTGGTCAAGGGTTCAAGTCCCTTAGTCGGCGTTTTTTTTAATATAAAAATGTGAATAGGTAGTTTATAAAAGTTATCTTAGAAGTATAAAGACTTAAATAAAAGTAAGAATCTGTAATTATAGAATAATGGTTCTAAAGTTAATGCAGTATGCATTAGAGAAAAAAGTATGAATTATAAATTGTATATAAATTTAAGGTGAAAGAGTACGTAAACTAAGGAATAAATATTTTGATGAGAAATATTTTGGAAATAAAGAATAAGAATTTGGAATGAATGGTTTGGAATGTTTGAAAAAAGTTTAATGCCTAAACATATAAACTTTTTTGTTTTACGAATAAAAAAGGAAAAAAAAATGGAATGAAGTATTTTTTTTTTAACCATGAAAAAAGTAGTATATGAGAGATATATCTGTGTTTTTTATTGAGATAAGAAAGAGTAATATTGAAGGAAATGTTTTTAAAGAAATGATATAATAATAAATAAGCCGGTTTAGCTCAGTCGGTAGAGCGCCAGCCTTTTAAGCTGGTGGTCAAGGGTTCAAGTCCCTTAGTCGGCGTTTTTTTTAATATAAAAATGTGAATAGGTAGTTTATAAAAGTTATCTTAGAAGTATAAAGACTTAAATAAAAGTAAGAATCTGTAATTATAGAATAATGGTTCTAAAGTTAATGCAGTATGCATTAGAGAAAAAAGTATGAATTATAAATTGTATATAAATTTAAGGTGAAAGAGTACGTAAACTAAGGAATAAATATTTTGATGAGAAATATTTTGGAAATAAAGAATAAGAATTTGGAATGAATGGTTTGGAATGTTTGAAAAAAGTTTAATGCCTAAACATATAAACTTTTTTGTTTTACGAATAAAAAAGGAAAAAAAAATGGAATGAAGTATTTTTTTTTTAACCATGAAAAAAGTAGTATATGAGAGATATATCTGTGTTTTTTATTGAGATAAGAAAGAGTGCTATGCTCTCTTCTCAAAGATTATTATAACAGGTGCAAATTAATCTATCAAAGAATAAATTAAGATTAAGTATGATCTACTTGTCATAATTGTATCAATGTATCTCAGTTGTTTAAATGCGTTGAAAGAATTTATTGATAAAATCTTTAAATAATTAATTTAACAAACTCATAGATGACTAAAGTAATTAACATTTAATATTAAAAAACTAACTTAATGAAAATAACATAGTAAAGACCGATCAACTCTTAAGATAGACTTAACAAAACTTTTAATATTCTTAAATGATAGAAGTCGTAAAATAGCCACTGTCGTTCGAAAAAAATCGAACGCTTAAAAAGATTCTTAAAATAACTTCAGAAACATAATTAATGGACTAAAAAAAATATAAAATTTTTTAATTAGAGTACAATTTAACAATAATAAAAAGAACATTGCGGATACTGTCAATCAAGCTATCATTTACTAAGAAATTTCTAATAATGAAAAAATTAAACGAAAAAGAACAATAAAAGACATGATTTCGACTTAACTATTTATGAATAACAAAAATTTTAATATATAGATAAAAACTCCTTGCAAGACCTACTTAAATTTATTAGTAGTAACTAGCCACTTATCAAAAAAGGTCATGGTCTACATCCATGTAAAAAAATGGCAAAGTGAAATTGGTTGGAACTACAGCAAACTCGAAAACTCTTAACATTTAGTTATTTTATATTTTAATTTAATTCGAATTTCTACTTTCCGTCAAAAAAATATTCTGTAGTGAAAAAATGAGAATAAATACTCAAAAAATATTGACAGCTCTTATTTATACACTATGCTTAACTTAAAAAAATGTTTTTTAGTTTAAAAATAACAATAAGAACTTAAAATTTGTAATATTAACTCTACATATATATTAACTATTACTTGTTTTGACCTAGAAATTAAAAAAATTATTCTTATACTTTATTACTAGCAAATGGCATTTTTAAATAATAAAATATTAAGATATAATTTTATCTTTCTTTAATATAAAAAACTATAATTGAAAAGATGGTTGGAGCTGAGAATGACCTTCGTCACAACACTTTCTGTTTTTATGGCTAGAACAAGTTCCTTTCCTGCCTCTGAGAAAGTCCCTGGTATGAGTCATTTTCTGAAGGGAACACTGTATTTGAGATCATCCGCTCTTGGTAGGGGCTTAAGGCCTGGCTGCTCATAGCGCTGGAGCTCCCTAGCTGCTGTGCCTGGAGCACAACATGATATCCCCGTTATTCCATAAAAAGAGAGAGTCGGGTTGTGCAATCGGAAAGGAGTTTCCGGTCCAGAAACTTTTTTAGTTGAAATTAATTAATTAATATAAAAAACTTAAAGATAAATAGATTTTAGATTCTATTATAATTTTAACTTTTAAAAGATCTTCAACATTTAATAAACTAATATACTCTTAAGAATTTTATACTGACTTACAATAAATAAAAAAACTATTACTTAATTTAAAATTAAATTCTCAAAATAGAAATTAACAAAATAAACAACTCTTGACTCAAATCGCAGTCTTATAACTTCTTACCATCCTGTTATCAGCACCAGATACGATTCATTTGCTAACTCTTCTTAGAGCTATAGAATTTTTTTAACCTTTATGTCCTAAGAGAGTCAAAATACATTCATCCATATTAAAATTCCATATCTTAATTGATTGATCAGATCCAGAAAATATAAATCAGTAATAATTACTTATCTTAGCATTTAATACAGATTATGAATGACATTCGAGCATTCGAATGCATTATCCAGTCAGAAAATCTCATATCTTTACAGTTCCATCGTCACTTGCCGATAAAATTCGTTTCTTGTCACCAGATATCGCCACAGATAAAACTCCATTCTAGTGATCCTTCAACGTTCTCTTACAGATTCCAGTAAGAAATTCTCATATTTTTACAGTTCTATCGTAACTAGCCGATAAAATTCATTTCTAGTCACCAGATATCACTATAGATCAAACTCTTCCCTAATATCCCATCAAAATTTAGTTTAAAAGATAAATATTTACCCTTACTTTATGTATGCAAGTTAATAATTAATAAAGGTTAAGCGAAAGCCTTGATTTCATTTAATGCAGGAATTCTCAATCTTTCCAATTTAGTTGAGTTTTTCATTACTTAGGGATCTTATTTTGGGGCTTATTTTTTAATTTTTTCTAAGCTACTCAATTGTAAGCTTTATGCAGTTTCCAGACTTGCTCTCTCATTTGAATTATTACGTCCAACATTTTTCAATTAAAATTTAATAATCCTGAGGGCATTCCTCAAGGATTTCTTCTCTATTTCCAGCTTTTATACCCTCACTTATAGATAATTTATCAGTTTTTTAATAGGGCATTTTATGAGTTGCGATTTCCCAAAAGATGATGCCCAAAGCAAAAGAATCTAATTATTTACTGAATTTGGACTTTAAGCACATCAATTCAGGAGCTATCTAATCAATGTCGCCTATCTAAGTTTTTGATTCAAAAATTTAAATTCCTTTCTCACTTTCGACAAAATAAAATCTGTTATTTAAGCTTTTAAATTATTGTCTAACAATATGTTATTACGCTTAAGATCTGTAATAATGTTATTCTCGATAATATACTCTAGACATATATAATATCCAAGCTTATGTTATATTGGATTTTAATGATAAATCTTGCTTATTATTTATAAGCTAGTATAAATTCTAAGGCAGATATTACAATACCAAAAGCAACGGATAAAGACAGTACTCATATAAGGATATTATATTAGGATGATCCATCTTTTTGCTATTGATAGCTCTTATTCCATCTCTTGCTTAGTTACCTAAGAAAAAATTTAATTGTAAAACTCTTTATCGTTATTAATGTTCTTCCTTCAGTAAACCTTTGCAAATAACTCTAAAGCCATATTTAGCAATCTCTTCTATTTTCTAAATCTTAGAAACTTAGATAATATAATCCTAGCTCATCTAAGAAAAAGTTTTTTATAGATAAAAAGAGAAAACTCTTAAATAAGTAAAATAAAATTGAAATTATCAAGCACTAAAAAAAATGCAACTATTGAAACTATAAAATAAACATTCCAATATTAATAAAAAAAACATATTATTAATTAAAAGAGAATAATATAAAAAGGATTATTTAGTATATTTTATGAGAAATTAAAATAGTTTTGAAAAGTGTAAAATTTAATTAAGTTTAACAAAATTAAAAATAATCTAATTCTCTATTAGTTTTTAGCTAAAAAAGTGTAATCACATAATAAAATAGTAAAGAGATTATAAAATTTTAGAGGATTAACTTATTTATTGCTAAATAACTAGATATCTTATTTGTTAGAATTTAAAAATCAGAACAATGTAAAAATAAACAATTTTGCTTAACTGGTAAATTGAACTTATTCTCGAGTTTTATAAAAAAAATAATTTAAATATTTAAGCTTTTGAGTTAAGGGATCCAAGACGATCAGATACCGTCCTAGTCTTTACCATAAACTATGCCAACTAGGGATCGGGGAAAACGTATAAATCTCCTCGACACCTTCCGAGAAATCAAAGTCTTTGGGTTCTGGGGGAGTATGGTTGCAAGACTGAAACTTAAAGGAATTGACGGAAGGGCACCACAAGGAGTGGAACCTGCGGCTTAATTTGACTCAACACGGGGAAACTTACCAAGTTCAGACATAGTAAGGATTGGCAGATTGAGATCTCCTTCTTGATTCTATGGATGATGGTGCATGGCCGTTCTTAGTTGGAGGAATAATCTGTCTGGTTAATTCCGATAATGAACAAGACCTCAACCTGCTAAATAGACTAATTTTATCCGAGGAAGTTGTCTTCTTAGAGGGACTTCCAGCTTTTAGTTGGATGGAAGTGTGAGATAATAACAGGTCTGTGATGCCTTAGATGTCCTGGGCCGCACGCGCGCTACACTGACGCATCTAATGAGTTTCTAAGTATAACTATTCCGGCAACCTCACAACTGCGTCGTAGTTGGGATTGATCCTTGCAATTCTTGGTCATCAACTAGGAATTCCTAGTAAGCGCAAGTCATCAACTTGCACTGATTAAGTCCCTACCCTTTGTACACGCCGCCTGTCGCTCCTACCGATTTCGAGTGATCAGGTGAACCTCTCGGACTAATGGGAAGTTAAGTGAACCTTATCACTTAGAGGAAGGAGAAGTCGTAACAAGGTGTTCGTAGGTAAACATGCGGATGGATCATTAATATTAATATCATACATTACAAAACTCAAATCTATTTACAGCTTTATGCTGTTTTTCATTTTATCAAATATATAAACCTAAACAAAACAAAAGCCCCAACGATAGATGTCTAAGCCTGGCGTCGATGAAGGGCACATCGAAGCGCGAAATTCAATGCAAATTTCAGAACTCCGTGAGTCATCAGATTTCCCAACGCAACAGACACTTTGGGGAAATTCAAGGTATGTTCCTTTCAGTATCATATAAAATGCAAATGTAAGTGAATAAGAATTCTTTTACCAAGTGAAAAAACTGAGTATATGTGCTTGTGATCTGAGGGGAGCAAGATAACCCGCTGAACTTAAGCGTATTAGTAAGCGGAGGAAAAGAAACTAATAAGGATGGCCTTAGTAACGGCGGTGAAGCGGCCAAAATCCACTTGTAAATCTTAGGTTTTGTAAGCTAGGGAGGAATGGTGTAGATTTGATTGAATCTAAGTGTTCAGGAATGATACGTCATGGAGGGTAATAACCCCGTGAGGTTCAATTAGATTTAAAACCAAACTATATAAGATTCGGACAGCTTGGGATTGCTGTCCAAAGTGCGAGGTAAACTCTTCGTAAGGCTAAATATGTCCAGAGCCCGATAGTGCACAAGTACCGTGAGGGAAAGGTGAAAAGCACTTTGGAAAGAGAGTTAAAAGACCTGAAATAGTTGGGGAGGAAGATGTGCGTCTACAATAAATCTGAGCAAAGCTTTTAAAAGAAGTATTGCAAGGATATAGTGGACGAGTCGTCCTCTTGAAGCACGAACCAAGGAGTCAAGCTATATCAAAGTCTGTGCATGTAAATGTGTAGGCGAAATGAAAGTGATCTCTACCATCAGTAGAGGCCCGTAAACAGAGTAAGCGAAATGACTGGAACCCAAAAAATGGTGAGCTATGCTTAGGCAGGAAGAAGCCAGGGGAAACTCTGGTTGGAGGTTCGTGTAGGTGCTGACGTGCAAATCGCTCTGTGGACCTGAGTATAGGGCGAAAGACTCATCGAACCATCTAATAGCTGGTTCCCTCCGAAGTTTCTCTCAGGGTAGCTGGGATTTTTAGTGGTATCCGGTAAAGCCAATGAATAGAGGTTTTATAAAACTTTAAATGGGAGCAGTAACGTTTCATAAATGAACGTGACATAACATAAATGTCCCTAGTGGGCCAATCCTGGTAAGCAGAACTGGCGATGAGGGCCCAACCTGAAGCGAAGTTAAGGCGACAGAATCCGTCTGCAAGTAAAGTCGTTAGTCCATTTAGACAGTAGGACGGTGGCCATGGAAGTCGGAACCCTCTAAGGAGTGTGTAACAACTCACCTACCGAATGGACTAGCCCTAAAATGGAAGTCGCGAAAGGCGGGTGCCCAAATTCTGCCCTCTGGTGTAGGAGAGCGTAGTATCTGCATGGAAGTAATTCTGTGAAGAGTTATGGAGCAGGTATTAGTGCAGATCTTCGTGGTAGTAGCAAGTATTCCAATGCCAACTTAGAAGACTGAAGTGGAGAAGGTTTTCATGAGAACCGCACTGGATCATGAGTTACCAGATCCTAACCTTACGAGGGAAAGAGAATATGGTTAATATTCCATAGGTACTTACTACATAGTGGTGACAAAATATGCTGCAATATGCGCAATATGTCGGGGGAGAGTTGTCTTTTCTGTCTAGCATACATGTGTGCCTGGATCCATTACGGCGAGAGAAACGTGATGTACGGAAGAGCAGCACACTGTATGTGTTGTCTGGAGCACCAACTACGATCCATGAAATTTACGGCACGTAATATGTAGGAGTATTTGTACCTATACTGCAGCAAGTCTCCAAGATTAGTAGCCTCTAGTCAATATGACAATGTAGGTAAGGGAAGTCGGCAAACTAGATCTGTAACTTCGGTAGAAAGATTGGCTCTGAGGGCCAGTCAAAGTCTCCACTGGAGTGATTGTGTGACTTGATTTTCATGGAAGTGGGAATTTTGTCGCCATGACCGAAAGACTAAGCCAGGCATGTGTAAGCATTTATTTGTGGGACTGCGAATTGCTCATTAAAACAGTGATAGTTTATTTGATGGTGTGTTAGATAACTGTAGTAATTCTAGAATACATGCAAGATGTTTATTAGATATTGTCCGTGTGGGAATTATAATACACGAGGGCTATGCTGGGAAGCAGGACATTCAAGTTTCTGCCCTATCAACTTTCGATGATAATGTAATACCATGGCAATGACGGGTAACAGAGAATTAGGGTTCGATTCCGGAGAGGGAGCCTTAGAGACTACATCTAAGGAAGGCAGTAGGCGTACAAATTACCCAATCCTGACTGAGGTAGTGACAAGAAATAACGAAACTGGGCTTCGTCTCGGTGATTGGAGATTCAGTATCTTATGCCTTGAGTTATTTTATCTTTTCAAATTTTTGTTAGGAGAGTATTACACCTAGTGCGCACCTAGGGTAACATTTAGGACAATACCTAAGGAGGTTTTTACGATTTGGCTCCCTTTATTTTATTTTAACTTCCTTGTATTATTCGTTCTCTTTGAGAAATTCTTCTTTAATAGTTTGCATTTGATTAATAATTAAATAATTAATATTTTAATTTTATTTCATTGTAATTAGTTTCTAAATACTAAAACTAATTTTATTTATTATAAATGGATATGTAACAGTGTCCTAACTGTAGAAATGTTTTCGATTAAGGTTAGTTTTAAGCCAAGCAACTTCCTTGCAACTGCATCTCTTGCTTCAACTGTCTGAGTGCCATATATCAGCTTACGGGAATGGTTTATTGTAGGAATCATCAGCAAACTTTTAATATAAGAACTGAGAATTTACAAAACTATATGATACAATAACTAATATAGCCTTAGTTGCCTCAACGGTAGCAAGCATTGGACTAAGAATGGTTAAATCAATAAATCGTTTGATTATAGGAGTAACAAGTTTAGAAATAAAATCAGCTATAGTTCATAAGGAATGCTATCAAAGGTGTTAGTTAGTAGTGGAATAATATCTGCTAGTAAGTAGTTAAATGAATATTCAAGATCTTGATAGAATAATATTCTTAAAGAGCTAATAAAATTAAGAGCTTACTGAAGCGTTTATCGGAGCTCAAAATTTAATAGTAATAGCGCTAGCGCTAGCATATACAGCAGCAGGCAAATCAGAATTAGCTATTTATCTAAGAATAATAGTAGTAATTTACGGATATACTAAGAGAAATCAATGTGATAAAGTAAGAATCTAATTTAAATTTGAATGATTAAGGTTTGTGATATAATATTTAGTATTATCTCTTAAATGCCTTCAATTTCCTGAGAGATGATTCATAGGGTTAGATATTAACTTATTAAAAAGCCAGTTAGTTAATAGAATCTTATTTCAGCTAAGATAATATAATAAGAAGTTTATGTTATTGTTCATAATAATAAAAGTAATTGCAAAAACAGTTATAGGATCTTCAATAATAAGAAACATAATAAAATCAATAATTTTAATACTTATATTAAGACTAAGCCTTCATAAGACAATAAACTTAAGACAAATAATAAGTTTAAGAGTAGCAAATATAAAAAGAGATATCTTAGTTAAAATTAAGTAAAGAAGTTTCAAGTAATATTTAGAGTAAAGATTAACAGTTACTTCAATATATCCTTGAACTTTAGTTAGAGTAATAGAACTTATAAATTCAATAATTGTAAGAGCAGCCAAACTTGATAATGCAAGCCTTAGTAAATTTCAATGCTCTAACGTTCGATTAGTTAAATCAAGTCTTAAACCAACTAATAAAACAACAAAGTATCGATATTTCATATTTGAAATAACATCCTTTAAACCACCAAAGCTTAGCCCTTTATACCTCAGTCTTATTATAGTTATCTAGTGTATCTAACTAATAACTTGCTGATAAATTAAATTAGGTGTTAGAGTTATCTAGGAAATCATAGGAAGTATCGTAGATATCATCGAATGTAATAATGATACTTAACTACCTGAATGTTAAGTTTGCATCATAATAAAATTTCTCCAATTTGAGAGTAGTGCAAGCAGATTTATCGGACATGACATTTACTAATTGTGATTTCTCAAATTCAAGTTTCCATTTGTGTAATTTAAGAAATACTAAGTTTATCAACTATACATTGAGTAATGCTAATCTTTCCGATATAACAACTGAGTATCCGCATGAACTTAAAGGTCATTCTCGATGCATCAGCTCAATAGCTATCTCTCCTGACAATCAATATATCATCACTGGTTCATATGATAAAACAATTAAGATCTGAGATTATTAAACATCTGCCTTAATCAATACTTTAGAGGGACATACTAATCGTATTTTATCGGTAGTAATCTCCTATGACTCTAGTTATATAGTATCAGCATCTAGAGACTTAACTATAAAGATTTGGAACTTCTCCAATGGTGCTCTCCTGAGAACTTTAGAGGGACATACTTATCCTATTTCTTCGGTAGTAATCTCTTTTGACTCTAGTTATATAGTATCAGCATCATATGACCAAACTATAAAGATTTGGAATTTCCCTGATGGTACTCTCCTAAGAACTTTAACAGGACATACTTCTTCTATTTGATCGGTAGTAATCTCCTTTGACTCATGTTATATAGTATCAGCATCAGGATATCCTGAAAGCTCCATAAAGATTTGGAATATCCGTGATGGTACTCTCCTAAGAACTTTAGAGGGACATACTGGTCCTATTTTCTCGGTAGTAATCTCCTCTGACTCTAGTTATATAGTATCAGGTTCAGGAAATCCTGAAAACTCCATAAAGATCTGAAATTTCCATAATGGTACTCTCCTGAGAACTTTAGAGGGACATATTTCTGATGTTACCTCGGTAGTAATCTCCTTTGAATCTAGTTATATAATATCAGCCTCTCGTGACACAACAATAAAGATATGGTCTTTTTCAACTGGTTAGTGTGTATTAACTCTAAGAGGTCATAGTGATCCAATATATTCATTGGCATTATCAAAGGATTCAAGATGGATCTATTCTGGAGATTATGGTGGTTACTTGAGAAGATGGAATGTATAGAGGTTGTTAAGTTCTGATTAATCTGTAGGATAGGTAAGTGTCAATTTAATTAATTTAATAATAAAGTAGTTGGATTGGAATTAGGTATATGCTTATTATGGAATGAAATTGAGTAATTGCGAAACAAAAAATCTATAGATGAGTGAGAAGGACTTGTGAAGAATTATGAGTTTAGATATTTTTATTAAATTTATTAAATTAATGAATTTATTAAATTGATATATTTTTAAATTAATGTACTTAAATATTTGAATAATCAATATACTGTTATGTTACTGTGTTACTATGTTACAATACTGTTATACTGTTATACTGTTATACTGTTATACTGTTATACTGTTATACTGTTATACTGTTATACTGTTATACTGTTATACTGTTATACTGTTATACTGTTATACTGTTATACTGTTATACTGTTATACTGTTATACTACTATATCATTATAATCCTATATTAAGCTATGTTATAATATTGATATGTTACAAGATTATTAAGTTACTAGATGGTTATATTTAAATGTGAATATATTTTAATGATTGTAAATTGGTTAAATTGTTGAGTTGTATAAGATAAAAGTATGTTGGAATATGATTAAATTTGGGTCAAAAAGGTGGTAAGTGATAAGAGAATATGAAATTAAGGATTGAATGTGTTAATGATTTTTGAAAAAATCTAAAAAAGTAATAATTTTATTAATTAAATATTTTAAAAGGGTGAGCATGGTGAAGAATAGCGGAATGTTTATTTGTTATTTTTTATTATGAGAAATTATGTATGTGAGGAGAGAGAGGACTGCATAATTATAAGAGTATAAAAATTAAAATAAAACAGTTTACAATTTTTTGAATATTTTTTTTATTAAAAGAAAAAGAAAAGGTTTAAAGTTTTTAAAAGTAATTATTTTGCTCAGCGTTTTACACTATAAGACTTTTTTCGGACGGAATTTTTTTTTTGAAAAATTTCATACTAATACTTTAATATAAAAGTTTTTTCAACGTACTATTTCCACAGTAATTTAATAGAGAAATTTATTAAGCGAAAAGTAAAAAATAAACTTTTTCTATCTCAGAAGTTAATGGTATACCTTATAAATTTTTAGAATAAATAAGATATTTTATAATTTATTTATGATTGAAGAGATATTAAAAAACATTTAGCTATAAAAAATTAAATATTTATATGAAAAGCAAAATTAAATGTTAAGTAAATAATTAAAAAATTAGTATATTAAAGTATTAAATACTCATTCATAAAATAATAAAATTTTAAAATACTAGCATTGTTATAATAAAAATAGTACTTTTTTAAAATATTGATAGAAAGCATGAGAAATTTAAATATATAAATCTAAATAAATATATTACTATTAACTATTTTAAGAAATAAAACTAATAAAAAGTATTTTTGAATAATGAAGGTAAAAGAATGTTTTAAATGATTAATAATAAGCTATAAAATAGCTTATCTAATAATTTAACTTTCTAGTTTAAAAATTAATTTAATTTAAAGGATAATAATTAGTATGCTTATTATTAAAAAAATAGTATACATTTTTATATTTTAGCATTTACAATATTTGAGTAACAAGTTAATAAAAAAGAATAAATTACATTTTTTAAAGAAATATTAATTATTAATAAAGCTATTCTAAAAAGTACTAATTTTATTAAACTTTATAATTACTTAAGATAATTTTAGTCTTAATATGAGAAATATATTCAGATTAGTAATAAGCTAAACTTTTTGCTCGTAAATAGCTTTAAAATTAAATTCAGTTCCACAAAGTGGTAACTTTTATTTCAGTTAATATAATTAACTTTTAGATTTATGGGATAGAAATGACGACGAAATCATGATTTCTAAATAATTTCATTTAGAGAACTATAAAAGCAAAAAATTAAATAAAAATTTTATTTATTTAATATTGTTTAGCAGTAGATTTCACATCTGCCGCTTAAAATAAGTTTATAAGTTTTATCTCTCCTCCATTTGGTTTATTCCTTGTCGTCTTCTTCCAATAGATCTTGTTAAAATCAGTTTCAGTGTATCTTGATTCAATTTTCTCTTATAGATTCCTCCTTCCCAATTGCAAAACAGCATTTCTCTTTCCTTTTTTCCTTGATTCAGTATTTTTTCTTGAATTGATAAAATTTCTTGCACTACTTGTATAAGTGACCTTGTTAGCAGTAAAAGTAGCATTTCTTTAAAAATCTAATCTTCCTTGCTGTTCTTCCGTTTAACTTACTTCCTCCTATTTCCTCAATCTCCATTTTGCAGTTTTAGTTAGGTTCCTTTTTAATTTGTTCCACTTGTTGTTGACTTGAAATTTTATATTCCAATGTGTATTTTAGCTCTGAATTTATTGTATCTAATATTTTGTCTAACTATTTTATTCTTGTTGGTACTTTCATAAAGCATCAATCTCCCTTTCCTTATTGGCCATTCTAAGATCAAGTGTATCTTAAATTCCATGAGAGATCTGCTCTGTCAACTTCGTGTTCTCCTTACGAAGCTTTTTAACCTCTTCCTGGATGTTTAGTACCACTTTTATGAGCTATTCCATGCTCATCTGGCCAGAAGGGTTGAACTCCGATACCTCCTGGTGTAAAGTAGACTTCATCTACTTCCTTGGTTTCTCATTTGAGGCTAGAGTTTCCATATGGATTTTTTTTAGGTCTTGCTTTCGTTACTCTTGTTAATTTCCAGGTTATAAAGTAAGAAAAAATTAGGGTTATGGAAAAGAAGATTGCTTAGAAATGGTTTCCTGCTTCCTCTCTTCTTTTTTGGTTAAAGAAGAGGTGGTATAGAAGCCCTTTTTGAAACCTTCTATAATTTTTTTTAAATAAAAATTTTATTAAGAAGCAAATTTACGTTATAAAGACATGCCTCTGCACATATATTCAGATAACAACATGAAATATTTTAGAGATTTCCAGAAAATAACTATATTAAACTTAGCAAATGCATAAAAAAGAAATAATATCAATCTTTTGCTTGAGAATTAATTAAAAAATGCTAATTAAATTAAGTTATGATATGAATCAGATACTTCAATTTAATTAAGTCCACAAAGTTATGTATCGTTCGTTTCATCTTCCAACTCTTACGTGTTGCTTCTTGTGCTTTCTTGCTTTTCTTTAAGATTCCAATTAATTTTTCTTGTTTTTACCTACAAATTAAATTCTTCTTTTAGTAGATTTCTACGAAAAATGTTTAAATAAAAATCTACATGAATCAGACTTTTATAATATCGACCTGAAGAATTCCTAGATTAGTATAAGTTCAAAAAATGTTACTAAATATATAAGAGACAAAATACAAGATTATTTCTATAATACAGCTACTAAAAAGTTTAAGAGAATGAAAAAAGCTAAAATATATACTAAGCTGTTTAATAATCTTTACCAATTTCCACTAATTACTTACACTAACTTGAACAAATAACTTAGACAAGAAATTGTCAGTATATTTAAACTTAGAATCTAATCCAATAATTTTCGAAAAAATCTCTAATATCGTCATTATCCTATTGATAATCCCTACTGTATGAGTGGAAAGTATTATACATTCGAGCACATTTTTAAATATATATGTTGATCTAATATAAGAATTGACTATTTTAAAAGATTGGGAATTATAACTTAAGACGCTTATATTATATGATTAAGGACTTATAAACTCCTTCCAGAAGTCTTATTTTGGATATTTAGATTTATAAATAAAAATATTTAACAAGAAACTTATATCAAGAAGACTAGAATCATTAGAAATGGAAAAAGCAAAAAGTAAAAAATAAAAGATGAGACTATAGCAGATTTAATTAAAAATTGATGAGATCAAGATTAATTTACAAAGCATTAAAAATGTTAAAAGGCTTTAAAAATATTTACTAACGTCTATAATTGAAGGACGCAATTCTTACAGTTATAAATGTAAAAAAAATATTTTAGTTTAAAAATTTAAATTAAAACATTTGAATTTATTAAAATAATAAACTTTCTAAAAATATTTAAAATCAATCAAAGAACTTTTAACCACTATTTGGAAACAAAATTTAATTATTGGATATAATATACTTTTGAATATAATTATTCCCATCTAATAATTTTAGTTTTTTAATTAAAAAAAAAAAAAATTTATATTCATTTATTTTCCTAAATTTCTTTACAAATCTCAACATTAGCCTTTATACTAAACCTTAATGTTTATTTAACTAACTTCAATCTATTTTTCAAATTTTGAATGTAAAATATTTCTTTTTTAAGGTTTATTAAAGTCTTTTTATTACTGCTTTATAGATCTATTATAGATTGTTCTATAATTAAAAGTTTATTTTTGAAATTATACGCTAAAAATTGTATTTAGACGATAAAAACGCCGACTAAGGGACTTGAACCCTTGACCACCAGCTTAAAAGGCTGGCGCTCTACCGACTGAGCTAAACCGGCTTATTTATTATTATATCACTCATTTAAAAATATCTTTATAGTTTTTTTATCATTTTACTTTCATAAAAATGGAGAACACGGGTATCGATCCCGTTGCCTCTCGTATGCGAAACGAGCGCTCTACCATTTGAGCTAGATCCCCTTTTAATTATACCCTCACCGTTTTCTTAAATATTAAAAATTAGTTTCTAAGTTATCTAAGAATTCTTATAGTTTATATTTTAATGAACTCAAACACATTTCCATTTTTTATCCCTTATGTATATAAAATAATTGATATACAGCCAACAACTTTAAAGCAATATTAAAGTTATCCTAATAGACTAATTATAATCATTTATTTATGGAATTAATGCTTGCTTTAAAAAATGTAGATTTGAATTATTTTGTGATAATACATTAATAAAATTAAAAGAACTTTCCTAAATATTTTAAGCTTTTTAATTTATCTTATATATTATATAGAGAGTATTTTACTAGTTAAGTTACTATTCTGAAAAGCCTTCTCATATTATGATGTAAATTATCTTTGAAGTAATTATAAAATTTGATTAAAGTAATATTTAAGAAGCATTTAAAGTTTCTTTTTTAATATTTAGCTTTTCTTAATTTATTCCCTTAATTATAGTAGTATAAATAGAGACAATTAAGATTATTATTATTATCCTATTTTAAATATATAATTGAAATTAAAGAGGGTGGAAATGGGACCTGAGATGCACAAGGGACCTTCAGCAGGTTTAAAGGGACTTGTGATGAAGATGCAATCCCCCGTGCTGAGAAATAAGCCACAGAAAGGCTTAAATACCTTCCCTCAACAACTTGTGTACTCTGTGGTGCATTCATCCTTGGACTTCCCAACTAAGGGACTCAATTACACCTCCTACTAACTCAGACCGAGGTGCCGCCTTGGAGTGATCTCTCCATCTCTTAGGAGCTACCTAGGCAGATCGGCAGTTTCTGCCAGTTGAAGACGGACTGGATGGCGATATTCGCCTATAAAGCCGAGAAATGGGTCCAGGCGAGACGATAGGAAAGCCGAAAAAGACATACGCGAGAAGAAGAGATTAGTGATGATGTGCACTTAACACACATCAGGTAGGCATCTATTAAGATAACAGTCCCTTCCTTAACACTTAATTTAATAATTAATAATCCTATTTTAAATAAATTATTAATATAAAATGGCTATATTTATTACATTCTCATATCAGCAGAGAAAACTAGAAACATCTTCTCTTACCCTGCCTTTGCTTTACTAATCCATTTTTCCTTAATTCAATAGATTGCTAACAGAAAGAAAACTTAGCAAATTAAGAAATAAATTCTACAATAGCTATATGAAAAGGATTATCAGCATATGGTTCTTGAAAAATCTAAAATATATGTAATAGGTAAACTAATAACTATCAGTACAGCTACACTCACTTAAAGAACAAATTTAATGCCTTAAAGCTAGCATTAATATGCTAAAATAAGAAAATTAAAACAGAAAATCTGAAATTAGTGGCCATCTTCAGTTTAAGAACTCGATTTGAGAATACTGTAGAAAGAGGAAAAATTAAACTTATTTGCTGAAAGCCTCCTTTTGAATAATCTACCTCATAATTATTATATGATATTACTAGCAATGTAGCTAGTAAAAAAAATGGAGAAAAGATAAATATTAGATGCTGGCTCTGCAAAATTCATGAATATTTCATAAGATTTGCTAGAAATTTTAAATAAGAAAAAAGCTAAAAATAAGAAACTATAAAAGGAATGAGAAAAATTAATTTATCTGTAAATTACTCCAAAGGGTAAGATTTATAGACTTGAGATAATGTAAAAATTCGATTATCAAATCAAATGTGTGAAGGTAAAAGACTCAAACTATAATAAAAATTTGGCAATTAATATGATCTAAATCAAATATCTATAGTAAGACCAGGAGAAAAGAATAATAGATGATGTGCTATTATGATTCATAAAACAGAGAAAGATTATGAAGAATACTTCCAATATACTCTACTTTAAAATTTTAAAACAGTGATAAACCCTATTGAAAAATGATAGAACTATAATTCATTATTATTATAACTTATATAATAGTTATATATCTATAAAACTAAATAAAAATAATTTTTAAACTAAAAGCTAAATCCTAATTAAAGTAAGATATTTTATTATATTGCATATAAAAGAATTAAAAAATACTTAAAGCATTATAGTTATCTTAATCTTTAAAATAGGTTTATTTAAAAATAAATTCCTTAAAGTAAAATATTTATTTAAAAGATATTAATTTAGATTTATAAAATTAACTGAAGAATCCTTTATACAGATTTAAAGTTTCTATACAATATTCCCTAGACTAAAATCCATATAACTTTAACTATTTTCTTTCTTTATTATAAAATATTTTTCCTCTCCAGTTTCTATAATAAATTTTATCTTGCTAAAAGAACTTCTCAATTAATTCAAGCACTTTTCATTTATATAAATATTCTTTTTATGCTCAACATTCTATAAATCACTTAATGCTTAAAATTAATTTAAAATGAATGGAAAATTAGGAAATATGAAATCTATAACATGCTAATAATGGATAGCTAATTTAATTATCTTGTAGTATACGAGACATAAAAAGGGGAAATTAGAATTATTTATTTAAGGTTAATGAAATATCTTATAGTATTTCTTTATACTTATGTTTTATTTATTTAGTTATTTTAATTACTGTTTAATGTAAGAATTAGTTAATTAATCTTAAATGCTTATATTTTCTTATTTAAATTTAGAAAATCTGACAATCAGCTGTAATATATAAATAAGTTTTATAATGATTGCTATTTTGATGAAAAGTATATTTTAAGATTATATAATTTAATTATTTACATTTATATTTAGAAGCTTAAATGAGAAACCTTACTAACTTACAACAAGTTTATATATACTAGAGTAATTAAGCACTTTATAAATTAATATATAGATATTATATAAAGTACATTGCTAAAAAGGGTAGATTAAAGTAGTCTGTTTTTGCTTTTAATAATTTACAAATAAAGTTTTGTTAAATGCTAAAATTTAGATTCTTTGAAATAGTTTAATTTAGATTAGAACTTTAAATATAAACTAAAGAGTAAATTTATTCTATTTATAAAGAAATTGATGCTATTCCTTTAAAACTAAAGCTTAATTATAATATTATTATAACCAAAGTTAATAACCTATTGCCATTCTAAATAGAAGTTTATTAAATAACTTAAGGAATAATTAGTGTGTTCTAATTACTTCAATTAATTAAAATGATTACTCAAGTAGCCTCAATTAAAAATAAGAATATCTCTACTATTCTTTTAAATGTTAAACATATAAACTATTATCTTTAGAACTAAAAAAGAAATTTCTTTTTTAACTAAAAAGTAAAAAAGATAATTAAAATGAGATATTTGATTATAAATAATGTTAAATAATTAAATATATTTATTTAAATTATAGAATTAATTGAAGGGTCTTTTAGTTCAAAGTTAATGTTTCTTGATAATATCTCCTAAAATAAAATCCATATCCTTTAAACTATTTTCTTTCTTTATCTAGAATGATATGTTCATTTCAGATATTATAATAAAACTTATCTTTCTTAAAGAGTTTCTCAGTAAATTTAAGCAACTTTCAGTTATTTAATTTTCATTTAGAGATATCTACTTTAAATGTTTATAAATAGGATATTGATTGTTATTTTCATCTACTATAGGAAATTCTTTTAGTTTAATGTATTAATTATTTGTAATATCTAAATATTTCAAATTTCTACAGTTAACTATAATTTATCTTACATCCTGCTCTGTTAAATCACATCATTAAAGAATTAGATTTTTTAAGTTTTATATTTTAGTTATTTCTTATATTCAATCTTTATTTTCAAACTGACAAACTTTAAAATTCACTTAAGTTAACTAAGGACAATTTTATTACATTATCTATAAAGTTTCTTTACTTAGTTTCCTCATTATCAAAAGAGTAACTTATTTTAAGTTCCTACATTATAAAAAAATGCTTAGCATAGTTTAATTTGTTATTTAGTTATTATACTTAAAAGATATCTATTATAGCTTTTATCCATAAGTTGCTATTTATTCAAGTCCTTATTCACTTACTTCAGGTAAGCTACCCAAATTTAAGGATTTAAGATTTGGAGCATTTTTTAATATCAGAATTAAATGAGAATCTGTAAAGGAGTTGCAGTGAGACGTTTCAAAGTATTCTAAACTTTAATATGTATTAGAGAAGAAATTATTAAAGTCAATAGAACTAAATCTACTAGCATATAGAACTGATAGGCATCTCAATTAATAAACCTTAATTCTATCTAAAACAGTATTAGTTAAACTATTCGATTCTTATAGTTCTAATTTACTGAGATTAGGACATAAATCTATAAATTAATCAATATTCTCATTTCTATGAATAAGAATTTCTTCAAGAAGCGTTCCTTTAAGTTTCAAATAACTTCTTAAATAATCATAGTTTACTAAACTTTCTCCCATTTTTAAAATTTTTAAATTCACGTTTTTAAGGAAATCAAATAATAATTTTCCACAAGATCCTGTATGCTTAATGCAACCTTTAAATTCAAGTTCTTCTAAATTTATTAGATTTTTTAAAAAAGATAGTTTTTTTTCCTCTATTATTTAGTCATCTATAGATAGCTTTTTTAGATTTGTTGTTAAAAACTAATCTTTCAAATTTATTTTGTCTGTAGTAGCATGCTTTATTTCTAACTACATTTACATTTAATAGTTCTTTTACTTTTTTGCTAGATTTGACTATTCATCCTAATAAACTTATTTAATAATTTGTATAGTTTACTAGTATAGTCTTTTAGATATTTATTAACCATCAATAATAATTTACTTAACGTCTGAGTGAGCTATTTATTTTAAAGTCCAAATTATTCTATTTTTAACTAGCTGCTAATTTTCATTATACTTCTTTATTCGTAGTTATTCAAATTAATACTTAAAGTTGTAAAGAAGTTGATTTGCTTATTACAATCTACAAATATCTCTTATTTTCAGAAACTTAAATATTAGTTACATCATATAAGCATTCTGTAATATATTTATTTATTTTATTTTTTGCTTTTTATTAATCTTAGATTCTCAGCAAATTTCATTATCTTCTTCATTCTAGTTTTCTCTGATTCTTTTAGATTTTAATGATTGAATTTCAGAATCAAAAACTTTTTGTTAAGCGTTTTTATTTTCCTATGCTTAAGGCATTTTTTTATTTTGAGAGTTTTAAAAAGGATCTCCGTAGAACTAAAGATTATATCTCTACTCTGCCAGATAAGTTCTTTTTTCATCTTATTTTTATTTGATGAAATTTTACTTTACATCCTCAGAATTTAATTCTTCTGAGGTTTTCTAAGAACTCATATTTTGATCCATTTAAGTTATAATTATAAAAAGTAAGTATATAATGTATTAAATAGTTAACTATAAAGTAAAAATAAGTTTATTTTATAAATATAAAGATTTATCAAAATTAGAATTTTACTTAGTAACTAGTAATAGTTATTTATCTAATCTACCTATTATTTTTATTAAATATAAAATAAAAGAAAGGATCAATCCTCTAACTGAAACAGCATTAAACTCTGGTACAAGGAAATACAATATAAGTGAAGAACCAGTCAAGAGAAGAGAAGAAAAGATCGAAGAGGCATCAAGTAGCACTAAAGATGAAAGATGCCAGATAATAAGGTCACTTAGGGTAGCATTCGGATCACGGTCCTTCAGAAGAAGTAAAGAGTGCTGTTAAAGATTGATAACTCATAAGATCTTAAAAAGAAAAAAAATGGAAAAAAAATGTATGATGGAAATAAAATAGAAAAAGAAGAAAAAAAAATGGAGGTTAAGGAAGCAGATTTGTTGAGATAAGTGTTATTATATGCAGTTTAAAATATTTTTGGTTTAAAGAAAAATATTAAGTAAGAAGTTTTGATAAATATTCTTGAAAAGAGACTATTAATGTAAAACTTTTTTGGGGGTGATGAAGAAATGAGAAATAGTTTTTAATTAGGATGAAGATGTAGAAGTAAAGGTATTTAAATGGAGAAAGATCAATTATATAAAAATATTTATTACTTAATAAAAATTACATTATTGACTTTATATATTCTATTGAAAATACTTCTTTTGTCATTGTATAAAATATCATAAGCGTAATAATTTAATTATTAAGGAATTTAATTTGGAAATGCAGGAAAGAGTATTGAAGCTATCGAATATTTGTAAATATCTATTATAATTGACCCTAAAAAAGCAAATTTTTATTTTAATAAGGATTTTTACTTTAAAGTCAGAAAAATACAACGAAGTCCCCTAGAACTACAATATAGATCTCAAGCAGGATCTAATAATGCAAGTGCTCATATAATATAGTAGTTTATCTGAAAAAATTAGGAAAAGCAAATGAAACCAATGAAAGTTTTAACTAAGCTATAAAACTAAGCAATGCCAATCTAATCCACTTAAAAATAAAATCTTTCCCTCTAAAAATTAGAAAATTATCGTGAAGGAATGTATGATAAAGGTCTTTGTCTTCAAACATAAAATAAGAATCAAGAAGAAATATAAATTTCCATGAAGGATACTATCTAAACACGAATCTTAAATTTCATCAAAAAGAGTCTCAATAAATTCCGCCAATAAAAGAAAGAAAAACAGAAAAAATGATAGAGAAGTTCTTACAGTAAAAAAATGGGAATTAAGAGGTTCGAAAATGGACAAAAGAAATTTGATTCTGATATGAAATTCTAGAGAAATTGCTGAAAATAGCTTGTGACAAATTGGAACAACTAATCTGATTGATATCAAAAACTGTATTCCCTGCCTGAAATAACCAAAGAATAGATTGATAAAAAAAGAAAAGTTAAGTTTAAGCGAAGAGAAAATGCGCAACTAAAAAGCTTACAAAATTAAACTAATAAGTATAGCAAATAAAACTTAAGAGTTAGGTGTTTAAAATGATCTTTATAATAAAAGGAAAAAAACAAAGAAATTTAGATCAAGCTGTAGAAAAAGATATTCAATATAAAAAAGTAAATTCAGCTTAATAAGCAAAGTTTTGATGGCTGGAGGGTAAAAGTCATTTCTTTCTGTTTTTTAAAGGAAATATTTAAATTTAAATCTAAATATAAAGGTTGTATTTTAAGAAGACTGTAGTGTAATATCATAAGTTAAAAATATCTCAAAGAAGAAATATAATCTGAAGCATGCTTCTTTATAATTTAGATTGAAAAAAAAGTTAAACGTTTCAATACAGACAATATTTTTAAAAGATATTAAATAAATTTTAATTGAATTTTTTTTTAAATAAAAAATAAAAAAAAAAGAGTCATCAAAGGAATTTCAAATAAAATAAAATAAAATGTAAATATAAGAATTGTTAAAAAAATTAATGAAAAAAAACATTTTAAAACTAAAAACTGCTAGTTTTTAATCGAAGTTAGTTTTTAAAATAAATATAAAATATGTAAAAAAAATATCGAAATATTTTAAGAATAGTCAAAAATGAAAAAAAGAAAGTGTCAGAAAAATAAGAAAAAACTCAAAAAAAAAAGATTATTGTAAAGATATAAAAAGAAAAAAAATTAAAAAAGTTAAGGAATAAAAAATCAAGTTCAAAAAAAAATGGAAAAAACATGATGATTTTGCCTCGTCTTTTAAATTTATATTTAAAAAAAATCAGAATAACAATACCAAAAAAAATTTTTCGCTTTTTTATAAAAATATTTTAGTACTCAGTAAGCTTACGCTTGCTTCAGGCCTTAAAATGTTGCAATTTTTTTTTAAACTTTGGGCTGCTTTTCATTTATTTTAGCTAGCTCTAACTAAGCTTTATGCCTTTTTATTTAAGCAGTCTTTTTCTATTTTTTTTAATCTTGGCTTATTTATTTCATAAGATTTCTTCTGGCTTATATTCGTTTTTTTATCCTATTTTTTTATTTTTATCTTTGAATTTGCAATGTTTTTTTGTCTTCTTCAGCTTTTACAAAATTTTATAAGCTTTTTCTTTTTTGTTTTCTTTTTAGCGCTTTTTTTAAGACATTTTTGATATCGACTTTCTAAAAAACTAACTTTTTTTTCTGTTTTGTTTTCGTTTTTAACGAAAGATATCGCAGACTCATATTCTTCTTTTCTGCAATTTTTTTAAATCTTTTTTTAATATATGTTCTTTTTTATAATAAAAATTTGTTTCTTTTTTTTCTTTAACAATCTCGTTTATATTTAAGGTATTATTTTCTTTTTAATTTTTTTAATATTTTGATATTTTTAAGTTTTGCTTTTTTTCTTCATGCTTCTGATTTCTTTTTAGAGTTAGTTTTTCGTATTCTGATCTCTTTTTTTTTTAGTTCTTTTTTTCTGTTTTACTTAAATATAATTTTTTCTTTTATTTGTAAGATCTCTTTTTTTCATGTTATAATTTTAAATTAAAGTATTCTTGATTTACTTGTACTTTGAATGAGAATAGTATATGAAATTTAAAATTTTATTTTTTTACTTTCGATTTCTCTCTTAGACTCTTTATTAAATTTTTCTAAAGTTTTCGAAAGTTCTTTTTTTAAGTTTTCATTCAGTTTTCCTTAATTTGATTCTTATGTCTACTTCAAACTATTATTATTTACTTTTCTTTATATTGTAGTCTTCAATAATTACTTTTTAAATTTCGGGATTTTCATTGGTTCATTTTTAGATTATTTTTTTTCATTTTTTCATTTTTTCATTTTTTTTGACTTGACTTTTCTTTTTAATTCTTATTTTTATTTTGCAAGTATTTTTTTAGATTTGTTAATAAAGTTTTTATGTTTCCTTTTTTATTATTTTACCATTTTTGAAATTTGCTTGCTTAAAATTTAAGATTTTGGCTATTTTTATTCGTTTTATTTCAATCTTTCTATTAATTTTGTTTTAATTTTTTAATTTAGACATACAATTTTTTCAAAATAAGGTTATAAATTCTATGTTTTGTATTTTTGTATTTTATTTTGATTATTTCATTAACATTTTCGTTTCAAATATTTTTATCTTATATATTGTTTTTTTTAGGCTTTCCATTACTTACGATTTACTTTTTAAAGTTTATTTTTAATTTTTAATTTTTTTTAACTTTTTTGTAAAAATATTAAAACTTTTTTTCTTTAGATTGGTTTTATTAAAATGTATTTATTTTATTTTATTAAATGAAATATAATATAAAATTATAAATGCTTTACGTTTTTCATCCAGCGTTTAACAGGTTTAAATTTTTTCCATTTTTTTTTATTTTTAAAAGAATAAAAAAAGAAAATATTTAATATAATAGAAAAAATTAATTTTAGTTTAATAAAAGATATATTCGACTTAAAGAAAAATATACGCAGGAAAAGATTAGTTTAAGATATTAAGAAAGAAGAAAAAGTAATTTGATATAAATTTAATCTAAAGCAAGGTCTTCATAAAATTTCTTTATAATCCTACTTTTAAGCTTGATGCTAATTATAAAAAAATATAAAATCAAGAAATTTGAAAGAAATTCTAAACATCCTTTAAACCTTTTTAAATAATAAAATGCACTTTTATTATATAATCTTTGAGAGAAAAGTTTAAAAATATAAAATTTGTATCTAAAAATAAAAAAAAAATTGAAATATTTAATGAAAAAACATTAAAAATTAGAATCTTAAATAAAAAGTTAGAGATACTATTGAATAATAAGTCTCTTATTTTATAATAAAAAATAAAATATATTTAATTAATGGAAAAAGTTATTTTATATTCATCAAGTTAAAACTTAAAACTTCATTAATTTTTTATAAAATAATTTATGTGAAGAAATGATAGAAAATTTTTTTACTTTCTTTTGCAATATCTAGACTGTTCTTAAAAAACATATTTTTTTAATTATCAGAAGTCTGTTTAATGAGAAATGAAAGTCTTAAAAAAATTATCAAAATAATCCAATATGTTAAGAAATTATTTTTAGATCTTTTTGTATTTACTCCTTCTTAAATGTAATAGTTTAATGAATTCTGAATAAATGTGATAAAATTTCACTATATTTTTTTTTTATGTAAAAGAGGAAACTAATATTGAAATAATTCGCATCTAAAAAATTTAAAATAGATATTAATAGAGAATAGAACCAGGAAATGAGTCATAAAGTGTCATCCAAATACTTGAAACACTGACCCACGAAGTAAAGACAAGAAAAAGTGTCAAGGGTGAAATACTCAAAAATCTTGGGTTTAAAAATAAAAATACTAAAACTCGAAAATTTACAGTAATGGTACTGGAAACTAAGAAAGTGAAAAATTTAGAACAAGATTCAAATTAATCTATTAATATAAAGTTAAAGTGCTAGCACGATTATAATTTTTTAAATTTTTAAGTTCCGATTAACTCCTAACTATGGCTTAAGAAATTTCTCTGACAGTGAATGTGATAAATTGGAACTATTTTCGATGTCAATTGTAGCAATATTATGACGAAAATTGTTACGGAAGCCTTTATGGCTTTAAAATATCAAATAAATAATATGATTATAGAGCGTGTAGCACCTAGATGGCGCCCATTTCTTTCAATATTAATATTAAAAGAAAGTTTTCTCGTGATTCTTGTAGTCATTCTAACCATCCAGTGAGTCATGTCAGCTTCTCCAAATTAGAATCTGTTTATTAAAGATTATCTCAAATCTTGAATCAAATACTCGAGTCTTCTTGAATAAGATCAAAATAAGAATTAGTAATTAAGCTATTAGAAGGTCTGTTAGTCAAATGTACATACTGCTAGCGAGGACCCCCGGGTAAGTTAGATTTGTTTCTTCCAAGCTTTTCCACCTTTCCCCAGGTGATATCTAGTGCGTGATTACTCGCAATACAGTATACACTGCAGAATACACTGCACCAGATTACATACTAGTTTTTCTGACCACAGCCGTCATCCATATATTCATTAAAAAAAGTAAATTCATAATTATGATATTATAGTTTAAACTATTACTTATGCAGCTTTAGTTGGATCATTATTTTCCTTCATTTTTTTAATTTACTTCTGTAAGTTTTATTCTGATGACTAAGCTCACGTTCAATCTATTATTTTTACTAAAAATTTCATTTTATTCAAGGCTTTTGCAAAAGTAAAAATAACAGAAATCAAAATGGTTAAATTATATGAACTTTTGAAATAAATGTTTATTAAATTACTATTAGTATTTTAATTAAACTTAATAGTTTTCAAAATTGTTTAAGCGGTATAAATTATAAATATATCAAAATTAAGTTAAAAAATTAACATAAAATAAGTATAAAATAAGAATTTATTAATTATCTAAAATTATATAAAAAATGGAGACCAGATGGAAATTGACTGTGGACGTTTTTAACAATCTAGTAAGCGGAGGTGCGCAATTAATACTGAACACCAACACTGTTTGGAAGCTTTCAGCTTTGAGGACAAAATCATTCCATTCTGATCTCATCCTTTCTAGCCTTTCTTGAGGAAAGGTAAGTATTGTTTAAGTGGTATCGTAGAGAGAAACAAGAAATTAAACCATTTTGTAGATTCAATAAAGTCGAAAGAAGAACCTAATTCAATTTTAATTAATTTAATTAAGGGTATTCTTAAAAAAATAAATTATAAGTTTAAAAAGAAGTAAAAATACAAAAGGCTAAAACTTTAAAAAAATATAAATAATTAAATTTATTAATTTATATTAATATTAAAAAAATTAAAAAATCTAGTAGATATTAAAAAAAATTAAGTTGAAATTATTATCGTCATCTTAAGTTAATTTTAATAAATAAGTGAGTGAAACATGTTAGATCATTATTAAAATTTCATATTTAATCTTAAATTAAAATTTTGAAATTTCAATACTCTTTTACATAATCTTTATGAAATTATTATTATTTTATGATTTAAAAATATTAAATATACTAATTATATTAGCATAATAATATATGTCTAGACAAAAAAAATTTTGTTAACATTTTAACAGAAATTTAGCAACTTAAATTTTTTAATTTTGTTTAAATCACCATAAATATCCAAATCGTAAGAAAAACCAAAGTAAGTAAAAAATTTATATGCAGTATTAATAAAATAAATAGAATATTCTATAAAATTTTATTTATTAAGGAGGTAATTTCTTAATCACTTATATAAAAAATAATTTATTTATTTGCAAAAATAAATTCTAAAACTTTCTCTGGTTTACATATAAATATTAGGACTTATTTAAGATAATTAGGTTTACACGTTAGATTTGTATTTTTTAATCTCAAAAAGCTAACTTTAATAGAATAATTTAGTATAATATCAAAAATGCTATAATTAAATATTGAAAAAAAGGGGAATGGTACAAGCAGTTAAATTCAAGTAATTATTTTGGTTATTTGTACCCTTTAATTGGTGTATGAGGTGGTGTGCTTTCTTAACTATTTTGGGAATATGAGATTTAGATAAAGAGGTTTTGAGTCTAATATTTCGCAATATTTACAATGGATTGCAGATTCGATGATGACTTGGCATTATCTACAAATTAGGCGTAGAAAAGATCAATTCTCAAGCATAGATTCTAGTGAGGTAATTATGTGTTGTATTTAAGGCTTTCTTGATTCCGAAATTGGGTTCTTAAGCAAAATTCAAATTTTATATAAATTTTTTATCTATTATTAACTTTAATAGACACTTTATTCTATAAATATTAAGCTAGAATGCTGGATTTCAGATTTTTTAATGACTAAAAATAAAAAATATTTAAATTATAAAAAAGTTATAATTTTTGCTCCTTTCAATTATAAGCATTTTAGTTTTATTATTTTCCATTTTCCATTCGTAATTTTTTTACATGCTTTGCTTATTTTTACTTCAGTTAAAACAGTTATTTCATTTATGACTACATAAAAAGTTTAACAAACTTTCTTCCAGATTTTTAAATTTAGCATAAATATCACACCAAAATCTTCAAAATAAGAAAGAAAGTTATAGAGAATTATTTAATTATATAATATAATTGAAAAGATGGTGGGAGCTGAGATTGAACTTCTTGACTAAATTTTCTGGCTAGGAAAAAGTTCCTGTCTTGTCGCTGAGAAAGTCTTTGGTCAGAGTCATTCTCTCAAGGAAGCGCTGTCTTCTAGGTTATCCGCTCTTGGTATGGGCTTGAAGCGTGGCTGCTCATAGATATGGATTTTCCTTGCAGCTGTGTCTTGAACACAACAGGATATCCCCAGTATTCCTAAAAAAGAGAGAATCGGGTCGTATAACTGGAAAGGAGTTTCAGTTCCCAAAATTTAAATTTAAATTTAAACTAAAAGAGTTTTTTGACGTCTTTAATTGCAAGAATTGCTTCTTTCAATTATAGACGTTAGTAAATGTTTTTAAATTGCTTTTTAATCTTGTTTACATCTCATCATTTTTCTTTAATTAGTTCTTCTTTCTGTTCATCTTTAGCTTCTTCCTTTTTTGTTTTCTCCATTTCTAGAATCTCAAGTCTCCTTGTCATTAGCTTCTTGTGAAATATTTTGATCTGTAAGTCTAAATACTCCAATTTAGATCTTGAAAATGAGTTTAGATATTCTTGATCATATAGTATAAGGGGCCTTAAGTCATAATTTCCGATCTTTACTGATAATAAATTCATTATATTAGAATAGTACACACATTTAAAGATATGCTCGAAAGTTTCATACTCTCCACACATACAATAGGGATTATCAATGGGGTAATGACGATCTTAAAGATCCTTACGAAAATTATAAGTTTAGGTTCTAAGTCTATATATACTGATAATTTCTCGTCTATACTATTTGTTTAATTTAGTATAAGTAATTTGTGGAAATTGTTAAATATTACCAAATTATTCAGTATATACTCTAGCTGTTTTCATTCTCATAAATTTTTTAGTAGCTACTTTGTAGAAATATTGTTGTATTTTTTCTCTTACATGTTTAGTAAAAGTTTTAAGATTGGTATTATTCTATTAATTCTGCAGATCGATATTATAAAGGTCTGATAATTGCTACACTTAATCGTAGTATTGAAATCCTTTTTTCCATATATTAATGAAAAGAGAGCCTATTGTTGATCTTGGAAAATGATTACTTTCTTATTTAATTTTATGGTAGAATCTGAAGAATTTTATAGCCATAATGTGCTTAAAGGGTAATCAATTCAGGTCTATATAACATGATTCATTAAATGTTGAAGTTGCTACTTAAAAAGCTTTTCTTGAAATTAATCTCATGCTTGATTCTATTCTGTTCAGAACTCCAGTTACTTCTTTTTGAATACTTCATGGTACTAAATCTCCTCCATATTCTGCTTTAGGTAATGTAAAAAGTCTACATAAAGTTTTAAAATGTCAAGAAGTTACATTCTTATATCTCATCAGTTAAAAAACAGCTTTCTTCATTGCAGCTATATATTTGAATGCAGCTTCTTTGCAATGGGGATTTAAGTTCTTCTTCTAATGTAGAATAACTCCTAAATATGTTACTTGTTCTTTTTAAGCAATTGGTTAATTTCCTAACCATAAATTTAAAATTTATTATTTCTGATTCTTCTTTAGAAATTAGATGCATTCAGATTTGGTAACATTGATCTTTAAATGTGTTCATGCAAAAACTTTATTTGCTTCATTTATTAAATTCTACATCTACTTTGCAGATTTGGAAAGAAGAATAAGATCATCTGCCCATCCTCTACAAGCGAAGCTAATACTTTAATCCTGGCATTTAAATCCCAATTAGGTACTTTTGCTTTCCAAATATCTAATTACTATGTCATAATACAATAATGCTAAAACTGGTACATGCGAACTTCCTTATATAACTCCATTGTTGTATTATAAAGTTCTAGTGCTCTTTCCATCTATGATAAATGAAGAATTTAGGTTTTTATAAAACGATTCTAAGGCTATTATTATTCCAAGTGGTAGTTTAACTCTCTTAAGTTAATCAAACAAAAGTCTTCTTTCTATTGAGTCAAACATTTTTTCAACATCTATCAGTGTTGTTATCAATTTAGTCTTACCTTTAGCACATTTCCGATAGTTATCGATTATTTGCTATATTATTCAAATTTATTAAGTTGTTTATCTGTTTTTCATAAATCCCATTTATGAAGGGTGAATCAAATTTCTCTAATAAATCAGATTGTATAGTCTTTTTGTTAAAGCTTTATCATATAGTTTTAGAATAGTATTAATAAGAGAAATAGGTAGTCAGTTTTTCCAATCATCTTTATTTCCTTTTTTAAATATTGGAATTATCACCGATGTATTTAATTCCTAAGGGATTCTTCCAAGTCTTAACATATTATTCAGAAAAGAATGAAGAATTATTAATAAATATTATCCACCATATTTCAGAAGTTCGCCTTTTATTCCATCTGGACCAGCTGCTTTTCCATTCGGAATTTCTTTTATAATTTCTTATATTTCTTTTATGGTAAAAAGATAAAATCCTTACAAATACGAGAGTGGATAATCTTTAATTTCTTAAATATTATCGTATATTTTATCTATTTTTTAATTACTAAGACTTATCTATTATTGAGTTAGATTAGAATGCTTGTTAAAAACACAATTTTCCCATGATTCAATGAATTTATTTTTGATTTCTTAATTAAAGTTCATAGTATTTCTCTTCATAGGATTTAGAATTTTCTTAGCTTGTGAAAACATTTCCTTAGAATCTCCATTAAGAAGTAGAAATTTCTATTTTGCTTTGTTTTTTTTTATTTTCATAGATTATACTTTAAGTCTTTCCAAAGTCCTTTTGCTGCCTCATGAAGATTAGTTGCTTGTTAATTTATTCTTCCAAATTTTATGTGAGATTCCTTATATTCTGAGTTAGCTCTTTTTGCCTCTATATATTTCTTTGTGAGAGCTCGAGGAAGTTTGTTATAATTTGAGTCTGGAATATACGAACCTAATGTTTAATCAGCATTGTCTTAAATATTACTTTTGATGCATTCATATTAATCTTCAAGATTATCTTAATCTATTTAAAAGAATTCTAGATAAGTTTGTAGGAAAGATTCTTAATATTTTTGCCTATCTATCGCATCTTATAACCTATTTATTTTATATTTTCTCTGAGTTATCTTTTCCCAATAGACTATAGAATTATTGATAAAGTCGACAGTGATTGGAATATGATCAGAAAATAAACTATTATTATGAGCAGTGAAATTTGCAAACTAATTAACGTTCAAATGGTTGTTTATAATGATATAATCATTACAATACGTTTTTCCTGTTCCTTTGTGAATACATGTATTAATGTTGCTATCATTCACTATCTCAAGATCGTTTTATAGTAAGAATTCTTATAGCCTAATGGTATTATCATAAGCATTTTCAGGATTATCACCGAAGCCTTATAAAAGAGCATTGATATCTCCCATTAGTATATGTGGATTATCATTATATAAATTCAGCAATGTATTTAGTTGTTCATACGCTAAATCTTTAACATCTTAACTTTTTCCACTATCAGGCATGTAACAAGACGTGATTAAAATATTATCCAGTTTAATTGTTATGAATCTATTTATTTCTTTTTTAACTTATGTATGTATTTCTGTACTCCTAAATTCTTCTCCTACAATTAAGCATACACCTCCTCCTTTTCTGAGTTCTTAAAATATGTTTTAAATCTATTTATCAATATTGGAGAAAAGTCATCTTTTTATCAGGTTTCGTTTATTGATAAGATATCTATACTATTATCTCTGATAAATTCTTCAATATTCAAGCACTTGCTCGCTATTCCATTAATATTTATATGTCCCATCTTTATTTTTTAAATTTATTAGTCCTTTCTAATTTTTTCCGATCCTGCAGGTAGACCACTTTCGTAAATGCAAATGCTTTTCTATCCTTATTGGTTAATCTAAATATGTACTAATCTTTTTCCATACTCAGGATGTTAATGAAAATATTGTATCAAAATATATATTACTTACGTCGTATATTTTTTAAGTAGCTTTCTATCTATATCAATTTTACTTTTCACACTATCACATGTACCTTATTCTAAATCTTAAGTAACTGTGAATATCTACCCTATATATTTTACATTTCGTACTATGGACGTCTTCAAGTTTCGGATTTAATAAACTTTTAAAGTTATAGACTAGTCAGATTGAAATAACATATTATTTAATCGCACTCTTTTTTATTATTATGTTTACTCATACGTTTTGCTGGTGGAATTGTTTTATCTTCTTCTTCATGTTTTCTTTTAAGAATATTAAGATTAATATTGGAAGATAAGGTTTAATTCTGATAAATAGCATCAATCGAATTTGTTTAGTTTTATTAATCTTTTTTTAATCTTTTAGTAGAATAATTAAATATATCTGTTTTCAAATTTTAATTAAGTTTTTAAAACTCTTCTATTTTTATCTCAAGTATCTACATATTTTTGGTACTTTAAATGAATTTTAAGTTGAGTTAGTGATATTAATGCTATAGTAAAACAAAATCTTCATCTGGCAATTTTATTTGACAGTATTAGTTATTATGTAATGTTATAATAGTATTAGTTGATGCTTCCTATTATATATTTTAAGTTTACATTAACTTGTCTTGCTTGATTATATTTGTTTGAGTAAATTTTTGACACAAAAAAGCTGTTTATTATTTATTTATATTATCTGTTTAGATAATACTATCTTTTGCTTAAATATTTCCATATAATATCTAAGTTTATGCATCTACAGATTACTTCTTCTAAAATTACTATTAATTACTAAATTCTTTTGTATGTTAGATTTAATTCTAAAATAATTCTTATACATTTGAATTTCCTTATTTTTTAATAGAATTTAATTTTGAAAAGCTATATTTATTTCATAGTTTTATTATCTTTACTTATCTAATTCGATTTTAAAAGTTAAAATTTCCATTTAAGCTTTCTATTCTTAATCTATAAATTACTTATTTTAGTTTTATAATTTTTAATATTAAGAATATAACTCTTGGAGTTAAATTTCGGTTATTATTTTTTATTAGGTAATTTGTTGAAGTAAATATTAGTTCTATTCTAATATAGTCTATTGATATCCTTGCTAAGTTTTATTTAGAAAGTTATCTATTTCAATTTAAGTAAAATTTCCAATTTTATTAAAGTTTTGGCATAGTGAATTATTTGCTCCTATCATTTTAGCTTAAGTAAAGCTTTAATTAGCATTGGCTTCAATTTGAATCTCTTAATTAGATTATATTTCATCTATTGAATTTTGACTTAATTCTCATAGTTTTTCTATTATATCTAAATTTCTTGAAATATACTAATTATTTCATCTGTTTAAACTATTTAGTTACTGTAATAAGTGGAGAAGTTTGTTTAAGTAATTTTATGAACTAGTTATTTTGATAGCATTTTTTTGTGATATTGATATATATCAGATTTGATTGACTAAAAATAGTTCTATAATAGTTTATATTTCTAATAAATATTAATTATATAAGTTTTATAATATATTTTGGATATTTCTTAGTTACTTATCAATGTTTCAATATCTCGTTCATATTTTGCTTTTATATTAATTAGCATTTCATTTAATTATTGGTTCTTATCTATAAGTCTTTATATATTATGTTTAAGTTCTTTTATTTCTAAGGTAAATAAATTCTCATTAGACTAATTAATTATTTGATTTTATATTACATTTCTTAAATCAGCAGTTTAATTTTAAGATTGTTTGCTCTGAAGATCAGGTAAATAATGATTATTTGAATTATCAGGATTAGTAATATTATTTTATTTCTGATTAATTTAGTTATTTGAAATTTAATAGAATTGTTAATTAGTATTATTCAAAAATTAATCTTAAGTTTATGTTATTTTTGACTACCATAAAAGGATATCTTTATTTGAATTTTAATTAGGATTTGAAGGTATATCTTTTGAATTCTAACTATCTAAGATAATATCTTATTTTTGGAAAGATTTCTTAGGTAATCGTTTCGTATCTTTCGCGGTTTTATTTTAGGCGGTTAATCTGTTCATCTATTTATAGGTTGATTTCACTTTCATAATACGCTACAATTAATATCCACGTTGAAGAAAGTTCCTAAGTAGTTTTAATGGGACGCGTATGAATTTGTTTTCCGGTTTTTGACTACAATTTTTAAGTAGTTATCTTAATAAATTCATTATTAGGTTTACTTATTTAATTTGTAGTTACTCCAAATCTTTCGTTTGGAGATTTTAATGCACCTGCCTATGCTTTTCCTATGAATTTGCAGCTTCTTTGAAATTAATTAAAGAAGAGTCACTATTAAAAACTAGTGAATTCTATATTTCGTCCATTTTTTGAGAATATATAGCTTTTCAAAATTAAATTCTATTAAAAAATAAGGAAATTCAAATGTATAAGAATTATTTTAGAATTAAATCTAACATACAAAAGAATTTAGTAATTAATAGTAATTTTAGAAGAAGTAATCTGTAGATGCATAAACTTAGATATTATATGGAAATATTTAAGCAAAAGATAGTATTATCTAAACAGATAATATAAATAAATAATAAACAGCTTTTTTGTGTCAAAAATTTACTCAAACAAATATAATCAAGCAAGACAAGTTAATGTAAACTTAAAATATATAATAGGAAGCATCAACTAATACTATTATAACATTACATAATAACTAATACTGTCAAATAAAATTGCCAGATGAAGATTTTGTTTTACTATAGCATTAATATCACTAACTCAACTTAAAATTCATTTAAAGTACCAAAAATATGTAGATACTTGAGATAAAAATAGAAGAGTTTTAAAAACTTAATTAAAATTTGAAAACAGATATATTTAATTATTCTACTAAAAGATTAAAAAAAGATTAATAAAACTAAACAAATTCGATTGATGCTATTTATCAGAATTAAACCTTATCTTCCAATATTAATCTTAATATTCTTAAAAGAAAACATGAAGAAGAAGATAAAACAATTCCACCAGCAAAACGTATGAGTAAACATAATAATAAAAAAGAGTGCGATTAAATAATATGTTATTTCAATCTGACTAGTCTATAACTTTAAAAGTTTATTAAATCCGAAACTTGAAGACGTCCATAGTACGAAATGTAAAATATATAGGGTAGATATTCACAGTTACTTAAGATTTAGAATAAGGTACATGTGATAGTGTGAAAAGTAAAATTGATATAGATAGAAAGCTACTTAAAAAATATACGACGTAAGTAATATATATTTTGATACAATATTTTCATTAACATCCTGAGTATGGAAAAAGATTAGTACATATTTAGATTAACCAATAAGGATAGAAAAGCATTTGCATTTACGAAAGTGGTCTACCTGCAGGATCGGAAAAAATTAGAAAGGACTAATAAATTTAAAAAATAAAGATGGGACATATAAATATTAATGGAATAGCGAGCAAGTGCTTGAATATTGAAGAATTTATCAGAGATAATAGTATAGATATCTTATCAATAAACGAAACCTGATAAAAAGATGACTTTTCTCCAATATTGATAAATAGATTTAAAACATATTTTAAGAACTCAGAAAAGGAGGAGGTGTATGCTTAATTGTAGGAGAAGAATTTAGGAGTACAGAAATACATACATAAGTTAAAAAAGAAATAAATAGATTCATAACAATTAAACTGGATAATATTTTAATCACGTCTTGTTACATGCCTGATAGTGGAAAAAGTTAAGATGTTAAAGATTTAGCGTATGAACAACTAAATACATTGCTGAATTTATATAATGATAATCCACATATACTAATGGGAGATATCAATGCTCTTTTATAAGGCTTCGGTGATAATCCTGAAAATGCTTATGATAATACCATTAGGCTATAAGAATTCTTACTATAAAACGATCTTGAGATAGTGAATGATAGCAACATTAATACATGTATTCACAAAGGAACAGGAAAAACGTATTGTAATGATTATATCATTATAAACAACCATTTGAACGTTAATTAGTTTGCAAATTTCACTGCTCATAATAATAGTTTATTTTCTGATCATATTCCAATCACTGTCGACTTTATCAATAATTCTATAGTCTATTGGGAAAAGATAACTCAGAGAAAATATAAAATAAATAGGTTATAAGATGCGATAGATAGGCAAAAATATTAAGAATCTTTCCTACAAACTTATCTAGAATTCTTTTAAATAGATTAAGATAATCTTGAAGATTAATATGAATGCATCAAAAGTAATATTTAAGACAATGCTGATTAAACATTAGGTTCGTATATTCCAGACTCAAATTATAACAAACTTCCTCGAGCTCTCACAAAGAAATATATAGAGGCAAAAAGAGCTAACTCAGAATATAAGGAATCTCACATAAAATTTGGAAGAATAAATTAACAAGCAACTAATCTTCATGAGGCAGCAAAAGGACTTTGGAAAGACTTAAAGTATAATCTATGAAAATAAAAAAAAACAAAGCAAAATAGAAATTTCTACTTCTTAATGGAGATTCTAAGGAAATGTTTTCACAAGCTAAGAAAATTCTAAATCCTATGAAGAGAAATACTATGAACTTTAATTAAGAAATCAAAAATAAATTCATTGAATCATGGGAAAATTGTGTTTTTAACAAGCATTCTAATCTAACTCAATAATAGATAAGTCTTAGTAATTAAAAAATAGATAAAATATACGATAATATTTAAGAAATTAAAGATTATCCACTCTCGTATTTGTAAGGATTTTATCTTTTTACCATAAAAGAAATATAAGAAATTATAAAAGAAATTCCGAATGGAAAAGCAGCTGGTCCAGATGGAATAAAAGGCGAACTTCTGAAATATGGTGGATAATATTTATTAATAATTCTTCATTCTTTTCTGAATAATATGTTAAGACTTGGAAGAATCCCTTAGGAATTAAATACATCGGTGATAATTCCAATATTTAAAAAAGGAAATAAAGATGATTGGAAAAACTGACTACCTATTTCTCTTATTAATACTATTCTAAAACTATATGATAAAGCTTTAACAAAAAGACTATACAATCTGATTTATTAGAGAAATTTGATTCACCCTTCATAAATGGGATTTATGAAAAACAGATAAACAACTTAATAAATTTGAATAATATAGCAAATAATCGATAACTATCGGAAATGTGCTAAAGGTAAGACTAAATTGATAACAACACTGATAGATGTTGAAAAAATGTTTGACTCAATAGAAAGAAGACTTTTGTTTGATTAACTTAAGAGAGTTAAACTACCACTTGGAATAATAATAGCCTTAGAATCGTTTTATAAAAACCTAAATTCTTCATTTATCATAGATGGAAAGAGCACTAGAACTTTATAATACAACAATGGAGTTATATAAGGAAGTTCGCATGTACCAGTTTTAGCATTATTGTATTATGACATAGTAATTAGATATTTGGAAAGCAAAAGTACCTAATTGGGATTTAAATGCCAGGATTAAAGTATTAGCTTCGCTTGTAGAGGATGGGCAGATGATCTTATTCTTCTTTCCAAATCTGCAAAGTAGATGTAGAATTTAATAAATGAAGCAAATAAAGTTTTTGCATGAACACATTTAAAGATCAATGTTACCAAATCTGAATGCATCTAATTTCTAAAGAAGAATCAGAAATAATAAATTTTAAATTTATGGTTAGGAAATTAACCAATTGCTTAAAAAGAACAAGTAACATATTTAGGAGTTATTCTACATTAGAAGAAGAACTTAAATCCCCATTGCAAAGAAGCTGCATTCAAATATATAGCTGCAATGAAGAAAGCTGTTTTTTAACTGATGAGATATAAGAATGTAACTTCTTGACATTTTAAAACTTTATGTAGACTTTTTACATTACCTAAAGCAGAATATGGAGGAGATTTAGTACCATGAAGTATTCAAAAAGAAGTAACTGGAGTTCTGAACAGAATAGAATCAAGCATGAGATTAATTTCAAGAAAAGCTTTTTAAGTAGCAACTTCAACATTTAATGAATCATGTTATATAGACCTGAATTGATTACCCTTTAAGCACATTATGGCTATAAAATTCTTCAGATTCTACCATAAAATTAAATAAGAAAGTAATCATTTTCCAAGATCAACAATAGGCTCTCTTTTCATTAATATATGGAAAAAAGGATTTCAATACTACGATTAAGTGTAGCAATTATCAGACCTTTATAATATCGATCTGCAGAATTAATAGAATAATACCAATCTTAAAACTTTTACTAAACATGTAAGAGAAAAAATACAACAATATTTCTACAAAGTAGCTACTAAAAAATTTATGAGAATGAAAACAGCTAGAGTATATACTGAATAATTTGGTAATATTTAACAATTTCCACAAATTACTTATACTAAATTAAACAAATAGTATAGACGAGAAATTATCAGTATATATAGACTTAGAACCTAAACTTATAATTTTCGTAAGGATCTTTAAGATCGTCATTACCCCATTGATAATCCCTATTGTATGTGTGGAGAGTATGAAACTTTCGAGCATATCTTTAAATGTGTGTACTATTCTAATATAATGAATTTATTATCAGTAAAGATCGGAAATTATGACTTAAGGCCCCTTATACTATATGATCAAGAATATCTAAACTCATTTTCAAGATCTAAATTGGAGTATTTAGACTTACAGATCAAAATATTTCACAAGAAGCTAATGACAAGGAGACTTGAGATTCTAGAAATGGAGAAAACAAAAAAGGAAGAAGCTAAAGATGAACAGAAAGAAGAACTAATTAAAGAAAAATGATGAGATGTAAACAAGATTAAAAAGCAATTTAAAAACATTTACTAACGTCTATAATTGAAAGAAGCAATTCTTGCAATTAAAGACGTCAAAAAACTCTTTTAGTTTAAATTTATTAATTTATTAATTTATTAGTTAATTATTATTTATAATTGTTTTTAGATAAATAAAGGATGATAGATTGAAAATTAGATAATTAAATGTTTGGCGTTCTTGGAGGATTTTCAACCTCTTTCCCGCTGGCCTATAGAATGTTTTAGAGGCTAAAAATAAAATTTTAAATCTTCTTATCCTCGCATTCTCTGCTTTTTTCAAACCTCTTAAAATTTCCCATTCTGTTGGTATTTTTCTTCATTTTTCTTGTAAATTTATCCTAGCTCATCATATTATACTTTTCTCACTTTTTCTTAATTTTATTTACTGTTATTTATTCCTTTTTTTATTTTAATTATCTTAGCTATTCCCAATATTCTTTTTTAAAGTTAATAAATTAGTTGCATCTTCTTCAATAATGTACTACTGAATTACAGTAATAGCATTTTTAGCTATACTTATTGGACTTGTTGATCAGATATAATCTTTCTTGATTATCTATAACAATTTTTTGCTTCTTTTGATTAATTTAAAGCTACATTTTTCGTTTATTTTCCATTGTTTCATTAATTTTTTGATTAGTTTCTTTTTTTCAATTGTTATTTATAAAATTAAATGGCATAGTTCTATGATATGTTGCAAGAATATTTAGGTTATCTTTTTTAGGACATTAGTCTCGATTCTATTAATTTTTTAATTATAGTTTATCTCAATATTTAAAATTATTATTAGTAAAACTAATTACCAAATTTTATTAAATTGGAATTTTTTCCCCAATTTAAAATTAAGTTACTAAAACCTATTTACATTTATAATTTGGATATTTTGGATGTTTAATTCATTTAATTAAGCAAAGTAACAGATTTTTTTATAATTTAAATCTTTATGAAATAAATATTAAATATCCACATTTCACAATCATTACACAAATTTCTGAAAGTTGTAACTTAAGATAGTAAAAATTTTGATAGTATGATTACTAACAAAAAATTAAATATAAAAGAATAAAAATTTTATTATATTTCAATAATATTTAGCGCCTTCAATGATTTTCTACTTTTATAATAATATTTATTTAGAAGAAGAACTCTAAGAATAAATAAAAGAAATAAGAAGTAGGTAGTTAATTAAATGCTTTATAAAATATTAATACTTTTATCATTTTAATAATTCATCTTTTTCCTATAAGTTCTATATTTTACTTTAATTCTTACTATAAGACATTATTTTATGCATTAAAATTTAATTAATTAATTTCAATTAAAAAAGTTTTTGGACCGGAAACTCCTTTCCGATTGCACGACCAGACGCTCTCTTTTTATGGAATAACGGGGATATCCTGTTGTGCTCCAGGCACAGCTGCTAGGGAGCTCCATCGCTATGAGCAGCCAGGCTTCAAGCCCCTACCAAGAACGGATAATCTCAAAGACATTGTTCCCTTCAGAAAATGACTCTGACCAGGGACTTTCTCAGCGACAGGAAAGGAATTTGTTCCTAGCCATAAAACCAGAAAGTTTAATCACGAAGATCATTCTCAGCTCCCACCATCTTTTCAATTATTGCATTAAAATTTTATTTGATTAAATAATGTCTAGTATAATTTTTGAAATTAATTATAGGAATAAAGATTATAAAATTCTTAGAACAAATCATAATAATAAAAATATTCTATTTATAATTATATTTAAGTTATTATCTAATTTATACTTTAATTGCTATTTTTAATACTGAGTGATAAAAAATATTAGAGAATATAGATTAAGTAATTAATAGTTGATCTAATACTAACTTAATTATAATATGTTAGATTATAATTAAATGTATAATATCAGACTAATTATTAAAATAGTTAATCTTGTAAAAATAGTTAATTCTGTATAATTCAATAATATTTGCTAGTGTATAAAACAATAAACAGTATGATTAATATTTATCGTTAAAAGAAAAATTAAAATAAATTTAAAATTCTGATATTTAGATAATTTACTTAGTTATTCTTTCAATTAATTAGATATTAATCTATTTTCTAATAATTTCAATAAGCGTTAAAATAATAAAAAATTAAAATCAGAAAGTGAAGTTGAATACAATAACATTAAACAATGTTTTTAATAACTTAGAAGAATTAGAAGAAGATATAAAATGCTTTTAATCTTTCTTTTAATTTAAAAATTTCACTTTTTTTAGATTTCGATAAATTTTATTTTCATGATTTTTCCTTCTTTTTTTATTCTTTTATATTTATCTTTCTACTACTTGTTAGCACTTAAATTTCATTCTTCTTCATTATTATAGATAGTCAAATATTCATACATTTTCTTGTAATTTCTTAATCATATTTTGTTTCAAATTTTCAAAATTAATGAAATATTTAGAAACAAGCAAAATCATATGAAGTACTTTAAGAACTTTGAAAGATTGCTAAAGATAACTGCATGATTAGACAAAACAATAATTTTGATTATTTGTTTTCAATTATTGAAAACAAAATTAAATTTCCTTAAAGTAATTAAAAGTTAAAAAGAGAATAAATAGTAAATTGAATACTTTACAGAAAGAATTTAATTTAGAATCCAAAGAAAAAGGAGTTTATTAGCTAAAGATAGTTGCTATTGATGATAGAGTTGTGTAAAGATAAACTTAATTATAATTAACGCAATAAAAACTAAGTCTAATAAAGATAAGAAAGCGAAAGAATTTTAATTAGATTGCTTTAACACAAAATTTCGAATAATATAAAATTTTTGCGATGTCTAAACTTACATTAAGAAAGAAAAATGAACTATTTAATTATTTTACTAAGGTAAAAAATAAGCAAATATTTCTTAAGGTTTTGAAAAGCAGACTTAAATAATCTTATTGCAATTTAGATTTAACAAAAATTTATTATTATCTTATATTTAGAATAATAATGATCAAATTTTTGTGATTTGTATATTTTTTTACATAATTATAATTAAAGCCTAAAAGTTATAATTTTGCTACTTTTTATTTAGTTCTATATTTCATCAATTTATAAATTTATAAATTTAAACTTTTAAACTTAATTTAAATAGATATTTTCGTTCTACTTGCAGAATAAATCTTTTTTCAAATTTCTAAACTAATTTATTATTTACTTTCAATTTATCTTTTCAGTGTTCTTATAAATTTCTGGATTTAGTATGATGTGAGATATTTTCTAATTTAAAAATTGTGAATATATCTATTTATATTCACTTACTTTAAATTGTAAATCTTAGATTGATATAACTTTAAAAATTAATTTATTATAATCCTAGTTTATTTTATTAATAGCACAAAAATAAGAAATTATGACAAATTTTTTATAAAATTGTTTAATTTTCTTATTTAGCATAATATGTTGAAAGGCCTACTATTAAATTAGCTATTAATTTAACTATTTTTGAATACCTACTATAGCGAACTTATTAAAATTTTCCTTTATTATTAATTGCACTTTAAGGTAATTTCCAATAATAAAATATCAATTTTTCTAAAATATTAAAATTTTTAAAGTAATAAGAAGAAAAAAGCATTATTATAAGAAATCTCAGTTATAAAATTTATAAAAAAAGGAAAATAATATAATATTTTTTGCTTGGAAAAATATTAAAATGTTAATCATAATAATTTAAATTTTAAATTAAAAAATAGAATATCATAACATAATTAGAAATGAGGTGTATCTTTTTGGTTTTCCATGAATTAATTTTTTTTTATTTATCATCATTCTTGCATACATGATAGGAACATCGCGATAAAAAATGAACTCTTTTTTTCTCCTTTTTTAAATAAGAAATATGATTATCTAATTATTCTTAAATCCTTAAATTCAAGTTCTTGCGATAAATATCACATTTGAATAAAATAAAACTATAAAAATATATTAATTTATCTCAGTCATGTCTTTTGATATTCGTCTAACTACTGCCCTGATTTTGAAATGTAAAGGCGCAAAATCTCGCCAATTTGGACTTAAGACTTTCAAATATTTATACAGAATCATTTGACAGTCTTTCGTACCGCTAGAGAAAACCCTCGAATAAGTTAAGCTTATCTTCTAAAAGCTCATTTACTCTTATTTGTGGTGGTATCTGATACAAGACTACTCTCAATATAGTATACATTATATCAGATTATTATTAGGTTTTCCAATGATTAATCGTCCATTTTTCTTAAAATAAATAATAAAAAAAGATAAAATTAAAATTAAATGATTAAGCAATAAATAGTAAATTTACAAGTATTCATATTTGTTCACATAAAACTGTTTTATATACAGCTTCTCTTTATTTTGTTTTCATTTATTTTATTCATTTGTTTGTATTTATTTAGTTCTTAAAATATTTTCGTAAGTTTAGTTAATAATATCTATCATTTTCATTAATATAAATTAGTACTGATGTCTCTTTATTATTTAGTTAAATTAAATTTTTTTCCTAGCTTCTATTAGTAAAATTATGGGTTCTCATATAACTATTTCTCATAATTTAAAATAAGTTAATTTTTGCATAAAGTTAATTGATTGATGTTTTTGGAAAAATTTTAATTTCACTTCTACTACCAAGAAAAAATGAAAATAACAGATTCTTTTAAGGAATGATTGGAAGCATTAAACAAAATTCTAAAAAATGTCATAGAAGAAAAAAATTAGAAAAATAGGAATAAGATATGGGTTTTTTATCTAAAAATTGATTAAAAGGGGAAAAAATTATGATTAGCTTTTTAAATAATATAATTAACCATATTTAATTAAAATTTCTTAAATTAAAAAAATTAAAATTCCCAATAAGAATTAAGAATCTAAAATTAAAGCAAGGGCTATATTTATGTTCATTTATTTATTTACTTTTTAGCTTAATAATATTTATTAAAATAGCTTAAATAATTTTATTTAACCTTTTTGAAATAATTCAGTTATAAAAAGATTTTATGATAGAAAAATAAATCAAAAGTTACTTTTATGCTCTGCAAAAAATACCTTATTCAATGAATAAAAATACTATAGAAATCTAAAATCCATTAAGTTAAATGTTTAAAACACTTTATTTTTTACTTAGAGATTAAATAATTAAAATATAAAAGATTTGTCTAGAAAATGTTTCTTCATTATAGTTAAACTTTAATAACTTTCAAATATCTATGTTTTTGTTTTCTAAGTAAAGATTGAATTATGAATTTCTTAATAAGTTATATTCAAAAAGTTATTTAAGTATATTATTTATTGTAATATTTACTGATAATTCTAAATCCTAATAATTAATATAATTATTTTTTTAAAGCTTTCCTTATATAACTAGATTTACTTATTTTCTATTTCCTATACTGTAAATTATATTTAAAATTTTTTAACACTATTTATTATTTTCTATATTATTAAAAATAATAAGTTACTAATACCTTTATGATCAATTAATTCATTTTTATTTATTACATATTTTCGTTTTTTGTAATCAATTATATTTTCAGCATTAACTAATTACTCTCTCTAAAAACAGAAGACAAATAAGTAAAAAAACTGAAAAAGAGTGTTGGTTAATAGATATCTGCTTCTTAGATGCGCCTAATTTGAGAAACTGAGAAAAAAAAAGTTAAAAGACATGAAATAAGTTGATAAGACTTTGGATTACACCTTAGGTAATCTACAAAAAAGATATTGGGCTCAAGAAGTTACTATTTCTTTTATAAGAAATTGAGATTTAATTTGCTAAAATCGAAAAGTAACGTTTACTTTAATGATTAATGATTTTTTCGTTATAACATTTTTTATATTTCAAAGTTCATCTCTTTAGCATTTAGAAATTATTTTTACGTGTCTTTTATTATTAATCTAACCTGTTAGTTTGTGATTTAAAGCTAGAAAATTAATAAAAATAATATAGAAATTGTAAGTTTCTAATCCCAATTTTTCTAATACAGTTTATTTTACATTATAATAAATGTGTATTTTATCATACTATCAAAAATTATACATTTACATTTTTTTACTTTCTACTTAAAGATTTTATTCTCCTTATGGATTTGAAACTTACAAAAATAAAATTTAATGCTAATTTATTTACCCGCTATAGAGAATAAATTTTTGATATATTTTTCTTGAAAGCCTAAAATGAATATCAAGTAGTTACTGTTAAAAGCTTTGCAAATTGTAAGAAAATGATTTAAAAACTATTAAAAATTGGATATAAAAAAGCTTAATATTGATTAAAATTTGTTTATTAAGCAAGTACTAAATATTTTCTAATTTTTTTATTATTTTTACTTAAAAATATTTTCGCTCAAAATTAGAACAATGTTCACAATATATCTAATAGTTAAATATTCCCTTAAAAAATAACTATAAATTTAAGACTTATTATGTTATTAAAATAGATTTATATAAATATTATAATCTAACTATATCTTAAATGATTTAAATGTAAAATCTAAATTACAAATTTTATATTGGAAACGTAAAAATAGAAATTAAATATTTATATTATAATGCATAAACTCTATATTTATTATTATTAGCAATAGATTTATTTATTTCCTATTTTTAGTTAATATATATACTTTTGATACATATTCTCCTGTTTAGTTTTTAGTTATTTTCTTAAAGATAAATGTTTTTATTTAATTACTTTATAGCATTCTTTTAATTAACAATAAGTTAATATAAAATTGAATATTGTTAAATAATCAAATCTAAAAAGATGCATAAAAGTTATTTATATATATACCTTATTAGAAAAAGCTAGCCTAATGTTTTCTCAGTAGAAATATACTCTTATATTAACAAAATAATACATTAAAATAATGAAGTTAAAATATAAATTATTAAATTCTTTACTTTAATAAATAGAATTTCTTTATCTAATGCTTTTTTATAAATTTATTAAAGTACATATAATTTAAAGATATTACTTATATTACTTATATTATTTAATTTATGTAGTAATTTTCCATTTTTGTTTAAATATAATGATAATGAAATTAAAATGTTTAAAAGTGCCAATCTGGACACCGTTTAAAATAAGTTGTTTTATCAGCAACACTTCTCATCATTCTTGACTTTCTAATGAAATTATCTTCACTAAGGTCTTCTCAGTTTCTTTGATTTCTTGTTCTTATTATTTCAAAAGGTACTTCACATCATTTTCTTCTGTAAATATCTTCATGCTAGTTGCAATAGAGCCTCTAGTATTTTTCTTATTCTTTGCACCAAATTTTTTTCTTGAAATTCTAAAATTTTTAGCAATTCTTGTACAAATGTCACTTACTATTACAGTAGTAGCATTTCTTCCTTGCTTATCTGATTGGTTTTCGATTTATAACCTCTTTTTATTCTAATTCCATCTAATTTGTCTAATTTGTTATATTTGTGCTAATATTCTTTTGCTTTATAAACTCCAACTCTTGTTTTTATACGATATTTCCAAGCCTTGCTGTTTCTTATCTATGTTCAGTTTAAATGTTCCAGTATGCTTGGAGTTCCCTTTCTTAATTAATAATTCTAATCTCTAAGTTATCTTATCCAAGTGATAATAAGTTTCTTAGTTCTTAATTTTCCTACTTAGGCACTTTAATCTCTTCCTAGAGATTGGATATTTCAAATACTAACTGTTAAATATTGATTTCCTTTTGAATTATCTTTGATGGAAGTTCTTTTCCTGTTATTATATTAGATTCTTTTCTTTTTATTACTTTAGGAGGTGTTTATTATAGTTATTAGGTTCTTTATTAGTTTTGTAAGTGGGAAGAAGAAGACTCTTGATACTTTTTTATGCCTGCTTTTTCTCTAGAGTTTTTTCTCTTCTTTGCTCAAGAAAAAGTCGGGAACAAGTTTTTAAGACTCCATTTTTTATCTTATTTTTTTTTGTTTAAATATATTAGCATTATAATTACATTATTTTCAATTAATTATCTAAAAATTAATTTTATTTAATACATTTTTGCTATGTTTCATATAGATAATTGGTACTTCTTTAAAATCTCTCAACTCACTAACTTTGGCTTATTAACCTTTTGCAGTACTTTTATTCTCTTACATTCCTATCCAAGTGTTCAAGATATTATTCATTTCTTCCATTTATTTATCACCTTGTTCTAAAATTTAAATTCTTCTTTGAAGTAACTTTGAATGAAAGCATTTAATCCTTTAATCAATCTGCTAAAGTAGTCTCTAATAGGGTAACTGTGATTTTTATAGTTCTATTTATAGGCTATGAATTTTGTATATTATAGTTTCTACCTCTTGTAACTCTTAATACTATCTTGTAATACTTCAAAGTTCTATATATGTAAGTAGGTACCAAAATTACAGTAAATACACATCTTAGAGTGCTTTATGTGGTAATATCTTTATTTAAATTATACTTGAAATTATAAGAAAAAGTTATAAGTTTATTTGATTTTTCGAAAAGGAATCTTATATCCTAATTACAGTTTTTTTAAGCTTCTTAGTCTAATTTAATATAAAATTTTAAATATTTTTTGCGATATAATATTAAAAAGATAATTTATTTAAATTTACAAATGAGTTCCTAAAATGTTTAATTTTAACTTTATACTGCATATCTTGCTTTTTTATCTACCTTACTCTTAAATTTTTTCTATAAATCCTCGAAGAATTATTTACGAAATTAACTTCGATTTCATATTCCGCTTTTGGAAGTAAGAAAACATGAAAGAGTTATTTAAAATTTGTTCAGAGATCAAAAAACTAAATAATCATATCACTTCTAAATTTATAACTTCTTTGCTAAATGTTTAGGATTAATAACTTTTTACTTTTAGTTCTAAAATTCTGATATTCTGGCATATGAATCTAACTTTCGTTTATTTTCACATTCATAATACTTAATAAGTTAAATTCATTAAATATTCAGTGTATTATATATATCTTACAGTTTAAAATTATAATATCAAGATTTTATAACTCCTAGAAAGATAAAATTAGTACTAAGTAATAACTATTAGATTTCCACAAGAAGTTGTATCAGAAATTGCTTCGGTTAAAAATAATTAGCTCAGTATTTCATTGTTCGAAGACCAGCTACCAAATTAAAGTACTTTAGCATTTATTTCATTTTAAGTACAAGTTTCTATTTAAATTCTTAACTGCATAATTTATTTAATACTTTTCAATAAGCTTGATTTTTATTTTGTAATATAATCTAAATATATTAGTAGATATTAAAATTTTCATCTTGCTTGCATTTTCTTAAAAATCTTGCGTTTAGCTGAAGTAATCTACATCTAATTTTCTAATTCTTTAATTTTCTCATTAGTCATTTAATCTTTCAAATTTAATCTAAAATCGTATTAGCCTAACATTATTAATCCTTGCATCAAAGTTTAGTTTTTATCAAAAGCAATTCTTCATTAGATCTTCATATCTTGCAACTATTTTTTTATTTTCCTCTTACTTTGATTTGTTATAAAAATATTCAAATTTCATTTATTAAATTATTGCAGGAAATTCGAAAAATTTTAGCTTTGAAGATTTACTTAATATAATTTATCATTTGCTACACTTTTCTTTTCCTAATTGAATCATATTAACTCTGAAATTTATCTTACATTTTTTGCAATTAAATGTGATTTTCCTAATAACATTTTTATTTATAAGGAATAAACTTTTTTTTAATTTCAGGTTTCATTTTAATTCTGAGTTGATAGACCCTAAACACTTAATTCTTTTTATTGTAATTATAATTATAATATCATACAATAGTCAGAATTAATGTGATACTTCTTCTCGTATTTTTGCATAAAAGTAGAACTAAATTTTATAAATCCTAGAATTAATTAGTCAGTTGTTGATCTAGAATTACAAATATCTTATATTAATATCTTTTTTTGTAACTCATTTAAATTATTTGTATTTGAATCAGAAAATTTATGAATTTGAAACTAGTTGCTCTTTGATTAATTTATTGCTTTTGATAAATTTCATCTTAATCTCTATTTTTTTCTCAGCATTTGTCTTATCTTTTAATTTAATTTATTTTTTTATTTAATTATGGATTTAAGATTTTAGGAATTCTAAATCTAAAGTATCTTATTTTCTGGTATTTTTTAAGTCACTAGAATTTGCTACTTTTTACTTAATTTTGAAGTTTTAGGATAATTTTTTTAATTACTTATCTATATTTTATCTGAGTTTCTTATAAATTGGATTATTCTTATTATGGATATATTCGACATTTAAAGAGGGATTCTAATAAATCAACTGAATATTATGAATTTTATTCTTTCCACAATTTATCGTCAAATTTGTTCGAAATTCCAATTAAGCATTTCTTATACGAAAAATTTAGAATCCAAAGTGTAAGTGCAGATCTTTCCGCTATTTAATTAGTTTGACCTTTTAAACAGAAATCTTCAATTAAGATTATTTCCAAGTAGATATCATTTCTATTTAAGAAAATTACTTTATCTTCTCTAAATTTTTAAGTATCTCACATTAGCAATTTTTACTTTGTTAAATAGAAAAAATATAAGAGTAAAGTTTTGTCTGGTTTTCTTAATATAAATTTAAATAAAACTTCATGTACTTCATAGTTATTTAGTACTTAAAAGGTATTCATTTCACGTCATATAAATAATTATAGGTGCAAAAGGAACTAATCAGAAAAATAAAAGAAATAATAGAAAATTAATGTAAAATGCAACACTAAAATAATCAAAAAGAACAAAGAAGCCATTTCATGATATTAAAGGAAGATAAGATCCAAACATCAAATCCCCAAAAAAGAAATAACTAAGTAAAAACTATTATTTTAATTAAAATAATTATGAAGAAGATTTAAGTAATTTATTAATTTCAAATATGAATTCTGAAAAAAGCAAAGATAGAAACAAGAAAAAAAGAAGACATAGTAGATAATTAAATTAAGAAGATAGAAAAATTATTATGTGCTTTTCTAAATAAATTTACAAGAAAAAAGAAGATGAGTGCAGATAGAAGAATTTGAAATTTCAAAAGGTGTATGCAAGGCAATGAGTGAAAGCATAGAAACATTTAAATTAATTTTTTGCCTCGGAAGCAACATGGGAGCTATCAGGAGAGTTATTGAAAATCCTTCAAAAGCACCAAATATTTAATTATAAAATTAATATAAAATAAATTAACTTAAAATGTTTCTAATTATTGGAAACTTCTTTCTAGATCAACAATACACAGCTCTCTCTTAATGTAAATTATGTGGATATCCTGTTACTTTATCCAATAAGCTTTGGCCAGGGAGTTCCATAACTATGAGCCAACTAACTTAAAAATTTTGCAAGAGTAGATGACCAAAAATTTTTTTTCTCTTACGGGGATTAACTCTAAGGTGAGACCTTCCCAGTGGCTAGATAGGAGTTTGAGAGTTTGACCTATTCATAAAGCTAGAAAGTTTTATCAGATGATCAACTTAAGCTCCCTCCATCTTTTTAAAATATAAGTCTAATTATCAATTTATCCATTTTCTAAATATAATTTGTAAATTATTTCTTTTGCCTCATTTTTATTTATTGCATATAATTTAATTTGGAATTTATACGATTTCCTAGGGGGGAAGAGGAAAGGGACATCTTCATCAATAGTTGAAGAAAGTTATTTTCCATAATCGACTGTTGTCTTCCTCTACTTTGGTTGTACTTTTGAACTATGTTTTATTAGTCCTCGGTAATGGTTCTACTCCTTTCAATAACTTGACTCAAGGTGCTTTTTCTTTCAAAAATATTTTTCATCAGAGGTTGGGGAATTAGAGTACCTATAATAGATTTTTGTCTACCTCTACTCTTGCTTTACTCTACGATGAAATCTGCAATTGACCTGAAGATCTCAAGTAATATATATTTTTATCAATACTAAACAGTAAAATAGCTGCGCACTATCGAAGTGCTACGCGCTCTCTAATTTTTTTTAATTTAAAATTATCCAAAAGCAGTACATCGCTACCGTTTAAAATAAGTTTGAAATTTTAAATTTTTTGACTATTAAAGTCTCGTTGTCTTCTCTTTGGTCTAATTACTTTTTGGATCTTTTAATCGTAGGTTTTCTGCAAATCTAGTCACTCTTGATACAATAAATTTGTTTCCTCTTCTTTTGTTATTAGGTCTAAAGGGTCTTGAAGTCCATGTTGAATCTGTTCCGACAGCTTCGAGTTCTCCATCCATAGCTTCTTAATCTCTTACCGGAGGTTTAGCACTACTTTAATAAAACCTCCATGTTCATCTGGCCGAAAGGATTAGGCTCTGAAATCTCTTAGAGTGCAGTATGAACTTCACTTGCTTTCTAAGCTTCTCTTCCGATGTTTGTGTTTGTGCATGAGTCACTTTCTGGAGCTTTTTGCTTTCCTTTTATTGTTGCTACTTGCCAGGCTACTAGGAACAGGAAAAAATTTCTTTCTAAAGTCCGACATTTTTTAATTATTTTCCCTCAATTTTATAAATCTTTCTTTTACTTTTATAATTTTCTTTTTATAAAAAAAAAATGGACATGCACAAAAATTCGCAAGATTTCTTTCTTAGCGACTCTTCTTTATCTAAAAATAAAGAAGCTGCTTTCTAAAACGATGAGCATAGGCAGATGCTCAACTACTTTTATGAAATAGACATGGAATCGCTGCAACTTAAATCCGTTGATAATATCATGAAATTACTAAGAAATTTGCTAAAGAGCTGCAGTTAATGCCAAATTAATAGATATCTTCGAATTCCACTAAGACAGCTTGGCAATTCTTTAAAACGTGGACATTAATTGAAGACTAATCTCAAATATAGGAAATATACTTATAGGTAAAAAGACTAGCTTGTTACTTCAACCTCTACGATGGTATCTAAAATATCCAATATACAGTAAGATACTTTAGATACTTAGGATATTTAAGATATTTCTTTAACTAAAAACTAAAATTAAATTTAAATACAAAATTAATAAGAGACTATAAAAGTTCAACAATTCAATACACAAAATAACATTAAAATTCAATAGCAGATTTCAATAGACATTTAAACTGATTACTAAGAGAAGTTTGATATTACATACTTAACTGATCTTGAGATTTAAAATGCGTAACTTTAAGAAAAAATTGCAAAATTAAAATATAAAATTTAAAGCAAGATAGAAGAGGCAAATACTTTTGAAAATTAAAGGCTAAGTGAAAGCAAAAATCTTAAATTTCGAATTTAAAAACTCATAACTAAAAATAATTCTCTGTAAGAAAAGCTAATACATATATATGAGTAACACAATAAAGAAACTTTAAACATTAAATCACAATATAAAATACACTTAGAATAATACCAAAATTATTTATTTAAAGCTCAAAAGTAAATTAAGAAAATCTAGAATAAAAATTAAATCTTAAGGTTTGATAATTAGTAGAAATAGTTAATGCTTTAGTCCAAATAATTTGTAAATAATGCTACAAATAAATAATAATCAATATAAACGAATACTGATCTTTCCTTAACTTAAATATAAGAATTGGAAACTTAGAGTTAACTTCTCACTTAGACTTAATAGGAAAGTATAGTAAAACAAGATATGCTTAGTGAGGAGCTAATGAACATGACACAATCATTTAAACTACAAGATGAGGCAATACTTGCTTCCAAGTAAGAAGCCCAAAATATTATAAACAACTTGGTTACTCAAATTTAATTCATTCAAGCTGAATTGAGTAAATGTAATTTGAGACATAATGAAGTATAATAACATCTTAGGGAGGTAGAAACTCTTAACTAAAATCTCAAAGGTTAAAATTTTCATTTATTAAGCAAAATAGATCAGATTGACTAAAAGGTACATTCACTCACAGTCAATTGCCAGTAACAACAGGCTTAATGTTAATTATTACAAAATGAGAATTATTAAATATCATAGGAACTGAGCTTTCAAAAAAATAAATATGCCAAATCAGTCAAAAGCATTTTTACATAAACAATCACTCCTCAGGCATAGAATGAATAAACATAAATTGAAATTCAATTCAGCAACTAAATTTCTCAAGAAACTATATCGACTTTAGATTCAACTACTGGTACAGACTTATTATTCTTAGATCAATCTACCTAGTGCGACTTCGTTGAATTGAAGTATACAAAGTTGTAGAATTTATATGATAAATTAAACAAATAATTTATCAATTAAGATATATAGAGTGTCTACTAAAGGCTTGTCTCGTGTTAATAAAAATAGTTTTGAGAAAAGGAAACACAAACCTGTTTAAAAATTAATAGCAAAGATGCTTGAACATGAACAGAAAAAGGGAAATTAATAAGCAATTATAGTTAGACAAGAATCATGGAGTTAAAGAATTAGGTTATTTAAACTTAAAATTCTATCAAGGCTAAGGATGAAGGAACAATAACAGTAGTTACCAATCATTAGCTAGTTGCTTCTTAACAAGAACTATAAATCACAAAATAGAATAATGGAAAATTGTAAGAGTAATATAATGAATTAAACGGATTATATGTTTAACTCATGCAGGATTATGAGCATCAAGTAGAATTGAAGCTAAATGTTTATGCATAAATTTCAGAAATATAGAGAAAATAATAAGTTGCTAAAACTCAATCTTACTTGAAAGAAATAAAATGAAACGCTTCAACATAAACATTTTTAATTGGTTAAATTTAAGAAGATTAGCAGATTGAAATTTTAGAAAATTCAAATATCTAGACATCATATGTGATGAATTGGGATAGCCAAACAAAATTTGGAAAGAGAAGTTGAAGAGATGCCAAATTTAACCAAGACACTTTAAACTTAAAATAGTCAAAATTTGGGTTTAATGAAATAAATATTGAAGAGATTTTAAATAAATACGAATTTAAAGACGCCTAACTAATTCAATTTATAAGGTCCAATAAATGATGAAATTAGAATCTTTTCACTTTAGTAGGCAATAGATTTATAACTTTATCTTGCAAACTAAACCATGCTACGTGTGATGGAAATGAAATAGATATAAAAATCGATAATAAATTGAGCGAAAAGTACGATTCATTGACATTATTCATTATAATAAGTTACAGGTAATATATCAAAAATTGCCCCAAATTGCTTAACATATAAATTCATCAAAATGAGAAGATTCTCTGTATTTATGAGCCAGGAATAAAAGGAGGAGTTTTGACTTCATCATAAGAAATTCATCGATTTATAAAAAACGGAAATTATATAGTTAAAACGCTGCTATAAACTGATTTTAGAATTAACTATATTGTCCTTTAAAAATAACTAAGACTCAAAGGAGGTGTAGAGAACAATGTAGAATAACCATATTAATGCAAACAAGAATTTGGGAATTAAGAAATAAAGATGCCTATCGATAAGCAAAGAGAGATAGGCATAATAAAGCTTGGACATATTAACATAAATGGAATTGGAAGCAAGCAATTAAACGTGGAAGAATTTATACGAAATAATGACTTAGACATTTTCTCAATTAATGAAACGTGATAAAAATAAGACTATCCTCCAATACTTATTAATGGATATAAGACCTATTTCAAGAACTCAGGAAAAGGAGGAGGAGTTTGCTTAATTGTTAGAGATTAACTTAATAGCACGGAATAGAATAGCATATAACAATTAGCTCAAGAGAGGTTCGTTACAATCAAACTAGATAATATATTCATAACATCTTGTTACATGCCAGATAACAGCAAGAGTGAAAATATAAAAGACGAAGCATATGAATATATAAATGTATTCCTTAATTCTTTTCCTGACAACCCACATATATTATTAGGAGATTTTAACGCTCTACTATAAGACTTTGGGGATAACCCTATTAACAACTATGACAATACAAATAGATTCTAAGAATTCATTCTCTAAAACGATTTAGAAATAATAAACGATGCAAATATGAACACATGTTTACATAAAGGGAATAAAAATATGTATTGCAACGATTATATTGTCATCAGTAATCACTTGAATATGAATTAATTTAGAAATTTTCAGGTTCATAATTATAGCTTATTTTCAGATCATATTCCATTCACAGTTGAATTTGTATACCATACTCATCTTCAAACTGAAAAAATAAAAGTGAGAAAGTACAAAATAAGTAGACTGTAGGATCCTATTGATAGATTTATCTATTAGAATTCATTCAAAGATTAAGTAGAAGTATTCTTCCTAATTGATAGAGATAACTTAGAAGATTAATACACTTATATTAGAGACTGCATTTAGAACAATGCAGATTAAGTTTTAGGCTCATTTATCCCAGACCCGAAGTATAATAGACTTCCTAAGGACCTCACATAAAAATATATCGAAGCAAAGAGAGCAAATTAATTGTACAAAGAAACTTTAGCATATATAGGGAGGAATAACTAAGAAATCATTGATCTTCACTAAAGAGCGAACACATTATGAAAAAGCTTTTAGCATCATTTATGAAAATTTAAAAAACAAAAGGCCAAAAACAGATTCCTACTCCTCAATGAAACCACAAAAGATATGTTTTCTTAAGCAAAGAAAATACTTAACCCTAGACAAAGAAATTTGATGAATTTTAATAAGGAATTGAAGGACTAATTTGTAGAAGCATGGGAAAATTAGGTATTTAGCAAGCATTCGAATTTAACTAACCAATAGATTGAACTAAGTAACTAGAAAATAGATGCAATTTATGAAAATAACATAGAAATTCAAAATTAACCCTTTTCTTACTTATAAAATTTCGATCCTTTTACAATAGAAGAGATTACCTAACTTATAAGTCTAATTCCTAATGGTAAAGCAGCAGGGCCAGATGGAATAAAAGGAGAACTACTAAAATATGCAGGATATTATCTAGCGTTGATGCTTCATTCTTTTATAAATAACATGCTTAGAATTGGAAGGATTCCTGAAGAGCTTAATACTTCTATCATAATCCCCATTTTCAAAAAAGGAAGTAAAGACGATTGAAAAAACTGACGCCCCATTTCCCTTATCAATACTATTTTGAAATTATATGATAAGGCCCTTACGAAGAGACTCTACTCAATAATTTATGAAAGACAGTTAATCCACTCAAGCTAAATGGGGTTTATGAAGAACAAATAAACGACCTAATAAATATGAGTGATCCAATAAATCATAGATCTTTATCGAAAACAAGCGAAAGGAAAAACTAAATTGATTGCAACTTTAATTGACGTAGAGAAAATGTTTGATTCTATTGAAAGAAGAATTCTTTTTAAATAACTAAGAAGAGTCAAATTACCACTAGGTCTCATCTTGGCTTTAGAATCATTTTATAATAACTTAACTACTTCCTTTATTATAGACGGAACAAATTCTAAGAAATTGAAATTTAGCAATGGAGTGATGTAAGGAAGTTCGCATGGACCTGTGCTTGCATTATTATACTATGACATTGTCATTAGACATATAGAAAACAAAGGAGAAATATTAGGATTCAGATGTGCTAATTTTAAGAATAGGTTCACTTGTAGAGGTTGAGCTGACGATTTAATACTATTATCGAACTCATAAAAAAATATGTAGTCACTTATTAATGAAGCAAACTCCATTTTCAATTAGACATTTCTTAAAATAAATGTCTCCAAATGCGAAACGTTATAGTTTTTAAAAAAGAAAAGCAAAGAAACAAAACTAGACTTAAAAATAGGAGACCAAGCAATAATTTAGAAACAGCAAGTCACATATTTAGGGGTGATCCTTCACCAAAAGAAGAATCTAATTAACCATTGCAAATACGTTGCTGCAAACTATCTTTCAGCAATTAAAAAGGCAGTATTTGCATTATCAAGATATAGAAACGTAACACCTTGAAACTTCAAAATGCTTTGTAGACTGTTCACGCTTCCTAAAGCAGAATACGGTGGGGACTTAATACCTTGGACTGTTCAGTATGGAATAAATGGAATCTTGAACAGAATTGAAAAGAGCATGAGGTTAATAGCCAGAAAAGCCTTTTAATCAGCAGGAAATACGTTTAATGAATCATGCTTTGTAGACCTCAACTGGATGCCATTCAAACACATGATGGCTCTTAAGTATTTCAGGTTTTTCTTTAAGATTAGAAATGAAAGCTAAAATCAACCTTAATCATCTATTGGAATATTGTTTGAGAACAATTATAAAGAGGGATATCAATATTATGATGAAGTTTAGAAACTGGCCTCATTTTATAAAATAGAAATTGATAATAAAGAGCACAATAACAACTTAACTTAATTCAGTAAATATGTGTAGGCATAAATATAAAAGACATATTTTGAATTAGCTCTTTCAAGATTCAGCAGAATGCCTACTGCATAAATATATACAGAACAATTTTAAAACCTAAGATAATTCCCCAAAATAACATACACAAAATTAAACAAAAAATATTTGAAAGAAATAATTTGCATCTATAAGATTAGAAGCCAGTCTTACGCATTTCGAAAGACTCTGAAAGATCGAAATTATATTATTGAAAACCCTTTTTGTATATGCGGAGAATATGACACTCTCCAACATGTAATGGAATGTATATATTACATCGATATAAGAGAATGATTGGTCTCCAAAATTGGTTAATGTGATATTTTGAAACTAATAAGTTACGATTAACTATATATAAACTCTTTTTCTAAGAAAAAAATAGAAATGGTGGATGAATAAATAAAAATATTCATTCAAATGTTTATCAAAAGGAGGCGAGAAATCCTATAGCAAGAGAAAGAAGAAGAGCAATACGAGAAATAATAAAAAGAAGCAAATCTAAGAATAGAAAATTTTAACGAAGAGAATGAAGAATAATAAAAACAAGAAAACAAAGAATAAGATGTCCAACAAAATTAGATAAAAAATGATGAGGAAGAAGAAGATTGGAACGAAGAGGAAAACGATAGCGAAGATGAAGAAGAAGAAGATTGACAACAGAAAATAGAAAAAAATGAAAGTTAGTTTGAAAATGAACAAGAAAGGAGATACTTAGAAGAAAAAAAAAACCTAAACTAGAAAATTAGTTCTGAAGAGCAATAAACTTGATATATAATAACATTTAAAAACAATATAATACCTTCAATTTGAAGAACATATTCTGAAAATTGAAGGTACCACAAATTTTTTTAGTTAAATTTAATTTAATTTTCTTTTTATTATAAGCAATTTAATACACTATAAATTTTATTTTTATTTCTTTTTTTGATTTTAATTATTTTTCTTTTTTATAATATTTTTAGTAATTCTAATTATTTATATTTATTTTTATTTCATCTTATAGTTTATTTCTGAGTCATAAAGCAGTTTTTTACATTGGGTGTGTTTTTTTAGTTTTTAAGTAATTTAATTTTATAATAAACTTAATATTTTAATTAATATTTATCATTTTTTAATTTTGTTAAAATATAATAATTAATTTTTTACTTTTATTTTTTCAATTTTATTATTAAAGATTTTATTTTAATTTTTTTTATTTTAAATAATTCTAAAACTCTTAAACATATCTTAAACAAATCTTTAACATAATTTAAGCATCCTTAAATATATTCTTTAAATATCTTAAAAATGCTTTAAACATACATTAAACATATCTTAAACATATCCTAAACGCTTAATCTTGCAAAAACCAACTTAAAATGTAAATCTTTTTAGATTCAATAACTTTGTAATTTCTTCAAGTCTTATTATTCTATAACTTAAATTTAATTTATTTTAGTTTAAATTTTTATTCTTAGTTTTCTGTCTTTTTAAGATAAAAAATTTGAAATAAAGAAATAATTAGCAAAATACGGATTATTAAAAATAAGATAGTTAGAATCAATATAATTTTTTATTATAATTGAAAAGATGGTGGGAGTTGAGAATGACCATCATGACTAAACTTTCTGGTTTTATGGCTAGGAACAAGTTCCTTTCCTGTCGCTGAGAAAGTCCCTGGTCAGAGTCATTTTCTTAAGGGAACGCTGTCTTTGAGATTATCCGCTCTTGGTAGGGGCTTGAAGCCTGGCTGCTCATAGCGATGGAGCTCCCTAGCAGCTGTGCCTGGAGCACAACAGGATATCCCCGTTATTCCATAAAATGAGTGTCAGATCGTGCAATCAGAAAGGAGTTTCCGGTCCAAAAATTTTTTTAATTGAAATTAATTAATTATAATTTTTTATTTTTTTAGATAAAAAAGTTTAATTCTAATTATGCAAGTATAAGTACTCTCATTTCAGTTTTTTTAAATATTATCCTTCATATAGACTTCATTCTAATACTTTTTACTATTAGTATAAATATCAAAATAATTCCAAATAGATATCAGTGAGTTTAAGTCCGAAAAATAGAAAAAAGGTCAGTATTCAGTAGTAATAGAAACAACTATCTTGTACCAAAATTCCATAATTTAAGAATACAAGATCGTCATGAAATCTGAACATTAACTTACAAAATAAGTATAACTAATCATGTAAAAATTCCAATTAACAGCGAAAACTTGTGGGAAGAACTCGAAATAATTATAATTCAGATGTAAATTACAAAGATAAATAATTAATCCTATTTAGCTTTAGCAGAGTTTACTTAAAAGCAAGTATATCTAAAGTAAACAACTTCAGTAAATAAAGCTTTGTGTTAACAGCTAAGCAAGAGGAATTTGATACTTTAAAAACTAATCTGATTGTGAAATAGACAACAGAAAATAAAGCATTAAAATAATCCAAATCCAACTATCTAACTATATAAAAAAGCCAGCTAAATAAGAGCGTATAAAATTATTTTTTAAGAGTGGATTTCGTCTTTGATGAAGGCTAATAAAGCAATCAGTAAAATATAAGCAATTTTTAGAACTAAGATTAGTAGGAAGAATATAATCGTGAAAAAGAAATCTGATACTTGAAGAAAAATTCAGCATTTTTCATATAAATGGTGATAATTTAAGACTTTCAATCTCAATACTGAGAAAAAAAGATTAACATGAAATTTTAGAGAAGCTATAGAAATAAAATGTAAAATACTTGTCAATAGCAGTAGTTTGAAAGCAGAGACAAAGAAAAATATAGAGCTTAATGTAGGCAAGCAAATAATATTCGTCCATAATAATTAGTTGACCTTATTCAACTCAGATTACTATTTAATATACAGACAGGAGAAAGAAATTAATATGAAATCTTATTAACATAAATGTCCCTAAGGAATACCAAATTAACTAGAGGATAAGCAAATAAATCATATAAATAGAAATTATTCCTATAACCAAAAGCACTTGCTATAGTTTTTTAAACATAATTTAACGATTATAATGGCTATAAAAACTCCTTGAATAAACATTATTTAAAAAGATTTTTGAAACTTTCTTTTCCTTGCCTGAAGTTGGCTTTAGAAACTTGTGTGTCCCTTCAACCGTTAATAGTAAATAAGACTAATCAGGTCTTATTTATGAATGCAGCCAAGAAAATTCTGTGCAAGAAAATAACTTATCAGTGATAAAGTAAATGACTTTATAAAAGATTTAAGAACTAAATTCTGAAGTCTCTTTCTCAATAATAAAAAATTTCGAAGAAGTTACTCTCTAATTATTTTTTAGACGCTCCAAGTAAATTTCAAATTGAAAGCTTTGTAGATGAATTATAGACTAATTTCTTAATAAAAATTTAATATTTATCTGATAAATTATTTAGATTGTTTTATGAAGGATAGTTTAAAATTTGGAATAATAAAGTATTTAAAGCAGCGAAACAAAAAATTAATAAAGAATCAGAGATTACTGTTATAATGAGTTGTACAAGAGTGTAGAGGAGGAGAATAAGAATAGACAACATTAAGATGCTAAAATTTTATAAGAAAGTAGCGTATAGATCTGTCGTTTGGCAAATCAAATATATTTACATAAAATACGAGGCAGATGATGCCAAAACATTTTAAAGTTATAGGAAAGTCAAAAATAAGAGTAAAAGAATTAAGTATAAGAAAACTTAAGCAAAATCTATAAATTTAATTTTGGAAAAGTTAAGGATGAAAAGAAATTTTAAAGTCAATTAACATGAATAGAGAAGATAAAAGCCCTTTATATGAAACCCATGTATTTGAAAACACAAACTCATATTAACTTAATCAAATATTAATCCTAAATTAAGCAAAAATAATACTTGAAAATATTAAACCTAAATCTAAGTAGGTAAAATAAACAAAGCTGAAAAAGAGAAAAATAAAGAAATAAATAAGATAGTTAATATATTATATATCTATCTTTTAGAATAATAATTTTAAAGATTTATCTCTAACTAAAGACAAAAATTAATAAAAATAATATAGATACACAGAGAGAATAAATTACTTAATTAAAAATCCTAGCTGATTCTTAGAAATTATGAAACTTTTAAAAAATTTTACGATATAAATAATATTTATTTTCCTTGCTTGTTTATTTACATAAAATAAAAGTAATTTATGATTTAATATTTTAAATAAGATTTTCTTTCTTATTTTGTTATAAAATAAAACCAATTTCATATTAATAAAGTTTTATTTTTAGTATTTTAATAGTTAAGAAATATTAATTTCAATCTTAACATAATGCATTTATTTATTTTTAAATACTTATATTCTGCTAAAAATTTTCAAATAATAATTAAAAAATAAGTTAGACCTTTATGTTTTAAAATCAACTCTTAGTTTTAAAATTCTTTAACTTAGCATTTTATTTTTTCTTAGAATTTAATCTGATTTTTATATTATTTTTTCTAATATTTTTACTTTATTACCCATTTAATACTTTTTTAATATTTAGAAAATAATTTTTAATAAACAAAGTTTTTAATCTCATAATTAGAAAATTAAATTGTATTAAATAAGCTTAAAAATAATTTAAATATTTTTAATTTAAAGCTTATTTAATTTCTAATAGATTGTTATTTTTAATTTAATACATTGTCTTACTTTTTCATATTTACTCTAATTATTTATTATTTAAAAATTATATATTTCAAAGCTTTATGGGATTTTAAAAATATAAAGATTCAATTACTGTATACATTTCTTACTTTATCTATATTTTAAAATGTTTTAATTATTTCCATTAGAACTACAAAAAATTATTTAGATAGAAAAAGCAAATAATTTAGCATCTTACTAAGATTTTATATTATTTTATGATACAGAGAGTTAGATAGTTCGCTATATTAATCTTATCTTAGATAGTAAAACTTATTTGAAGATTTTATATGATATTTAGACTATTTAACAATTTTACCATACTAAAATTACTAAAAAATTGATTTTAAAATAATTATTTAAGTTAAACGCAATATAAAATGACTAAAATATATTTTAAATATTTAAACTAAATTATTTGTAAATTTGTAAATATTATTAGTATTTAAAAAATATCATGAAAGCTTTATTTATAATAAAAAAACTTAAAGAAAGTTTAATCATTATAATTTAATTATATAATATTTCATAAATAATAATAAGTTTAAAAAAATTATTTATTTTTAATAATGTTACTATATTCGTGTATTAAGTTTAATAAATTTTAAAAAAATTTAAAAAAAAGTAAAATATAATTAAATTAAAATAAATAAAGCAGACTATAAGTTAATAGTAATTATAATTTATAGTTAAATATTATATTTTTTTATTTTTAATAAAATTTAAGCAATTTATTTATTATATAGTTATAAAAAATGTATTTAATATATTTTATATACATTGTTGCATAAGTAAATAAATATATAAACTATAATTTATTTTAGTTTAAAATAAGTTATAGTATTAAATAAATAAATTTTACAGTTTAATTTAAAATTTTTAATTAAAAAGGGCAATTATTACTTAAATTACAATTATACTAATTCACAATATTTTTTATAAGAATTCTTATTTTTATTCTAAATTATTATAATATTTTAAATTTAATTTTTGTTTTGATTTTTTTATTTCTTTTTCTTATTTATTTTAAAATTATTTAATGATATATAAAAATGGCTTCTAAGAAATAACAGAACTTTGAACAAAACATTTAAACAGGAAAATTCTCTAAAAAATAAAAAAGCGAAATAATTACAATGAGTGAAAGTGAGAAATATGATTGATACGATGAACATTAACCACTTGGAAATTCAGAACTAAAAAAACTTCCGACACAAACTCAAATAGAAATATTATCTAAGTCATTAAAAGAGTTTATGATAAAAAATAGATACCTCACTGATAAAGTAGAAAAATTAATAACGTTTTTACTTGAGAAACAATATTGATCATCATAAGAAATAGAAAAAAAAACTGGAACAAAGAATTTTTTTAATTTAATAATAAATTCAGGTAATGCCATTTTCGTTTTAACTGAATTAATCAGATCCTATGGAAATAGAAAATTAAGCCTCAAAACAGTAAACGTTTATTTAAAATAAGTAGTAAATTTAAATTAAGTAAGTGTTACAGGAATAATAGTTTAAAAGAAGAATAAAATGCTACGTGTGCAATAAAGAACACCAATGAAAATACTGCTACTAACTAAGCGAAATTTAAAGGAAGAATAAATAAGATATTTTTAGAAAACTATTTAGGATATATCCAACATAAAGCGGAAAAATTTATAGAAAAAAATTCTTTAATTCAAATCTTAATCCTTGGATAAATAATTAGGAACGCTACGTGCAAGATCAAAACTATTCAGAATATTAAAGGATGGTGCACTAATGAAATGCTACACCGCCTAACTAAGCCTAGTAGGAATTCAAGACAAAATAATGGAGACAAGCCGATAGAATAGGTCAGATGGTTAACTACTAAGGCTTTAGCAAAGCTTTTTAACTTTAACTTTAACTTTATAAAGAAGCTTATGGAAAAGATGATGTTTATATTCTGGCTAAAGATAGTTTAATATTATTCAAATAGATTACAAGGATTCTTTGCGTACTTTTGTACGATCAAACTTGACGATATGCTTATTATTTCCTGTTACATGCCAGATAATAATAAAACAATTGCAAAACAACTGAAGACTATGAAATTCTTAATTTAATATTTAATGCATTTTTCCAAAATGCTCATATCCTTCTTGGAGACTTTAATGACTTACTAGAAGATTATGATATCAATCTTCCTAATAAATACGATAATACTGTGAGATTAAAGTAGCTTTACTTTATAAAATGATTTGTAGGTTATTAATGATCCTAAAGCTAATTCATAATAAAAGAGCTAATCGATAATATTACTGTAATGACTACATAATAACGACTTAATATCTTAAAATTGATTATTTAAATAACTACTTGACCTATTATGATTAACTAATTACTGATCATATCTATCTTTATAATGCTAGCTTACGAAATAAGAAAAAATATTCCGAGGTAATAGCTATTACTTTATAAGATGGACAAGCTATATGATCTATTGATAGATGAAAATACTATAGACTGAAGAAATTGGAAACCATATCGAACTGACATTTTTAGAGTAAAGATAAAGAAAGATAAAGTTATAGGAAAGCATCAATAAGCATAAATTTAACATAAATATATATTTAATTATTAATTGACTTTATAATATTAATATAAATAATTTTAAACCTAAGTAAAAGATTGATGTTGATATATTACTTAGTTAAATTACAATATTTAGTATTAAATATAATTTATTATTTTAAACTATGAATAAGAAATAAGAAATAGCTATTATAATAGAATTAAATAAAATGTAAATGTGAATAGTAATTTAGTATCTTAATATAAGAAAAATAAGTAAATATATAAGAAAATAGTTTAGTTTTAGTAAAATTACTAAATATCATTTAACTTTATATTGGAAAAACAAACATTTCTAAAATAGAATATTAAGAATTCTTACCATAAATTACTTATTTTAAGATAGTAAAGACATTAAATTTTTAAATATATATGTTAATAGAATAAATCTTATACTATATTTCTTTATTTTATCAGTATAATTAGAAATTGGAAAACATATTAAAAATTGGTAGGCCTAATGTTGATTATTATAAATATATAATTGAAAATTTTGGAAAATTTAAATATTATAAAAGATTTTAACTAAATAAAATAAATACTTTATAAAATAAAAAATAGTATAAGATAATAAATACTTTAATAATAAAATATTTAAATAATATTATATTTATTTTACATTTTTTATCAAATAAAAGAATAAAAAGTAATTTTTAAATTAATAGTAATAATAAAATTCCAATCAGCAACTATATTAAAAGTTAAAAAAATTATTAGAATTAACTTAAAATGCTTTTTTAAATAGAACATTATTCAATTATTAATATGAAGAAAAAAATGTTATATTTACTTTTTTATAAAAATTCTATTAATTATTTATAATATTAAAATAATGAGAAAATCATCTTTTTTATATATCTAGATATTATAAATTTATTAATTGGAAACTGTTTGTAAAATCTTAAAAAGCAATAAAATTCGAAATATTTTGGAGTAATTAAAAAAATTAAAAAAAATTACTCAAAATCTATGTCTTAAGAAGAGATCTTAATCCTTCTAAAATTGGGAAAAAACTAGAGTAGAAAACCTAACACCCAGTCTAAGAAAATAGATAAGCAAAATCTATAAACAGATTAGATGTTTAAGTAGTAAAGAGATTTTAACTACAAACTTTAAAAACTGGGTTAAAAATCTGATCGAATACAAATAGAAGATGTTCAGATTAAAAATTAGGAAAATAGGAAGAAACAGTTTCATTATTGGAATTTGTCAAAAAACTACTCAAAATATGTTAAAAATTTATATAGATCCTTAGATAGTACCGAAGAGCGACTTGAAAAAATAGCAAAAATAAAAAGATAATACTAGAGAAATATCAAGAATTAATTTGAAAGCTTAGCTGCGAAGGCTTAGGAGAAATTTTTAGGATTAAAGGAAAGGACTATTGGCAAAGAAAAGTTAATCATTAAGTAAACTGTGCAAAATTTGAAAATAATGAAAAAAGACATTTAAATATTTATTTTTTCTTTTGATCACTGAGTCAATGGTACAGGATAAAATTCCATCAAGAATAACATGTATTGATAATTTTTTTTCTTAAATATGTAAGAATTTGTTTTCTTAAAATCAATAGCAAACTTGCAGAAGCAAAATTTTTATTATTAATTCTATCGAAGTTCTTGATTTACAAACTAAAATCAGATTCCTTTGAAATTACTTACGGTTCGATTATCTTTTAATTAACTTACCCGCTTGAGTATGCCTATTTAATCTATTTTCGTAGATATATATTAAAATCAACTGAATGTCAGCTTAATTAAATCATTAATCCTTTTTTACACCTTAATTACTAAAAAATTTATAGATATTTGAAGCATTCACTAAATTAGTCAAATTATAGAAAATGTAAAATTTCTAAATAGATTGAATTATTTAAAATATGTAAAGAATTATCTTAGAGAAAACTATTAAATAATTTTTTAATTAATATAATAAGATAAATTCAAGAAATAAATGATAGTGTAAGATACTTATCATCTAATATACTGAATAATAATGCTAAATTATCTAAATATTTTGTACTGACGATACGAAATAATGACAAAAGGAAATAAAAATAGTTTTAATATGCCTTGATAATTTAAGAAAAATCCTAAAAATGGTTAAATTATTTTAATTTATATTATTTGATGATATAGTAATTCATAATATATTTACCTCTTTATTTAATAAATATTATATTTTACTTAGCTTATATATTTACTATAAGAAATAAAAATTATATCTACTTTTATATATAAATCATTACTTTTAATTCACTTCATAAACTTTATTTGTTCGTCTTTAATTATCAATAATAACTAACCAAGTAACATATCTTTTTTAATCATTTTATAATAAAATATTATCTCAAATATTTATTTTTTATGAGTACTTATATAATTAAATTAGAAATTTATCATTTTATAAGATTATTTTTTGTAAATAAGAATAAATTGCAATTTTATTTCTTTTTTACTATCTTTTTATAGTGTTTTACTTAGTATACGTAATTATAAATTTTAAATCTAATGTTAGAATTTTCTTAATATAAATTGATATATTTTTTAATTATATTTCTTAATTATATTTACTATTAAATATTATAAGTATAATATCCAAAGTTTAGATAAATTTTTTGCATATATTTTTTAATTTTTTAAAACGAAATCCCAAAAATGAATAGGATACATTTTTTTAAATACTTACTAGTTTTAAGTAAAAAACTAACATATTTAAGATATTTAAATTATATTTAAATTCTTAATATTATAACTTTTAAAAGCTTTTTTCTGTGTAGTCTTCTTTTTAAATTATTAAGGTTAAAACCTTTCTATTTTTAATGAGATAAAATATTTAATAATAAGCTGGTATAAAATATATCAAACATATAGAATAATAGTAAATAATAATATATTTATTTAATTTGCTATTTTTACTATTTCTTTATATTTAGTTTCTATTTTACTATTATAAGACATTAGTTATTATAATAAATAATTATTACTAAGTTATATTAACAATATATACTTTTAATATGCTTTAATGCTACCTATTAAATATCTTTTTCCTATTGGATTTAAAATAAAACCATTTAAGTCTAGTTATTATCTATAAAAATATAAAATAGTGCTAGCTTTATCTCAAGGAATAAAATTATGATTTTTTATTTGCATCAAAAAAATAATAAGTTATATTACTGAAGCTGAGCTATTCAAATTAATAATATTAGTTTATTTTTAACTAATTTTATTATTAATTTGATTGATTACTCGCTGATTATATTTTGATTACTACCAATTTTTTATCTAATTCTATTATCTATTAGGAATAATTTAACTCAAATAAATATAAAATTATGCTGTAAGAAGTAAAAGTTAGGTAAAATTATTAAGATTCTTTACTACAAACTTATAAGAAATTTTAAATAGATTAAAATAATCTTGAAGATTAATATGAACAAATAAAAAACAAGCATTCATTACAGGGTATATTAAACATTGGGATCATTTATTCCAAATTCAAATTATAACAAATTTTCTTGTGACCTAACATAAAATATAAGGAACTACAAGAGATATTCGAAATAAAGAAGCTGATCCAGACGGAATAAAAGGAGAAAAATTGAAATATTGTGAATAACATATAAACTACTTAATAGATTTTATTAAAGCAGATAATTAATGACCATTGGAAACGAAATAGAGAGAAGACTTAACTTAATGTAAATATTTTTTAAATTAGAAATTAAATTTCTTACTATTAGAAAATTTAAATTGAATCTATTATAAACATTATTAAAAGTATAAAACATTTTATAACTTAAAATTTTTATATTTTGTAAATATTTTTTAATTTACATTTTTCAGTGCTAATTGAAATTTCTTGGCATATAAAAAATGCTTAAATTTGTTGATCTTAGTTTTTTATTGCTGTTTGTTTATTCTTGTTTTCAGTTTATAAATTGGATTAATTCTAATAAATCTGAATTTATTTATCTTAATTCAGTATAGCTGTTTAAATAATTTTATGACTCACTTAGGAATTTTTTTTACATGGTTATATTTGAATATTCGCGTTAGCTTTTATTAAACTTATAACTATTAAATTTAGTCATACTGAAATTTAAATTTAATTTGTGTTTTACTTTTATGTTTCTAATTCCTGAATATTTACATCTTTTTGCTATAGTTCAGCTTAAAAATGAATGCATTGCTCATAGATCTGCTATTACTAAATTTATAATTGAATTTTAAATTTACAATTTATTTTTTATGCATTTACTCTTGATTGCCAAGCTCCTAATTTTAATATTTTAAATAATGATTTATAGTACTTACTTTTAACAATTCATCAGTCTATACATCTTTACTATGTAGATATGACTAAATTTGTTTAAGTTTTTTTATTAATAAAAAGAGCTCCTTTCTAAATCGTATGCGATTTTTCGATCTTTATTTATCTTTATTTATATTTTTATTGTTTGAATCTTAATATTTTATTTTTATATTACAGTTTTTTTAACTTCTGGAAAACCTTATTTATATAATTATTTTATTATTCTAATATTGACTAATAATGCTTATATATTAATTTTTACCCTTTCCGTAAAATAATTAACTATTATCTAGCTTTTCCATTAGATTTGTATTTTATAATTCTAACTCTTTATTTCATTAAAAACGTATTTAAATTTATTTAACTTTATCTTTTCATTATTTAAATTTAATCTTTCATTTCGCTTAATTTTTATTAAAATTGTAAATTCTACATTTCAAAACTATTAGAAATGATATAATTATCTTATGTTTAAATGCTACTTGCTAGTGCTTAATTTTCGTTTAATTTTAGTATTATTTTTTATTTAGGGTAATATCTTAGATATCGTACTAGATTTCTTAAATTTTGAAAATATATTTTGGATACTTTCTAAAAATTTAATTGGTAAAATTACTTTTCTTGTACTATTTATACTTCTCATCTTTAAAAATAAGCATCAATTTTTTGTCCACGATCTAAGGAATTCTGAAGTTATTTTAGTGGGACTTGAAGAAATTAATTTAAAGGATATTATTTACGATTTTTAATAATGATCTTAATTAACTCAAGATCTAATTGATTTAATTGAATTATAGCGATCTCAGATCTGTTATTTGGAAATCATAGAGCACCTTTTTGTGCGTTTCTTTTGTTATTGCGGCTTCTTTATTGTTATATAAAGAAGAGTCACTAAGATTTTAGTAGAGCGATATTGTATTATTTTCCAATTTTTATTTAATAATATAAAATATTTACTTAGATTTATCCGCTTTTATAATAAACTTCTTATGCCATAAAGTTTAAAATATTCTTAATAAGTTCATTCCTCACTCTCAACTTACAATCCTCCACTTTCTCACAGTTTTGTCCTCAGCTCCAGATACTAATCATTTATTGTTACTACTCAATACTATAGAATTAATTAATGATGTATGCTCTTAAAGAGTCTAGATACATTCACCCGTTTCAAAGTTCCATATCTTTATTAAATTGTCGTAAGATCCAGAAAAGATAGCACTTTAATCATTGCTAAGTTGAATACTTGATACTGTTCCTTTATGTCCTTAGAGAGTACGAATACATTATCCAGTAGAGAAGTCCCATACTTTAATTGATTTTTCATCCGAACCTGATATTATATACTTATTATTCAAAGATACAATTACCATAGAAATTCATTATGAATGCCCATGAAGGGTACGAATAAGCTAACCAGTTGAGAAAGACCAGATCTTTATTCTGGTCACTTGTTATCTCTACAGAGTAAACTCAATGTGTATGTCCAGTCAGGATTTAGTCTAAAATATTGAAGATTTACCTTATTTTTAGTTGTAGTTTATTCTATTAGCAAGTTCTTAGAAAGATAAGTTTGGTAAGATTTCATATTAAAAAACAAGAATAGATATTCTTCCTAATAACTAGTTTCTTTTTCTTAAGAGCTTTCTTAAAAAAATACTTTTAGTAAATTGTTTTTACTTGATTTCCATTTTTTATTATATAGCTTATTTTAATAATCATTTAAAGTAACTCATTTTATGAAAATAATTTTCTTAATAAAATGAAATACTTAGATATTTTATTTATTAATCATACTTATAAATACCTTATTCCTAAAACATCGATTTTAAAATTCTATTTTGCTTAAATCTAGACAGTTATAAAATTGATTTTAAATAGTCCATTATAAAAAAGCTTTTACAATTAAAATTATTTTATTAATTAAATCTCTACATTTAAGTACCTATCAAACTATATTTCTCAATATATTTAATACTTTAATGCCTAAACTTTATTTGATGTATTACTTATTATATAATGATCTCTGTTAGACTCTAATATTATCGCTAGACTTTCGATCTAATATTTATTTCAAATTAATTAATAAATTTACATGTTTTGATAATCAGATTATTTACTATTTCTAACTAAGTTTAATGATTTAAAGCCTGTATAATTTAGATTTTAATAAAATATCTCTATAAGAAAAATAAAATGGTAGAAGGGTTCAAGAAAGGCTTTTATACCACCTCCTAAAAAGGGGAGAGAAAGTAAGAACCCTCATCTCTAACTAACACGTCTTCTTCCTAGAAATAATCTTCTTCTCAAAACCTTCAAGAATAATAGACTCAACTAGGAAATTCCTGGCCAACCTAAAAGATGGGACAAAAGCGCCAAAAGGCTACCTCGATGACACCAACTGAAGAGGAAGGACCTAGAAAGGTGCTGGAGACGCAAGAAGCAGCAGCCGTGCGAGAGTTTGCGATGCCAAAGTTCCAGGAAGAACAGACATAAATTTTAGTCCCATTCTCTGACCTGAAGGAGGAAGTAAAGAAGCTATGATTAAAGAATAGAGCTATAAAAAATCAAGTTACTGAGCTCAAGGAATGGAAAGGAAGCTTCTGGGAAGTCTACGATCGAGAGCAAAACACTTTCTTCAGGGAAATGGGATTGCTACAGCAGAGAACAACTGGGCTTGAAGAGAACAGCAAGTAGCAACAGTATTAGGAATTCAAAGTTAAGACAATTCAAGATCCAGTGGACATAGAAGGAGCTATTAATTTACCGAGGAGTCCAGACAAGAAATGAATTAGGAATAAACCAAGATGTTTTGTATAAAAACAAACTGGACATAAATATAGACAATGTTAGAAATTAAAATTAATTAAATAATAGTACTGGAATAGAAAATAATAAGAAAAATAATAGTACTAATATTAGGATAAGATTAGACGAGAATTCCGTAACTAATTTTATCAGTCAGGAGGTCAAATCTACAAACCGAAGTAGTATAAATCTAAGGTGACTGAAGAAAGAGTCCTGAAGGGAGCTGGTTTCAGCCAGGTTATCAAACTGGTTCTGTGAACACGAGGTTGAAAATCCTCCAAGTTCACTAAACTCCAATTTAAACTTTTTAATTTAGTAATTTATTATAATAAAATATCTCTATTTAGGTTTTTTATTTAAGTATTTGAACAACTATTATTATATAAACTTTTCTATTTCTGATATTGGCTTCATAGCTATTGCTTTAATCTTTTAATACCATCAGTTGTTAAGATCTAGGATATATTATATTTCAACTATTCCCAAATTCTCTTAAAATAGGAAGTTTTTTATCTGCAAACTCATATAATATGATTCTTCCAAATTGACCGTTAAATTAAAAGCAGATACAACAAATATCTTTAACTACTATTTCAAGTAAATATTCACTTATTTATTTAGATTCTAGCAAGTCATATTGCTATTACTATATTCATTAATGCCTAATAATTATTCCCTTTCTTTAATTAATAACGCTGTCTAATTCAAGCTCGAATATTTGTAAAATAGATCTTAAATCTTAAAATAAAAGGAAGTTCTCTTTAAAACTTTAAAAATGTAAATGAAAAAGATAGAAGTTAGAGATAAAAAGCCTTACTAAGAAGTTAATATATCTAAAAAGAGAAACCTAATAAAGCATAAAATTTCCTATTATTATGGCTATTTAGATTGGTAACATATAATCTTAAACCCTTTTAGTTATAAAAGTATGCTCTTTTTGTAATAATCATAGCAAGCGAGTAATCTGTCCTTATAAAGTCTTTATTAGTGTTTTATACAATCATTTTAGTTCAAGAGTTTTAGATAAGTTTGGAAAAACATTATAAATAAAAAATGTAAATATATGAAAATTTAGCAGTATAGATAATAACTATTATTATTAGATGTTAAAAATGCAATAATAGGTCCGTCTTTCAAAAAACTAAATAAGGAAAGCAAGAAAGCAAGCGACGAAAGAGGAACTAAAAAAATAAAGACAATAATAAGAATCTAGCTCTTCACCTGAAGGAAAAATAATGATAGGTTCAGCTGAGTCAGTTAATCCACAAATTTAGAGTAACAACTTTCTTCAAGAATAAATTGAAAAAATGAAAGCAATGATCACTAAATAAGATGAAATGATATTCAATTACGGAGATCGAATTCGAGAACTTATGGATTGCATCGAAGATTAAAACAACGAATTAAAAATATTGAGAAGCTAGTTAATAAAAAGTAGTTTAGTTACAGAATAGTATTTATGAGAAATGTCATAATCAAATTTTAAATAATCTCAATGCATGATTATAGAAGAAACTCCAACCCAATTTTAGAATACAGAATAAAATAAGCCTAGTTAAGAATAGGTAAGCACGGATTTAACTAAAAGAATTGAACAACTGGAAAATAAAATATTTAAAAGGAAGAGCACTGAAAAATAAATAAAAAATTGCTGGTATTGCTACTCACGGAATCACTTACTAAGACACTGCAAAGAATGAAAGAATTTACAGACAAGAGAAGAGCAGAAAACATGAAGAGCTTTAAATAAATTATGGATTACTGATAATGGAGTTTACGGACAAAAACTTTTAATACGCAACAAAGAAAATTAACAGTTGTAACCATCCACTTACAAAAAAGGTCGGGGAAGACTTACTGCGTAGAAAAATTGGTCTGCAGGTACCTGTTTGAAAGCCCAGGGATAGCAAACTTTTATTTAACACTAAGTTCATTTATTATTTATTATTTATTATTAGATAATAACTATTAGAGATAAATTAATATTAAACTTAAAGTTCTACAGCTGAATTAAGATATTTTTAAACGATTTTATCTATAAGTCTAAACAAGAAATTATATCAGTATAATTAATGAAGGTTCTTATTTATAATTCTATCGATAAGTAGTCTTTAATTAGGTTTAGCTTTTTCTACTTAGATAAAATAATAATTGTTTCTCATTTCTGTCAAAAAATAATAATAATTCTCTTTAATGGTTTAGGCTTTTCATCTTTTGATTTTTACTTCTACAGTCAGTAAGAAATATTATCTCTTCTGCATTTTTTAATCTTTCCATTCTATCCTTGATGTCAGTTAGTTTAAACTCAATGTCTCGAATTTGAATAGTTCATTATGTTAGAGAGGAGAGAATTAGTTGAAACTAAATTAAAAAACTCCTATATTAAACATTCTTGTAATATTAATAACTTAGGCTATAAATACTACATTATGTCTCATTAACTAAACAATTAAATTTTTTTATTTTATATATTATTATAAAAATGGATGTCGGTCGCGTCAGCCAAACTAGTAGGTAATCTGGTGCAGTGTATACTGCATTGCGAGTAATCTTGCACTAGATGCCACTATGGGGAAGGGTGGATAAGCTCTGTTGAGACATACCTAACTTACCCCGAAGATTTTCTCTAGCAATATGAAAGTTTGACTGACAGGCCTTCTAATTACTGACTTAATAATTATCTCTTATTTGGACTTTATTCAAGAAGACTGAAGCATTTGACTCAAGATTTAAGAATAATTTTTAATAAGAAGAATCCCCATTTGGAAAAGCTGACATGACTCATCGGACCTCTAGAATTTTAACAAGAAACTTAAGAACGTTTTCTTAATATTAAATATTAATATTGAAAGAGCTGCGCGCCAATGAGGTGCTACGCACTCTATAATCATTTTTATTTATTTATTATTATTAAATTTTTATAGTTGTGCTTATAAATTTCCCTATGTAAGTTAAATCTTTGCAAAGATTCATTTAACTACTTTTCATACAACTATATAGGTTTTAAGAATGTTCTAAGATTATGTTTGTTGCTCTTTTTTATAAAAGTTATGAGAGAATGGTTTAAGTTCTATTGGCTTATTAAGCATTCTATTGTTTCTCTATATCTTAGAAAGTTTTAAGATTTCTCCTTCACAAGTTTGGGCTAATATTTTCTTTACAAGGGCTTTATGGACTAATAATTAATTTTTTCTTATATTAATTCCTTTTGAATTGAACTTTGATTACTAATAGAACTAAAGTAAATTGCCTTATATTTGCAAATTAAAGCTCTTAGTATTTTTTATTGATACTTCAGAGAAATTCCTCTATTACTATAATCTTATAGATCTCTATAATTTACTTAAAAGCTTCATTTAAACATGCTTTTTGATTTTTCAAGGTACTATAGTTTGGTAATAAAAATTGAATTTATAGTTAAAGAGTTAAATTTAAAGAATAAAGGGAAGTTTAATCTCAATGAATAGCTACAACAAGCAATTACAATTAAAAACTGAAGAGAAAATTGGACTAAGATGTCTTAATTGAGATATCTAAAGATTAAGAACTTTTACTCTCTATAGTCTATTTATTTTTTAAATAAGTCAGAGGATATAGATATACTATACTAATAGTTTGTGAACGTAGCCTTGAATATTCTCAAGTACAGTTAAAGGCAAAAAGCATTTTTCTTTTAAGATTTTTTGAATTAATACTACTAAATGAATTAGTAAAGGAGACCATAATCTATTAAATACTTAATGTTAAGATAAATGGTGGATTTAGATATATGAACAATTGATTTTATTGAATATTTGAATTAGCTTTTTTATTTTTAGAGCTAGGATATTAATACTTTAAATTTAATAAATGATGATTTGTTGTAAAGAAGATAAGAAGAATGAAGGAAAAAATTCGAAAAATGTACAAATTTCTGATTTTTAGCTTCGGAAGTTAGTTATTATGGATAACGATAAGAATTTACAGTTATGAAAAAATTGAATTAACGTACTGATTTAAGTTTGACCTAAGCAGTCTGAGGATTTTTTAATCGATTTTGTGCACTCTATATAAAATTTGGTTCTTAAAGCTACAAAATCAATATATAATAAAATAATATAGCTTCTTAACTAGATAGCATGGAAGAAGCTAATATGTACTTTAATTTTATAACCCTGGCTGCTAAAATGATCTACGTTAATTATATGAAAGTAAGGAAGCAATATATAATTTAATTTAGATAATGTGAAAATAAGGATATTCACTCATTTTTTGATGCAATCGTAGGTTCAATGAATAAATTTCTAGATAATTGTTATTCTATTTAATCCTTTAATTTAAGTTTATGGAAATTTAGATTTAAAATATTAACAAGTTTATTAATCTGACTTAAGTGCTATAAATGATATAATAAAAGGTTTATAAATTTATAAATTATTGAAGTAAGTAAGTTTCTATGATTTTATAGGAAATCTCTCTAATTTAATTAAAAAGTAACAGTGTAGTAAGCTTAAGTCAAAATCTTTTCTAGAAAAGGTTAAAGCTTCTAATGATTAATATTAGGCTGAAATATAATAAAACAATTTTTTCTTAGTTTTAAATACCAAAAGCCTAGTTAGGTCATTAATTATCGAATATAAATTAGTTTGCTTATTCACTTACTTTTATTATTAAATACGATAAGAAAGTAATAATCCTCCAAAATCAACAATACGATTCCTTTTTAAAAACACTGATAATAAAGAATTAATATAGAGATTAAGGATAATTAAAAAGATGGTGGGAGCTGAGATTGACCTTCTGAATCATACTTTCTGGTTTTATGGCTAGGAACAAGTTCCTTTCCTGTCACTAAGAAAGTCCCTGGTCAAAGCCAACCTTTGCAAGGGAACGCCTTCCTCTTGATTATCCACTCCTGGTAGGGGCTTGAAGCCTGGCTGCCCATAGCGATGGAGCTCCCTGGCAGCTGCTTTTCGAAAGCAAGAGGATATCCCCGTTATCCCATGAAGGGAGTGTTGGGGTCGTTAAACTGCAAGAAGCTGCAATCCAAAAACTCTTTTAGTTTAAGATTAATTAATATAGAGATTAAGTAGCAAAACTATCTGAATATTACGAAATAAGTATAAATGGTTAGGTATATACTAGAAGCTTTAATACTTTAAAAAATATGTTAAAAGTAAGATTCAACATTAATTTTATGAAGTAACTATTTAAAGACTAAAAAGAATGCCCACTGCAAAGTTATCTATAGAATAATTAGAATAATTAGAATAATTAGAATAATTAGAATAATTAGAATAATTAGAATAATTAGAATAATTAGAATAATTAGAATAATTAGAATAATTAGAATAATTAGAATAATTAGAATAATTAGAATAATTAGAATAATTAGAATAATTAGAATAATTAGAATAATTAGAATAATTAGAATAATTAGAATAATTAGAATAATTAGAATAATTAGAATAATTAGAATAATTAGAATAATTAGAATAATTAGAATAATTAGAATAATTAGAATAATTAGAATAATTAGAATAATTAGAATAATTAGAATAATTAGAATAATTAGAATAATTAGAATAATTAGAATAATTAGAATAATTAGAATAATTAGAATAATTAGAATAATTAGAATAATTAGAATAATTAGAATAATTAGAATAATTAGAATAATTAGAATAATTAGAATAATTAGAATAATTAGAATAATTAGAATAATTAGAATAATTAGAATAATTAGAATAATTAGAATAATTAGAATAATTAGAATAATTAGAATAATTAGAATAATTAGAATAATTAGAATAATAATAATAATTCCTCTATATTACTATCCAAAATTAAATAAATAGTATCGAAAAGAAATTATTAGTATATAAAAAATCAGAACCTAAAGTTACAACTTTCGCAAGGAACTTTGAGATAGACATTATTTATTAAGAATCCCCATTGTGTTTGTGGAAGATTTAATTAATTTTAAAATCTTCTGGAATGCGATTGCTAAATTGATATGCAAGAATGATTAATAACAAAGATTGAAAAATACGAAATTAGAAAATTAATAACCTATGACCAAAATATATAATTAATTTCCAAAAAACAAATTAGAATACATTGATCTGCAAATTAAAATTTTCCATAGGATGATGCTTAAAAGGAGATTAGAATTATTCTTATTAAAAAATACTTATAAAAAGAAAGTTTTGAGACTAAGGGTAAAGAAGCGAAAGAGTAAGGATAGGATGAAGGGAATGATGAAAATGAGGAAGAAAAAGAAGAAAAAGAAGGAAAAGATGAGCAAGTGGAAGATTTGAAGGAATAAACTGATGACGAAGATAATCTAGCCGAAGAAGAGGATGGAGTAGAAAGTGCTTGAGTTGAAAAACTTTTAAAAACATTATAACATCTTTAATTGAAGAAAGTAATTCCAACAATGAAAAATATAGCAAGATTCTTTTAGTTAAATTTTAATTTTTTTAATTATTTCATAAGATATTTTTTCATCTCCGCTTGGGCAGAAGATCGCAATTTGACTGTAAATTTATAAATGATTATTGAAGTACTTTAATAGACATAATTAAACATAGTAAAGCTTATTGAAAAATTACAAAAAATTACAATTTAAAAATCATAACCAAAATCATTGATAATGTAAACATTTCCTTTCTAGTTAGTTTTAAATATTTACTTTCTACAATTTAATTCCTATTTATTACTTTTATATAGTCAATTTTGCTCAGAGTAAACATTAAATATAAGTAATATATGATTTAGTTAATTATTTAAGAGGTATCTTTTTAAAAAAATTTTAACGAAATAATAATAAGAAAAGGCTTATTAAAGGCTTTTATCTAATAAATTAAAAATGTAGATACTTTGTTTTAAATGATTTTATGTTTTACTATATATAATTTTTTTTAATTAATTATAAACTAAATGTAAAAAAGAGTTTATCATACTCTAGGATTTCAACAGGTACTTGCTGTCATTTTCTTAACGAGGATGGATACCACGACCTTCTTGATTAAGTGGTAGGTAACCACTGTTAATTCTCAGTCTATCCAGTAAATATTTTTCTCTTATAAATTCAGTTTGATGTAATTCAAAGTTTGCTAATTTAAGTTCATTTTCTGTTTTGTTCTTTTTCATTCGGTTTTTTTCAGGTTATGCATTTCCTTAATAAATGAAATCTTGATTTGCAGTATCAACATTGTTTAAGTTCTTATCTTGATTAATTTTTTATAAATATCTTGTTTTCTATCTTTTCTAATCTTCTTATTATATTCTTATCTTAAATTTCGATTTATGAGATTTCTTCTTTTTTATTTAAGTTGGAGTTTTTTCTAATTCCATTATTTGATTATTGGGTAAGTTTGATTAAGATTATCTTCATAATTATTCTACTGTTATTAATTGATTTTATATTAGTTATTTTCTTAAGATTGCTGATTCATTATCCTGAAAATCAATATTACTCATGGGTTCTCTTATTTATATGCTTTGGTTAAATATGGTTTCTTCGTATCGGGAAATTTATTTTTCATTTGTTCGACTTAATTTTAGAGTTTTTAATATGTGTCAATTTTTTATTCTTCTACTTATTACATTCCAACAATCACTTTACCTTTGGAAGAAGAACTAGATTCTGATGTAGTCATCTACTTTTATTTTTCTTTGCCCGCCTTTCTTTTGGCTTTTCTATTTTAGTTTCTAGAAAGGCGAATCGACTATTCCGTTTTTACCGCGCAATTTTCCATTTTTTTTACTATATATAATTTTTATATAAACTAATTATTAAGAAACTAATTTCTATTTTATTTTTTAAATAATAAAGGCTAAAGTACTAATTTTTTAATTAATTGATAGTGAAAGCAATAATTAATAGAAGTAGTTTTCAAAGAAATTATACAATTTTATTGTATTTATAATTTAGAGCTTCTGTAAAGAAATTTTGTTTTCTTATAATAGATTTTTGATTTAAAACTCAAATAGGATAATTAATAAATGTATAGCATAGTTATTATAATAAGGATATAAATTCTTCGTTATGAAGCTTTTGATATAATTGTTTAGCCTTTTATTTAAATGTAAAAAGATATAAAATAATAAAAGTTGTAAAAGATTGTATACTGGACTATTTAAAATCAGTTTAATAGTTGCCTATATTTAAAATTAAAAATAGTATTTTAAAATAAATTTATTAATAATAGAGTACTTATTAATAACTTAATAAGTAATTTTATTATTTAATCGTATTGAAATTAAGTCAGAACAATTATTTAGATTAGTTACTTTAATTTAGAAATTTTAAAAGTGAGTTATAAAAGTTAAAGATGGAAAAGAAAGAAATGCAATTTACTAAAAGTATTTTTTACGAAAACTATTAAGATAACGTAACTAGTCTCTTGGAAGAATCTCTTTATTTGTATTTAAATATGAAATTCTGCCCAACTTATGCTTCTTAAAACTTTTTATTAAGATCAACTACAACAAAATTAAAGGTAATTTTTTAATCTTTTAGACTAAGTCATAATAGGACATTCGAGTTAAGTTAATTCTGTAGCTTTAACAAGTAGTATGAAATGAATTATCTCAGGAAGTCGAGATAATACGATAAAGATGTGGTATTTTCAGACTGATCAACTTTTCCGAACTTTAGAAGGTCATACAATTGTATACAGCATTCAAATTAATTAATTAAAAATATAATAGTTTCAATATTTAAGAATATTGAGACATAGATGCAATAAATATAGCTTAGACTATAAATATTACAAATATGTTGAAAGACAAAAGTTTGTAAATGTACAGTATTCAAATTAGTATTGATTCAAGTGTTATATTTTCTGGATCTTATGATAAAACGATTAAGATATGAAACTTTAATACGGGTGAGGGCATATAGACTCTTTAAGGATATTCAGAGGGAATAAATTCTATAGCATTGAGTAAGGACAATATATGGTTGATATCTGGATCTGAGGACAACACTGTGAGAGAGTGGAAGATTGCGAATTGAGTAAACAAGTATATTTAACATTTTATTTTTTATATTTAAAGTTGATTAATTATTTAATATAGCTAAAGTCATTTAAAAATTTGTTCAATAGGAGTTGATAAAGCTTAAGGGGCTATTAAGTTTTGATTAAAGATAAGTTTTCTTTTTTTTATGTTTTTAAAAATTTAGAAAGAATTTTATTTAATAGCAATTTAAAGTATAGGCTACAATAGTAAGCATATTAATTGGTTTTATAAATTTGTTAAGAATATATGTCAATTTATAAATAGGCTTATTAAATTTATTTTATAGTTTTTAATAAGAAAGATATTTAATTAAAATTGTTTAAGTGTTTATTATTAGATAAAAAGTTTTGTTTAATTTATTTTTTATTAAAAGTTCTCTAAAAAAAATTAAGACAGGTAATAGATTTATGCCTGTTTAATTTTTAAATCAGAGTTGTGCAATAAAAGAAAAATTTTTTAGATGGACTAGCTAAATTATCTTTTAATCACATTTTTATGTTTTAAAAAATTGCATTTTTTATGCTTTTAAAAGAATTTTTTATTCAATGTTTCATTTTAATTTTAGTATGTTGTTTATATTTAGCTTCGTTTGGAAGTTTAAATTTTTTTACGTTTATTTCTATTATTTTTTGAAAGTATTTATTTATTTTTTAATATCTTCATCGAATTACTTTTTCATGTATAATATATTATTTACTTATTATAACAAATTTTTTTTAATTATAGTAAATATTATTCGTTCTTTTTTTCTATAAGATTACTTATTTTAAAGCCTGAATTTGCTAAATTAAAATTTTTTTTTAAAATTATGTGTTTTACGCTATAAGATTTTTCGGAAGGACTTAAACTTGGGAAATTGAGATGAAAAAAATAAAATTTAAAGAAAAATAATTCAAAAATTAAAACATTTTTTGAGAAATTAAAAAAGGAATTATAAATATTGTTCATCTAAATTTGAATATGGAACTTTTAATGTTATTTTGTAGAAAAGAAAATCTTTTCGCTTTAGGAAATACAAAATTTTCTGGTTTCGGAATTAAAGAAAAAGGAGAGATAAGTGTATGTAAAGCATGGAATCATAAAAAATTAATTTTTAATTTGCTCTGAGTTATATACTACAGAAGATTTTCGGAACGGAACAAAGTTCTAAAATTTATAGGTTTAAGTAAGAGTGTTAAAATGTTTCAAAAACAAAAGAAAAAAGCTAAAAATATTTTTCTGAAATGGGGTTTTTTTTCATAAATATGAAAACGAAGTAGAATGTTATTGCTTTATTACTCTTTTAGAATTAATTTTAAGATAAAAAAGATAAAATGTTGATCTAAATAATTGAACTAGAGTAAATAATAAAGATAAACTTATAAAGACCTTAAAGGAAAAATTATCAATTCCAATAAATAAAAAGAAATTGGAAAATAAAATAAGAAAGATAAAAGCTTTTATCTTAAAAGTCCTAGTTCATTCGAAATTTTTTTAAATATTAGGCAAGTTAAAATAGAAAAAACATATTTTAGAAAAATAATAAGTCGAAAATGTTTTTTTTATAAAATAAAAAAAATTCTATCCAAAAGGAAAAATGCTTCTAATATGCTCGACTTAAGTTCAAAGTGAAAATATTTAGCAAAAGGGATTTAAGTTAATACTACAAATAAATAAAAAAATTCTATATTTATAAAAAAATGGCTGACTTGAAGAAGAGTTTTTCTCCACCTCCTCAGAAAAGGAGAGAAAACCAGAAGCACATGATCTCACCACGTCTTCTTGAAATTAACGCTCTTCTTACCAAAATAACTAGAACTATCTAATAGATTAGAAGAACTTATAAAAAATACTAACTCCTACAAATTAAAATAAAGCAATAGATGCATGAATCAAATTAATAGAAGACCTGTAGAATCTTCAAAAGAAAATACAAATGAAATAGAAAAACAAGAAAATAACTTTCCTAGAGCAAAAAGAAGAAGCTAAAATTAAAAATTAACTTGACATTTATGATGGAATTGTCCCCAGTAGAAAAAAAAGGATGAATAATTGGAGAAAAGTTAAAAAAATGCAAGTGAAACAGACAGAGTAAAACCTATTCACGTCGGGAAGCGGAAAAAGGAAAACATGAAATCGAATTAAGAACTCAAATTAATATAGAAGAGATAGGTCAAGGAATAAGTACAATGAAAGGAAAAAATGAATGAGAAGAGATTTTTCCAATTTAAAATCTCAATTAAGTATAAAAAAAAAAGTAATTTCAAGAAATTTATCGAATGGAAAAGCAAGATTTCCAGACAAAAATCTGGATTGCATATAAAGGAAAAAATGATTTTTCTATTTCATTCTTAATTTATATGATCCAGGGGAAAAATAAAGCTGAGAGAAATAGTAAATACTAATATTAAAAGTTTTTACTAAAAACAGCTTTAAAAGGATACAACTTTGTATATGATTGTAAATAAAAAATGTAAAAATAAACTAATCTTAAAGACGAAAATCAATAAGGATAAAAATGTCAATAATTAGAGAAAAATCTTTTAAGCTTACTAAAAAGATGGTTAAAAAAAAGATAAGAGCTGTGTAAAAAGAATGAAAATGTAAAAAAAAATACAATTCATTAAAATAATTTTAAAAAAATCTAATTTTTAAAGTAAGAAATAGAGTATGAGAAAAACTTTAAAGGTAATTAACAAGATAGAAGATGGAAAATAGAAAAGATAAGTAAGGAAATCTGATAAAAATAAATTGGATTAAAAAAAAAGAAAGAAAAAAACAAAAAAATTTTAAATATGACTAAAAAATTAAAGAAAAATAAAAAAAACATTTTAAAAAAAAATAATCGATTTAAATCGGTAAGACTATGGGACGTCAAGATAGGTACCTGTAAGACCATGAGTGGTCACACTAGTTATGTATCATCTGTGGCTATATCCAGTGATTCAGAGTTCATCGTATCGGGAAGCGATGATAAGAGGGTGAGACAATGGGACGTCAAGACAGGTACCTGAAAGACCATGATTGTAACATTTTTTTTTATAACATTGATCATATAAAAAATGTATTTTTTTATTTAGACAATAAAAGATTTTACAGTTTTTTTATATATTAAAAAAATTTAAATTTTAAAAGTATTTTAAAATTTCCTTTCGTTAATGTAATTGCTTTTCATTGTCTTAATGTTTTATTTTAACCAGATCTTAAATGTTTAGTGAAATTTGTTCAGAAAACATTTTTCTAGTTTAAAAATGATAAAAAATAATGATTAAAATTATTTAAAAGGACACAAAACAAAAGTTTCTATATTATTTACTTATAAACCTGGAAGATATAAATTTTCTAAATATTTAAAATTTATCATTAAGATAAATAATGACATGCCATAATATTTTATGAATTAAAATTACTAAAATACTAAATAGAAGACATAAAAATGTGTCTATATCAATTAAACTAATGAAAACTTCAGGACCAATTAAAATTAAATTGTGCTAATTTTAGCCGGATTATAGTCTATTATAAATATAACTTCAAAATAAATTTAAAGGTTGATTCATTCAGAGAAATAACAAAACTGATTAAAGAATCCTATTTTATATAGCTAACAAAAAAACAAACACATACGACCCTTTTTACTATTTTCCCATATCACTTTTAAGTCTCCTTTTGAAAGGCATAGATCGCTGACTATTAAATATTAAAATCCTTACTTGTAAAGATGTGATGATGAATTGTAGTACTGATTTAAAGTAGGAAATTTTGCTCTCAATAAATATTCTATCTAAGAACAATACTAGAATAACTTTATTATAACAATCAAGAGACTATCGTCATTTTTATTTATATTTAAAAAGCATTTGATTCAGTAATTTTATCAAATTTATTAAAATACTGAATAAATTCGAAGTACCTTAAGGAATAATAAGTTTCTTATCAATCAAATATAAAGAGGAGAGAATATGATTAAGAATATATTATCTTATCTCTGAAGAATTTGAAACTTAAAACGGAGTAAAATAAGGATGTTTCTGCTCCCCGGAGATTATTCGATATAATATTAAGATAGTTATTGAATGAACTAAAGGAAAAAGAAGTTGGTATTAAAATGCAGACTGAACGGAATTGGGAACAGAAGTAAGATGTGTAGGCACCCTAGCATATGCTGATGATATTGTACCATTAGTTCATCCAGATTAACTAGATGATATGACTGATAAACTATAATAATGATCATAACGCTATAATTTATAAATTGCGGACAAAACAAAATGAATGTAATTCATGACAAAAATAAGAGATAATCACGATAAATGGTATAGTAATAGAGAAAGTGAAGGAATTTAAGTATTTGGGTCATTGGATATAAGAAAATATTTCTTATTAAAAACATCTGGAGTCAAGAATCTTAGAATGCCGGATAACCCAAGCATGAATTTTGAGCAAATTAACAATTTAGAAAAGAATCACTCTATATAATGCGTCTATAATAATAAAATTTTTTATAATCAAGATTTTGGTTATGGAAGCGATTGTATTCCATACATGGAGGAAGCTATAGGAAATAACTCTTTAAATAAATTGTAAATATAAAAAACGAATGATTTCTAAATATCGCGGGATTAAAATCTTGACGAATCTTCTTTACCTAAAAATAAAGAACTGCTATCTAATTAAATGAGCATAGGTAGATGCTCGACTACTTTCTAAAATTTATCCTGATTCATTTCAACTCAAATCCGTAAAACATATTATAAACTTGTTAAGAGCTTTACTAAATATTTGTAGTTAATCTCCAGTTAACACGATCCTTCAAATTCCGTTAAAATTACTTCGAAATTCCTTAAGAACTGGAAATTAACTAACAAGAATTCTAAAGATTCAAAAATATATTTATAGATAAAAAAAACTAGATTGGCACCTCAGTCTCAACACTCGTATCAAAAGTATCCTCTACATAGTAAGATACTTTTGATAATTCATTCTCTAACCAGTTAAAAGCAGTAAATAATATTATGAATATTTAAGATAATCTTTAAGTTGAAAAATAAAATAAAATACTTCTAAATGAAGTAAAAGAACTCAAGATTAAAATATAAAAATGATTATAGAGCGCGTAGCACCTCATTGGCGCGCAGCTCTTTCAATATTAATATTTAATATTAAGAAAATGTTCTTATGTTTCTTGTTAAAGTTCTAGAGGTCCGATGAGTCATGTCAGCTTTTCCAAATGGGGATTCTTCTTATTAAAAATTATTCTTAAATCTTGAGTCAAATGCTTCAGTCTTCTTGAATAAAGTCCAAATAAGAGATAATTATTAAGTCAGTAATTAGAAGGCCCGTCAGTCAAACTTTCATACTGCTAGAGAGAACCCTCGGGGTAAGTTAGGTATGTCTCAACGGAGCTTATCCACCATTCCCCGTGGTGGCATCTAGTGTGAGATTACTCTCAATGCAATATACTCTGCACCAGATTACTTACTAATTTGTCTGACGCGGCCGACATCCATTTTATATTTTTTTATATATAATAACAATTTTTTATAAAAACTAAACACTATTCTTACATAAAATAATCAAAATATTTAAGTCATGAAAAGTTCTTATGAAGCAACCTTTGAATAGTATAAGACTTATATAAATAAAATTACTAAGAAAATAAAGGAAATCAAAAATGAAAATTAGATGCTAATGTTAGATCTATAAGAGTAATAATAATTAAAAATAAGGTCTAAGTAGTTAAATTTTGCAACAAATTAAATATAATTTTTAGATAAAGAAGTTTAAGCAAATTCCTGAATTTGCCTTATTAATTAAATTGTCTAGACTGGTATAAGTATTTCTGGAAGAAATGAATAATCAATATAAACAAATTATGATAGCTCAAAAGAAAAGTTAATTTAAACAGATGAAATAAAGAAATATATTGAATAAACTCTTAGTAATTAATAATTTACTTAAACAAAACTAGTTAAAAGTCATAAATAAACACAAACAAATTTATAATCTATTGATATACTAACCCATAAAGAAGTAAACTTCATGCAAATTTAAATTGAATTATATAAATAATAAGAATAAGCATTAAAGCATATCTAACAAGAACTTTAAGAAGCTTATTAATAAAAAATAAACACTGAAGCTTAATTATAAAATTATTAATATTTAAATCAATAATCTACTGATTAGTGTTTAATGAAAAAGAATAAATTTTATATTTGAGTAAAGAATTAGAAAAGCAATATTAAAATGGAAATAAGTAATATATGATGTATAAAACAGATTTACCATGAAAATAGAATATAATTTAAGATATATTAATATAAAAACAAAGAGAATTAGAAAATAATACAATAATTTATACTTATCAGTTACAAATACAAAAAATAATTCAAGTTGAAATGCAAACTTAAACGGAAGTAAATTCACATAAAATTAGTCAAACTTAAGCAGACAATATAAGTTAGGATAAAAAATATAAGTTAAAGTTTAATGTTCAAATGCTTCATCTAGTACAATAAAAATTGAATAATATAATCAATTTTGCTAGACAAGTTTGCTTGATGAGAATTATATAAAGCTCCAGTAATTCTATCATTAGCTAAATATTTAACTTAATTTGTAGCAATTAAAAGTTTGAGTAAAACTTAAGAAAATAATAAGAAATTAATAAGTAATTAATGAAAGAATTATTTGATCTAAAAACCAAGCCTTGATAAAAAGATTAAATGAGCTAAACAAACATTAATTGATTTGAAAACTAGAATCGCACTGTTATTAAATAATCAAGTCCTTGCAAAAGAAAACATGAAAAAGATGGAATTTAAATTCCTCCAGTTAAACGCAATATTAAATGTTAAAATGAAAGAGAAAGTGAACAGATAATACGATAAATAAATTAAATAATTAACGTGGGTCTGCCATTATAGGCTATCCACGGATTAATGTTTTAATAATATAGTCTTGATACTCTTTTCTGCTTGCTTTAATTCACAAATGTGAAACCTTCTTCTCTCTATTCTTATGACTCTGTCTAAGGCCGGAGTTTAAATTCTTAAGGAATTATCATTCTAGTACAAAAATCAGTCTTGAGTATCTTTTATAGTTAAAAATCTTAGTTTATTTTTGCCTCAGCTATGCCTTGCTTTCCACCAAGCTCCTATCCAAGTTGACGGTATAGTGAATAGGAGAGATTCTGAGGCGCAAACTACAGAATAAGACTCGCTTTTTCTGATATTGAGTCTCAAACTAGAGACTAGCTTAAGACTCACCGTCAATATTTTAAATTATTATAATATATATAATTTAAATAGGGTGAAAAACCCTTTCCTTCGGATGTTGCTTGGAGGCCCAGCAAGGCAAATAAAAAATAAGCGCAGACGGAGGATAAATCGGAGAAAGAGAAATAAATTACAAGAGAAAGACGATGTAATAAGCTGAAGAACTCTGAATGCCAGGAGGAAATTTTCTTCATTATAGGTCGGGGAAATGTGCCCGTAATCGCATATTGTATCCTATGCTTTGGAAGGAAAAAAATACAGGGACTGCAGGAAGGGAAAACAGGGACAGAGAGACATAAAAATTTTTTCGACATTAAATAAAATTAATTTAAAGAGCTGCGCACCAACGAGAGTGCTACGCGCTCTATAATCCAATTTATTTATTTAACTAAAAAAATAACAATAAAAATTTACTCCCATTAAAGAAAATTAAATAATTTTTGAAGCACTTTATAAGATCAGACTAATAACACTTAAAGCATGTAAACAAATCAGATAGAAATTAATATAAGACCACAAAAAAATAGAAAATAAGCAAAAATTATAACTCAAATGGCTATAATAGAGAAAAAACAGAAAAAATGATGATTGAAAAAGGAAATTATCAGAAATCTTAAAAGAAAAAAATAAACAATAAAAAAATTAAATCTGTTTTAGATGATAAAAGGCATATAAATCGACAACATAAGAAAGTTATAAATGAAACGAAAAAAAAATCGAAGTTTAAAAGTAATAGAAAAAAAAAGTGTAGAAATGAACAATCAATTAAGATCTAAAAATCAAAAAATCAAAAAAATCAAAAAAATCAAAGAATCAAAAAAATAAAAAAAAAAACTATAAATATTGAAGAGAGAGTTTATGAATGAATGATCTAACCAATCAATTAATTTTCGTGGTTTCACCATTGATATTTTGACCACAAATGAAGAGAAAATCAAAAGTAAGAGTATTCTTGGAAATTATCTTATCAGACCAGAATCTCCTAAATTTTCTTCCAATAGATTCATTATATCCTGATCTGAATAGTTAGAGTCAATCTCCATCATTAGGTCCTTTTAAAACAGTAGAATTCTATTTCTATCTATTACTTTTCCAATTCTTTCATTTGTCTTTAGATAGTTAAGCTATCTGTTAGTCTTTTCTGAGGCCATTGCAAGTTCCTTTCTACATTTTCTTAGAATTGTTATAAAGTTGCTAAATCATATTTTTATTTTTGTCCTCTTGATAAATTATTATAAATTCAAATATGCTCGTTGGATCCTGCTCTATAGTCTTTACCATTTTTTTCTAATAAGGAAGAATTTTTTAAATATAACCCCATTTTCTTTTCTCTTATATATCTTTCAGAACATTTTTAATGTGAAAATCTATTTCTTTTCTTTTGATTACTTGTAGAGTTCGTATCAGATTTTCGAATTTGTAATTTCCTCACACTATTTCTTCAAGCCTGAGTTTAAGAAGGCTTATTTTTATTAGTTATTACGTTCGTGATATTTTCTATTAACTATTCTCTTTCTTCTTTGTATTATCTGCAATCTTCTATTATGTGGATCTCATCTACCTTTCTATAATTGCAGAATTAAAATGCTTCACTCTCTATTAGATTTTTTTCTTTCTTTTCATTGCTTATGCTGCTCCATTGCATTTGGCCTGTAGCCTAAATAAGTATCATTTTTCCTGTTTTCTGTGTTTGTTGAATCTTAGATAGTTTGGTATTCCTTGTATAATTGTTCCATTAATTCACTCTAATTTTTTGCAGGTGATCATATTCTACATTCGTGTAATGGAATTTACATCATTATGGAACTTTATCGCTTTTTATCATTAATTTTCCATCTATTCCTTTTCATTTTTCTTGTATTATTATTTCGTCATTGAGTATGTTTCAAATATAGAGTTATTCCTCTTTGCTAATTGACATAATCATCCATCCAATGTTGATTCTTAGTTTAGGAGCAATTTTCTTCTGAACATTAACATACGTTATCACATATAGTATTGTAGTTTAAGGAAATGCAGTTCAGTCTCCAGGATTTCGTTTTATGCGCAAAAAGATCCATCTATTACAGCTCTAAATGATCTAAGCAGCATGATTTCCAATTTATTAATTAATTAAAATATAATAGTTTCAATATTTAAGAATAGTGAGACATAGTTGCAATAGATATAGTTTAGACTATAAATATTACAAATATATTGAAAGATAAAAGTTTGTAAATTTCAATCAGTTTCTTCTTGTTCTTTCTCTATCATATATTTTTATTTATTTTCTTGATTAAATTTTTCTTTTTTTTCTTCTAGAAACTCTTCTAACAACTCATCTTGTAGTTTAAACATTTCAAGACGCTTTTTTAATAATTTGGAATTAAAATTTTTGATTAATTTGTCTATTTTAGAAATTTGATTATTTGAAAGATGTTTGCTTATATAGTTTTAGTCATAAAGAATTAGTTTCTTTTTGTCTTTTTCTTTAAGAGCTTTATGACTTTCGAGATCCTCAATAATATCTGCATAGCATTAGCATTCGAAAATATGATCAGTTTCATCAAAGTCTTAGCCACATAAGCAAATAATGCTATATCTAACGTTAAGGTAGCAATTACTGAGTTCTTATTGAAAATTATAAGAAAAATTTCTTAGAATATAGATGGAAATAGTCTCTCTAATATAGTGTTTATTATATTTGGTGTAAGTAATTTCAGGAAATACACTTTAATTTTTTTCTATTTAGTCTATAATTCTTTTTGCTGTTGGAATAAGTGTATTTCTATAGAGACATTCCATTAAGAATTTATGTTTTATTTTTTATTCTGTGAGTTTATAGAAATCCATATTATTCTAAACATGTGACATGTCAAAATTATACAAATCGATACATTTCTTTATATGTTTCTAGTATGGTAAATTAAATTTAGTGTCTTTTTCTAATAAAAAAGCAATGTCTGAGGTAGGATTTTCTTTGCTGTATTATATCAATTTTTAATAAAAGTATGTTAAACTTTTGAGTTACCTTATGTGTAAAAGGAAGCCAGTTTAGACCAATAAAGCATGAATCATTGAATGTGAATTCTTAAGATCTAAACGCCTATCTTGAAATAAACTTTTACGATTTTAATATCTTGCTTTTTATTCCTTTAATTCCAGAAATAGTAGCTCACAAAGTAATATCAATTCCATATTAAACTTTAGGCAAAATAAAAGTTGTATAAAGAATTTTGAAGCTGAGAGGGGATACTAAAATATATTTAGAAAGTATTACAGTAGCTTTTTAAATAGCTATTCTGTGTTTGGTAGCTACTGCTGTACAATGTAATTTGTAATTTTATTTTATTCCTAACTAATATCCTAAATAGTTAACTTCATCTTTTTAAGCAATTGAAATTCTATTGAGCTTTAGAGTAATAGAAGGTTAGATTTCTTTTCATTTATTTTTTTTCAAGAATTCTATTACTTCACTTTTGGCTGCATTAATTGTAAGTTTTACTCAATCAAAAACTGTAGATGTAGCTTGTAATAATTTTTAGGCATTTTTCTAGGAAGAAGACAATTGGATTAATTCGTCAGCAAAGGCACGTACTACGAAAGTTTTAGATAATATTTGAAATCCTAATTTCTTCTGATTATCTTCTAAATATCTTATAACAATATCATAGTATAAAATTGCAAGTACAGGTGCATGGCTACTTCCTTATAATACTCCATTGTTATATTTAATTGTTCTTGTAAGATATCCATCAATTATAAACTTAGCATCAACATTATCGTAAAAAGATTCTAGTGCCAATATTAGGTCCAAAGGTAACCTAAGTCTTCTAAGATGATCAAAAAGTAATTTCCTAGATATGCTATCAAACATTTTTTCTACATCTATTAAAGTAGCAATTAATTACTTTTTATGAGATCATCTGCGATGCAAGTCTATAATTTACTAAATAGTTCAAATTTGCTAAGTAGTGGAGCGTTTACGAATAAATCCAAATTAGGCTGGATGTAAAGTATTTCGTTCATAAATAGAATTATAAAGTGATTATATTAGTGTTTTATCATAAATTTTAAGTAGACAATTCAATAAAGCGATAGGTCGTCAATTACATCAATTATTTTCGTTTCCCTTTTTGAAAATCGGAAGAGTGTTTATTTTTTCATTGCATTAGGTATTTTAAATGTTCTAAGCATTTTATTAATGAAACTTGTAATAATTTAATGCAAATCTTAACCTCCATATTTAATAAGCTCAGCTTTAGACCCTCATTACCTGTAGCTTTATTATTTGCAAGCTAAGATATAATTTTTTTAATTTCAAATCATGTAAAAAGAGGCATATTTTATAAATAACTTAATTCCTAATTTAAGATAAAAGATTTATTTCTAAATATTCCATCTTTTTCTCTATTTGAGAAGTAAAAATCTATCTTACTTATTTTCAAATGTTTATCAAAAATGCTAGTTTCCCAATTTTCAATAAATTGCTGTTTTTATTTAAAGTTAAAATTCATCTAATTAAGAATTTTTGGGTTTATTAGATTCTAAGCTTGTTTAAACATTATTTAAGCATTTTTGTTAAGATTTTTATGTTTTTCCTTAGCTTTTTATTTTTTTTATTCCAAAATTTGTGAAGATAATGCATATAAGATTAAATTTTAAGCTAGTAAATTTTGGCAACTTCTTAATTATGATGTCCATACAAAGTTAATGGGTTCTAATATGCAATATTATCCTTTTTAGCTTGAACAAATAACGTAGCTAAGTAACTTGGTAATTGATAATAGTTTTTTCTTTGATTTTAAGATCCAAGCGCAATCTCAGATCACAGATGAATTGATACTAATTTTCAACAATTTTTTAACCAAGTTACTAGAATTGATAAAATTATCCCAAAAATAGTTTCTCGTGTTCAGATCCTATAATTTAAAAATTTAAAGAGTAATCGTTATTGTTAATCTTATTCACTTCTTTTTAAATTATAATTTAATGTAATACTTAGTGGAAAATTATCAGTATGCAAACCCGAATCTTGGATAATTTTATAGTCAACGAAATTATCAGAATTTAAATGTTAAGTTGCCAAGAAGTAGTCATTACAATAGCATTAATTATTCGCTCTATGAATAAATGTGTTGGACTCATTATCATTTAAAATTATTAATTCATTTGCTTCTATAAAGTCTAGTAATCTTTAAGTATTATTATTGATTTGTGATTAATTATTACCGTAGTTAGGAATTAAAGTATTAAAGTCGCCATAAAGGATAGTAGGGTTTTGGTCACTATTATTTATGATATTATTAAGGTATTCATATGCAATGTCCTTATAAACATTTGACTTTTCATTTGTAGGCAAACAACATGATGCAATTACAAAGCTTCCAACTCTCACGCTTATAAAATTTCCAGGAAGATTTGAGAAATCTAATTCATTTATTCAAGAATCAAGCTACTTTTTTACTAATAGACATACTCCACCTGCACGAGTATTTGCGTTTTAGTAATAGATACGATATTGTTCTATAACAATTGGGCAATAATTTTATTATGTTCATGTTTCATTTATTGAAAAAAGGTCAAATTCATTATCAAGGATGAATTATTATAATGCCACCTGTTTACTAGCTATTGAGCTTATTTTTATATATCCTATTTTTATTTTCTTAGATTCTTGCGCTTCACCAGGGAGTCCTCCCTAATATATGCAATAAATTTAGTTCCTTATGAATCTCTTTAAATATGTACCAGTTCTTTTTTATACTCAGGGTGCTGGTGGAAATATTAGATCAAAATGTAAATTACTTAAATCTAATAAGATTCTAGTAGTTTATTGTTTATTTTAATAACATTTTAGGTACTATTTATAGTGCCTTGAGTTAATTCTTTATTAATTGTTATATACCTTCCTTGAACATTGCTCATTTAATATTAGTTCCTCCTTCACGAACCTTCTCTGATAAAGTTTTAGAGTAAAGTTTTATTGTTATTTTTTTAGTTAAATAAATAAATTGTATTATAGAGCGCGTAGCACTCTCGTTGGTGCGCAGCTCTTTAAATTAATTTTATTTAATGTCGAAAAAATTTTAATGTCTTTCTGTCCCTGTTTTCCCTTCCTGCAGTACCTGTAATTTTTTCCTTCCAAAGCATAGGATACAATATGCGATTACGGGCACATTTCCCCGACCTATAATGAAGAAAATTTCCTCCTGGCATTCAGAGTTCTCCAGCTTGTTACATCGTCTTTCTCTTGTTATTGATTTCTCTTTCTCCGATTTATCCTCCGTCTGCGCTTATTTTTTATTTGCCTTGCTAGGCCTCAAAACAGCATCCGAAGGAAAGGGTTTTTCACCCTATTTAAGTTTTAATAGTTAATAATTCGATTATATTTTATTTAGTCAGCTATTAGTCTTTATAAATTCTTAATGTAAGTTAAACATGAATTAAACTTTCTGTTTATATTTGTACTTTTTTTTTAAGTTGTAATTTCTTCGATTTATTGTGGTATTGTATTATTTTTTATGTTTTGAGCTTATTCTATAATATTAAAGTTTCGAATATTCAAAAAGCATTTCATGTTTTTTTTCTTGTTAATTGGGAAGTTATTGTTAAGCTTAATAAGAATATTATATTTTTTAAAAGATGATGTGATTATAAGTATAGTATTTTCATACTTGTCCTTATAATATTTATGAGTTTTATAAAAGATGTTTTTGATTTTAGCTAACATTTTTAGTTTAATTTATATTATTTATTTTAAACATTTCTCATCGAATATTTCAAATATTATTTTCATAGATTAATTGATTTATTAATGTTTTTGTTGATAGTTGAAATTTGTTAAATTTCCATAATCATCTTTTCATATTTAAAAAAAATGGTTATAAAATGTTGTCAGGAGAATCATTGAACATTTGGTGAAGTGTATACTACATTGCAAGTAATCTCTTATAATAAATGTCACCACAGGAAAGGGTAGACAAGTTAGGAAGATATATGCCTAACTTTTTTGAGAATATTCACAAGATATCTAAACGTTTTACTTCCATGCCTAACGATGACTTAATAATTATGTTTATTTGGACCTTTTATAGGAGGACAAGTGCATTTAATTTAAGAGTCGAGATTCATATTTAATAAGAAGATTTCACATTATTTGAAGGTGATGTATCTCATTGTTTTATTAGAATTATAACAAGAAGCATATAAACATTATTCGTAATATAAATATTAATTATAATAGTGCTGCGCGTAAAAGAAGTGCTAATAATTTTTAGTTATTTAAATTTTTTTATGATAATTGAAAAGATGGTGGGAGCTGAGAATGACCATCATGACTAAACTTTCTGGTTTTATGGCTAGGAACAAGTTCCTTTCCTGTCGCTGAGAAAGTCCCTGGTCAGAGTCATTTTCTGAAGGGAACGCTGTTTTTGAGATTATCCACTATTGATAGGGGCTTGAAACCTGGCTGGTCATAGCGATGGAGCTCCCGAGCAGCCGTGCCTGGAGCACAACAGGATATTCCAGTTATTCCTTAAAAAGAGAGCGTCGTGTCGTGCAATCGGAAAGGAGTTTCAGGTCCAAAAACTTTTCTAGTTCATATTAATTAATTAAATTTTTTTATCTCTTTGTACTTAATTTATTATTGTATTATCATTATATATTGCAAATTTATTTTTTTTATAGTATCTAAGTTCTTTAATTTTTATCTTAATTATAATATTTTAAGAGATTCTTATTTCTTTTCTAGTTAAAATGTTTAATTATTTACATTTTAGTTTTTTTATATAATTATTTTTAAATTTTTTTTTAAAATTCAAAATACTAAATTATTTATAATAACATTTAAGTTTTTAAAATGCTATCTTAAAATTCAATTTTAAATTTTAAATTTTTTTATGTTAAATCTTTTTTTTAAATAATAAAAATATTTTATCAATCTTTATTTCAATATAATTAGTTTCTATATGGTAAATTGTTTTTTTAATCTTTATAAATGGATAACAATCAATGTCCAAATTGTAAAGAGCAATTTGATTAAGACAAGCGAGTGTCTAAGAAATTACCATGTGGTTGCATTTCATGTTTAAATTGTCTTAAAACAGTATACTAATTTTATTAAGAAATCAAATGCAAAGTACATCGTTAAGTCTATAACATAAACCCTGAAGAATTACAAGGACATCAAGTTTAAGTATAAGTTCAGTAAGAAGTACCGCAACATTAAGAAACAATAATTGATCAAGTACTAATCAATGAGTAGTTCAAGTCGTTGAAAAGTTTTTAAGTCCATAAGCAAAATTACTTTACCACAATAAGAGAAATAATTGAGGACAGTTCTTAGCTTATAAAGCATATCCAATCGTTATCAGTAATTGAAATTTTTAAAACTTTAATAGATAAAGTTTCTCTTAGTAACATCAAAGTTTAAAATCTAATATAACGATTATCCGAGTTTCAAGCAGCAAATCAGTTGCAATAAGATTAAGCATAAAGAACAGTTTAGTAATAAGAAGATTAAAACCGAATTGATCAAGCATAAGAATAGTTTAAGTAAATCTTGAGAGAGATAGATGAATTAAAGAGAGAATAAAACTAACAAATGGACATTTAAATCTTGAGAACCAATATCTAACAATGCTTGTTCAACGTCTTCAATTATTTAACTGAGAATGCCAATGGTCAGTAATTAACATTTTGTTAGGCAGAGCAACTTGTGGAAAAGTTTTTCAAGCATTTTAAGTTTATCAGAGGACGTATTTAGTAATAAAACCAGGCAGTGCAATAAAAAAGTTAGATAAGATCTTAAAATGCCGAGCATTAAATTAAATAAGAAATTCAAAATATCTTTAAAGAATAATAAGAGCAAGTAATTTCCTAAAAATAAAGACAAGATATCGTGCAAGCTAAAGAATATGCAATCAAGTTTGATATCTAGCAAAAGTAAAAATAAATCATCGACGTCAGAACTTTAGTTTCTGAAATGGAATCAAAGTTAAAAAATCTTCAAAAAGTCTTCAATTTTGATAACCGAGTAACTTAAGTTTGCTAATAATAATCAAACTTAATCATGCCTATAGTTCCAAATCCCTCTAATCTATAACTTAACAACTAACTATAGTACGCCAATTAAAGATTATCAAACCTTGACTTAACTAACACTGATCTCTCGGATAGTACCTTCACCTCATGCAATTTTTCTAATTCCAACTTAACTTATGCTAACCTGCGTAACACAAAATTCATCAACTGTGACCTCTCTAACTCTAACTTAACCTCAATCTCTTCTGAACATCCGCAAATATACACTGGACACTCTAATCGTGTCACTTCCGTTGCCATCTCACCAAACAATGAGTTCATCGTATCGGGAAGTGCAGATAATACTCTTAGACTTTACAATATCAAGACAGGTACCTGTAAGACCATGAGTGGTCACACTAGTTATGTATATGCTGTGGCTATATCCAGTGATTCAGAGTTCATCGTATCGGGAAGTGCAGATATGACGGTGAGACTATGGGACGTCAAGACAAGTACCTGTAAGACCATGAGTGGTCACACTAGTTATTTATGATCTGTGGCTATATCCAGTGATTCAGAGTTCATCGTATCGGGAAGTTATGATTAGACGGTGAGACTATGGGACGTCAAGACAGGTACCTGTAAGACCATGAGTGGTCACACTAGTCATGTATCATCTGTGGCTATATCCAGTGATTCAGAGTTCATCGTATCGGGAAGTGCAGATATGACGGTGAGACTATGGGACGTCAAGACAAGTACCTGTAAGACCATGAGTGGTCACACTAGTAATGTATCATCTGTGGCTATATCCAGTGATTCCACTTACATCATATCTGGATCGCGAGACTAAACTATTCGTTTATGGAACTCAAGAACATAAGAATGTACAAAGGTCTTATCGGGACACACCTCTTATGTCTTCTCGGTAATATTCTCGAATAACAACAAGTATATCTTATCTGGATCACATGACAAGTCAATAAGAATATGAAATATCAATAATGGATAGTGTGAATGTGTGCTATTGGGTCATACGGACAGTGTGGGTAGTTTATCATTATCTAGGGACAACAACTGGTTAGTATCAAGTAATGGAAGTTTCTGATATAATCCAAATAAATCAAGTGATTACAACATCCGAAGATTGAATATAGGAAGGATATTGAATGGAGAATAAACAAATATCTAATAATAGGTAAGTTTGAATTTAGCATTCATTATTTAGTAGACTGACTGGAACAAGGTATATGCTGACTATGGATTAAGATTTTAGAATTGTGTAATGGCTAATACTATAATGAGCATGGAGGACAAGTAGAGATATATCAAGAGTTGAGGAATTCCTTTATGGAGTTAAACTATTTAATTTTCTGTTTAAGAATTTAAAATTGTTAGGTCTTAATTTTAATAACATATGTTTTTCTTTTTATTATTATTTTAAGTGCAAAAAAGTTTTAAAGTTCGTAATTTTTTCTAAGTCTTTTTAAACTTAGTTATTATTATTAATATAATTTTTAATTTAAGTTTAAAATTAAGTGTTAGAAGTAAAAAATTTTTCTAGTGTTATAATTTTTTTTGAGTTATGTACTAGAGTTAAAAAGTAATAAATTTTTTCAGGTGTTAAAAATTTTTGAAGTATGTGTTAGAAATTTAAAAAAAGTGTTTAAAGTTTTTAGGAAAAATGTTTGAAGTAATAGAGTAAAAATATTTAAATTTTTCCGGCGTAAGGAAAAAATTTTGAGGTATGTATTAGATTTAAAAGTTTTTCATTTTTCTGGGGTTAAAAAATTTTGAGGTATGTATTAGATTTAAAAGTTTTTCATTTTTCTGGGGTTAAAATTTTTTGAGTTATGTGCTAGAGCTAAAAAATTTTTAATTTTATATCATAGTCTTAGAAAATTTTTGAGTTGCGTGATAGCGCAAAGTTTTTTTTTAATATGTTATAAAATTTAATTACGTTTGTTATAATTTTTAAGTTGCAAAAAGTAATTTTCCGATAGGAAAAATGTAGAATACTGCATTTGAAGTGCAGCAGATTAAATTTCCATTAGATAGAAGCCCTGAAATGGTGAAAAGTGTGAAAGCCTTTTTTTGCTCAGCGTTTTACACTATAGGGCTGAGTTGGGACGGAACAAGTTGGGGGATTTCGGGATTTGTAAAGGGTAAGAAAGGAATAATTTTTTTAAGAAAAAGTTTTAAAGTAAAAAAGGTTTTTGAAAAAAATCTTAATAAAAAAAATTTGAGACTATTTTTTTTGATTTGGGTTTTGAAAAATTTTGGATTTGGTTTTGAAAATTGTTGAATTGGGATTTGAAAGTTTTGATATTGGATTTGTAAACTTTTGATTTTGTATTTTAGTTTTGAAGATTAAAATTTTGGTTTTGCAAGTTTTTGTTTTTTTTATTTGAAAATTTTCAATTTTGGTGAATGATAAAAATTTTAAGATTTGGGTTTTGGTATTTTTTTAATCTTAAGAGTTAAATGAAATGGAATTAAGAGTATTTAAGAATTAAATCGTGAAAAATTTAATTTTGTTTTTTTGCTCAGCTTTTTACACTGCAAGACTTTTTTCGGACGGAACAAACTGGGGGAAATCGGGGTAGATAAAGGTCAGAAAGAACAACGTTTTTAAAAAAATGTTTCAAAATAAAAAGGGTTTTGAGAAAAAATTAGATTAAAAAAGATGAAGGATATAATTAATGATTTTGGTTTCGAAATGTTTTGATTTTGGGTTGTGCTAATTTATTTTTGAATTGGGTTGTGATAATTTTTTGATTTTTGGGTAATGAAAAATTTTATGATTTTTAGAATTTATAAAAGTAAAAAAAATATCTTGAAATACAAAAAAAAAATAAAATAAAAAAAAATGTACTAAAATGAAATTCTTCAAAAATAATGATAAAATAAATAAAATAAAAATATAAAAAAAAAGTAAGAAATGATAATTATAAAGATGGTAGGAGCTGAGATTGACCTTCTGAACTTTCTGGTTTTATGGATAGGAACAAGTTGATTTACTGAAGTGAGAAAGTCCCTAGTGTAAGTAAACATTTGCAAGGAAACGACTTTCTCTTGATTATCCAATCCTTATAGGAGCTTGAAGCCTGGCTGCCCATAGTGATGAAGCTCACAGGAAGCTGCTTTTAGAAAGAAACAGGATATCCCAGATATCACATGAAGGCAGTGTTGGGATGTAAACTGCTAGAAGTTGCAGTCATAAATTCGATAAGCATAAAAATAAATTATAAGAAAAGTAAAAAACATAATTTCTAGCAAAATGAATATAAGCAAGACAAGAATTTAAAGTAAATTTTTATCAAAAATATAAAGTTTATATAAATAAAAAGATAAAAATAAATCTATTCTACAAGTGAAATTAAGAAAATAAAGAAAAAAAAGAAGTGTTGCAAAAAAAAGATGATATGATAAATATCATAAGAGTAGCTATAAAATAAAAAAATTCGAAAGAATTTCAAAATTTATAAGTATGAATAGATTAAAAAAATAGAAGTTTTTTAAAAAGTGAAGAAGTAAAATTAGAAAATAAGCATAAAATAAGTTTTAATAGTATAAATAAATAAAAAAAATAAAAAAATATTTGAAAAGTGAAGAGTTTAGATAAAAGTAGTATAATTTCAGTTTTAATGAGTATAATCAGAAATAAAAAATCTTGAAAAATGAATAAGTAAAGTAAGAAAAGCAGTATAAATTTCAGTTTAACTGATATTTGAAGTTTAAAATTGATAAGATTTCTAAGAAAAGTGAAGAAGAAAAGTAAGAAAAAAAGTCATAAAATCAATAATAATTAGTTATCAAATACTAGTAAAAAAGATATTTTTGATTATATTTCCATGAAAAGTGAAGAAGAAAAGTAAGAAAAAAGTCATAAAATCAATAATAATTAGTTATCGAATACTAGTAAAAAAGATATTTTTGCTAATATTTCCATGAAAAGTGAAGAAGAAAAGTAAGAAAAAAGTCATAAAATCAATAATAATTAGTTATCGAATACTAGTAAAAAGGATATTTTTGCTCATATTTCCATGAAAAGAAAAGAAGAAAAGTAAGAAAAAAAGTCATAAAATCAATAATAATTAGTTATCAAATACTAGTAAAAAAGATATTTTTGATTATATTT
>CAMPDV010000104.1:600000-772114 GCA_946699065.1 Loxodes magnus
CCTAGCCATAAAACCAGAAAGTATGATTCAGAAGATCAATCTCAGTCCCACTATCTTTTTAATTATAGTCTATTTCCCTTATCTTTTTTTATTTGATTTAATAAATTTAAAGGTACTAATTTAGAAGAGAAAAAATGAGTTTAAAGAAATTGTTTAACTTTTAATAAGAAAAACATGAAAAAATTAAAAAGAATATGAAAAGTGTTTCGAAAGGAGTTTATTAAGATTGAAAATTTAATAGTTTAATTATCTAAGCTTTAAAAATAAATACATAAAATAGACATTATACTCATCTTATCTGCTTACCTACTGAATCTTAATAGAATTTTATTTATTTTTTATTATTTTTATATAGATGTTTACTCTAAATGCAATAATAACAAAATTTAGATTTCTTTTATGATTTTTATTTTCTTCCATTTATATTCTATCAACTGTTTTCTAATCTGATATAATAAATATTATTCACTCTTTTTTATTATTTTAAGAAGTTTAATATAAATTATTTTTATTTAAACTATTAATTTAGACTTGGATTGGCTCATTTAACTTTGATACTCACTTCAAAAAGCATTTATTTCCTGCTTCCGTTATATAAATCTTTAATATTTTCTTTTTTTAATTAAATTTTCCTTGTATTTTTTGTACTTTTTATACGTTTCACCTCTTCCTAAAAATTCAGCCCTGATTTCATTATTTAATCGCATTCATTTTTTAGTTTTTAATAATTCTTAAACCTCTTAAAAAAGACATATTAAACTTATTTCAATGGCTTGTTTTCAAAGATAATAATTTCCAATTTATGGATACTTTCTTGCTCATCTTTTTAAAATATAATGATTTTTAAGTAACCGTATTATCCCATTTTTAAGTTTCAAAAATATTTGCTCAGTCTTTCGGATATTTTTTTCCAAAAGATTGATATTAAATGAATATTGTTTCTAGACTAGAACTAATTTTAATATTAAAATATAAAGAGATATAAAGCACAAGCTAAAATATTTATTTCTTGTTACTTCCAATTAAAAAAAGTAATAATAACCTCATCTTCTTGAAGAACAAAGAAACACTTTAGTATTTTAAATTAATCTTGAAGATGATGGTATCTCAAAATTAAGATATATAAAGTCAAAATAGAGCTTAATATAAAATTATAAGAATTCATAGGAAGAAAGAGTAATCTAATATGTTCGCCTTTTCTTAAAAGCTTTAACATTAAAACTATAAAATTTCTAATCTAGAAATATAAATTTTTAAGTATTACTCTGATTTGGTGACTGAAGAATATTTGGTTCAATGTAGTATTTAGTAAAAATAGAATATAAAGATGATTAAATATCTAAAATAAAATTAGGTTTGACTAGTAGTTTAAAGCTTGAGTGGAATAATAAGAAATATAAAGGTATCATCTTAAGACTAAAATAGCAGAGTGAAATATAAATAATAATAAAGACTTAAAGAATTAGAAAATATTATAAATAAATATCTCACTAAAATACTTATAATTAGCATATTCTTCTATAATTAAGTTAAAAATATGTAAAGCTTAATAAAAGCTACATATTTAATACATTTTACAATAATGTTCTAATTTAAATTGTTATATAAACAATTGATAAAGGATTTTATAGTAAATGCTTACAAATAAGCTAACAAAAAACAATTTTTTATAATTAACTTAGTGAAAATGAAATTCCAAGCAACAAAGCTATATTTATTTATATTTAAAGTCAAAATTGAAACAAATTCAGTTAACTTGATTTAAGAATAAATTTCTAAATAAAAAGGTAAATTCTTATATAAAGGAATAAAATAGAAGTATATACTTAAGATATACTAATTAATAATATTTAAATTACCTAGTTAAATATACCTAATGAAAGATATTAATATATATTATTAAAATTACTATATATCTATATTATATAAATCCTATTACTTTATTTATATAATTAAATATAGTGATACCATTAGTAACAATAATCAAAATTTAATGTAAACATCATTATATTTTCTATTATTAACAATAGATAACCTAACTTATTATAATTAGAAGCTAGCTAGAAGCTATCGTATATAGCTAAGCTAAGAATTAATTAAAATAAAGTAAATAAATAGTGTAATATAAATAGCACTAATAAATAGTATTATTATATTAATATATAATTAAATATTGCCTTTAAAAGAGAATGGTACAAGGAACCAAACTCTTAAATATTATTTTTCTATTTACACTATTTGGAAAGTATCGCTAGGTGACATGCCAATTTAATTGTTCCAAAAAGATGAGGCTTCGATAAGGATGATTGAAATCTTATTTTCATAAAGTCTGCCATGGATTGTAGAGTCTATAGTGATTTGGCTCTACCTAAAGATTAGAAGGAAAAAATCAATCCTTAAACTTAGTTTTTCGTAAGGATATTGTGGTTTTTACTTACTAAGTTTAGTAAATTAAAAGTTTAGTATTTAAAATATATTTATAATAAATAAAAATAATATAAATATCTATGCTTATCTGATATAAGCTTATTTATAATTATTTATTTATTATTTTAAATGGAACCTAATTCAATCAAAGAGATAGAAGGACTAGTCCCTGATTATTCTAATGCTATTGTTTAAGAAACTGAAGCAAGAATAGGTTCTTTTAAATGAGAAGAAAATATATCAGATGGAGTTTAAGTTTTTAATAAAGGACCTGTAGAGGTAAAGGAAGGAGCTATTTATACTGGATAGTGATCAGTTGAAGGAATGAGGCACGGCAAAGGAATTTAAATATGAATTGATGGCTCTAAATATGAAGGCTATTGAAAATATGACAAAGCAAATGGAAAAGGAAGACTTATTCATGTAAATGGAGATGTTTTTGAAGGAGAATGAATAAATGATAAAGCTAATGGAGAAGGAACTTACTTACATAGAAATGGAGCTAAATATATAGGATAATGAAAAGAAGATAAATAACATGAATAAGGAGTAGAAACATGACCTGATGGATCAAAGTATGAAGGTCTTTATGAAAATGGGAAAAAAGAAGGAAAAGGGAAAATTGTCTTGAGTAAATGGAAATAAGTATGAGGGAGATTTTATGATAATTTTTTTTTGATTAAAATGAGCGTAGCAGGCAACACTATAAGAAGTCAATTTTAAAGTCTTTAAATTCCCAATATTCCCTTTGTATCTTCTCTTCTAATTGTGGGCAAGGTTGCGGTTCCAAATCCCCAAAGCAAGGACGCTAACAGGCGATTAAAGGTAAATTTCCAACCCATAGTGAAGAGATTAGTCTGATCCAACACTTAGAAGGTTTGCTACTGATTCAGTTCCTTTTGGGGAATTATTCTTGTAATCTTTAGAGGCAAGGTCCACCCTATTTAAATTAAATCATTACAATAATATTCACGGAAATAGTTTTCATTTATAAGCAGATAGAAGAACATACGGGTGAATGATAAAATAATAAAATGAATGGAAGAGGAGTATAAGCTTGGCCAGATGGTAGATGTTACACTGGTGATTACGTAGACGATAAAAAGTAAGGGTTTGGGGTTTATTAATGACCTAATGGAATAGATACTAAGAAATGTGGCAAATCCGAAAGTAGCATGGAAAGAGATTATATGCAACTGAAAATGGACAATCAAAAGAAGATGAGTGGTTTGAAGGAAAGCAAACTAGATAGATAAAAAAGAAGAAGGAAAAGATGCTAAATGATTCAACAAATTTTAATTAAAATTTATTTTACAAATCTAAGGAAGAAAATTAAAATTTAGCATAATCAAAATTTACCGTTAAGAATATTTTATAACCTTATTTAAAATAATTAAAAAAACCTTAAGAGGAACTTAAATTTCTTTTGAAGAAAGTTATTAAAATATATTAATATTCAAGCTTATAAGAGTAAAAAAAATATTTACTGAATTTTAAAGGAATCTAAATCATAATATTTAGTCATAAAATATAAAAAAACTCTCTCATAAGCTAAATATCAGCATATGATAGATAATAGTTATATATATTATACATTTTTCTCGAGAGAAATAAGAGACTAAGTAAATTTAACTTAAAATAACTGAACTAAAATATAAACTTAGTATAACTTTATAATTGAGAAATAATATCTAAGAGAAGCAAAAAAAATTAGGAAAATATTTGTTCATTTACAGTGTAAAATTCTAGGAAATCAATAAAATTTAAAATCTATATAAAATAATTTGGTATATATATAAAACTTGTAATGCTGTTTAAGAAAAATTCACAAAATAGCAAATGATTCATAATAAGCTCATATAAATATAAGCAAATTTGTTAGAACATTGCATTTATGAATGAAATATTATAGAAGAAAATAAAATAAACTTAAAGAATTATTAAATAGATTAAAAATTAGTGAATGCTTTGTAAAGATATGAAATATTAAAAATAAATAAATAGAGAAGTAGTAAAATCAGAGATTAACTAAATAATAAAGTATCTTTATGAAATGGTAATCAGTAGGTCACTATTAGCACTTTAAGCCATACAAATTAATAATTAGAAAATAATAAATTTTAAGTAAGCAAATTTAAAAGATTGTAATGAAGTATATTTTTAACACTATTAATAAAATAAATCTAACTAAAAAGATCCAAATAGAATTTTTAATTATTTTTATTATATATTCTTAAGAAATATCTATGCTATTTAGATTTTAATAAAAAGGATAAAACAAATACCATTAAACATTTTTTATAAACTACTTCTGAAATCAATATATTATTAATTTTTGCTTGATTTCTTTAATATCTTTTTATATGATAAAGCTTATTAATCAAATATTCTTTCAATAAAAGAAAATTTTAACATTCAAGTATGATTCTCAAATTAAGTATTAATGTTTGAAATTGTAATAATATAATTAAGTTTATAATTTAATTCCCTTTTGCTTATTTATTTATAATTCCCAAATAAATATTTTTATTTATTTCCTCACATACTTAATATCTCTTTCAATCATACTTGTCTACTAAAGTTATTAGATAAAGCATATAATTAAATTAATATCTATATACCATCATAATTTTTTGGCATTTATATGAATGTTACTCGCTATTTTCCTTTACTTGATATTCTTTTTTGTAAGATACTAAACTGCTAAATTTTATTAGTATAATGAAGCGTAGGAATAATTAAAGACTTAAAGCATAAGTAGAGGTAGGATTAAATCCTTTCTTTAAATTAATTATTAATATAATTTTAATTTATTTTAAAGAAGATTAAATACTCTAGTTATCATATGTACAAGAAAGCTATCTTCTATATATATAGCAGTATTAGCTTAACTAAATAAACCAAATTTAGAATATATTATACTATAAAGATAGTATATTTAATACCAAATACTATAAATACTCTATATTTTATACCTTATATATACATTTATCATTATAATATTATAGCTATTACTATATTTTTCCAGTATCATTATATCAATTGATAGCTTATTAGATTTTTATTTAGATTTAAAGTTATTTATTATAAAAATATACTCAGACTATTTAATTATATCAATACAAAGTTTAATTAAATAAATACTTATTTATATATAATATTACATTATGATAGGGGAAAATGGAAGCCTTCAAAAAATGTGTTCTAACCACCTCCTCTCGAAGAAGGAGAGGAAACCAGAAATAAATTTAGAGCAGTTTTCTTACACTTAACCTTAATCTTTTTCTTAGTAATCTTAGTAACCTGGAATTAAATAGAACTACGAAGAACGGAAACAGATTTAGAAAAGTACTCATTTGCTTACTCCAACGTAGGAAAGCCCAGAAAACAGGTGAAGTCTGCTTTGCACCAGGAAGTCTCAGAGTTTAAATCTTCTGGCCAGATGAGCATGGAACAGCTCATTAAAGTTGTACTAAACCTCCAGGAAAAGGTCAAAAAGCTAAGGAAGGACAATGAGAAACTAATGAAATAACTTAACCTAGCAGAAGGAATAGAGTCAAAACTCATGTCCATGGAAAGAGAGCTAACTGCCTTTTGAAACATATCACAATGTTAGAATAGTCTTTACTAAATTAGTTTCAGAAACAGACTGAACTAGATAACAGATTCATAAAAATTGAAGAGACATTGTTAACATTTAAGAAAGAACAAAGCGAAATTGAAGCTATAAAAATGGAAATCGAAGCTTAAAAGAGCAGACACATTAAGAAAAATAATTAAAAATCTAAAAAAATGTTTCTGCTGTGGAAGCTTTTGACATCTTTATCGGAAGTGTTGGAAATTTTAAATAAAGAAACTATTGGATAAAAGAGCGAAAAAGAAGAAAAAAGAAGAAGCAAGAATGAAAAGAATGTATTGTAACCCGGATGGTTCAATATATAAGATCAAGATGGAACCAAGGCAAGTTAAAGGAGAGAATACCTGGAAAAATCTGAGTTCCAAATCTGCTAAAATTGGGCGAACCAAACTTTTATATTTAACAGCAGGGAGTATGAACTGCTGTTCTCTTGACGAAGTTAAAAATCCCTAAAACGGAAAAGATAAATTAATAGTATTTCTATCATGAGTACTTGTTTACCTATTCTAATAATCTTATAAATAATTATTATAACTTATGCAATCATATATTCTTTATGGGTATATTGTAAAGTAGTAAATTTGCTTTGAGTTAAATTAAAATTAACTAATTTTATGTATTCTCTTAGTAAGTTTAATATAAAATAATTAAGAAGCTTTAAATAAGTCTATTATATAACCACTAAATATCAGTTTAAATACACTATATATTTCATTGCTTATTATAGTGATATAGCTTGCATATAATTTCTCCATTTTTTCTTCTTAAGCTTAATAAATTTAAAATTAATTTTCTAAGTAAATTTCGAATTTAAACATCTAAATCCACGAAACTTACTACAATTTTCTTAAATAGGGAATTTATGGCTATAAGGACTTTAGTTCAAAGTACAAAAGTTTGAAAATTTAAAATTTTTATAATTTAGGATTACTAGGGTAATTATTATATTGCTTTACATTAATAAACATACTTGTAAAAATAAAATTAATTTGAACATAAATTTTTGAATTTTTTATTATATAGCATTTAAAAATAGTTCAAGCTAATCTGGAATTCAGAATCCTTTTTATACATTTATAGGTTATTATCTAATCATAGTATTATAAATCTAAAAGTATACATTGGGAATCTTTAGATTTTGTTTTAAAAGCATTAAAATAAAGAAAGATAGCCTGAATCTCACTTTTCTATCTTTTTGCATATTATTTTTTATTTACCTCCATTTTGATATTATATATCTAAATTTAGTGTCTAGTTCTAAAAGATTTATTAAAATATTAAAGCATTTTTTAAATATTTAAGTAGCTTAGGCTATTATTCCTCTTTGCAATATTAAAAGTAACAAATAAAATAAACTATTTTAGATTCATACCTCCAATAAGAGGTAACCAATTTTAAATAGAAAGAAATAATTTTTTAATGTATATTTTATAATAAAAAGTTGCTTAAAAGAATCTAAAATAATTTCTCGAAGTTCTAAATAAATAAGAGCAAACAGTTCTCTAAAAATCTTTAGGCACAGAAAAATTGAGCAGAAAAATAGCCCATAAAACTTCTATTTCTGAGAAAAATTTGAGGAAATAAGTAAAATCAATCTTGCATAAAGAGATTTTAGAACCATTATAACTAGAAAAATAAGCATGGGACAAAATAAATCAGTGTTGGACTTACAGGAAGAGATAAAACACTTAAAAAATAATAATTAAAAATTAGGGAAAATTTTAATAAGCAGAAAGAATATATTTAAGACTTAGATAAATAAACATTAAATGAATGCTTTTTAAGTGAGTCGTAAAGTTTAAATAATCAACCAATATTTAAACTAGAGGATAAGATAAATTTTAATGAATTAATTAATTAATTTACGTGATTTCACCTTTATTTGGTTAATCACAATCAAAAATTTAATGTTAAATAAAAGAGACTTCATATTTGCTTGGATCTTGTTTATCATACGTTCTAAGGATTTTTAATCTAATTTTTCTAAGAGTTTTTGATAGATCGATTCCCATTCATATTCATTTCTTATTAAATTCGTTAATTGCATGCTATATGTTTGGAGCTTCTTTGTTTAGCTGGAGTATTTTTTTCCTGTATAGTTTACCTTCTTGATTGCAATAAATCCTGAAAATATTTTCCCATTAGTTTTTACTATTTTCTTTTATTTTCATTAGAATTGGAAGCAGCTTCTAACTTTTTACCCTGGTCGCTTGCAGTATCAACATCTCGTTATTTTCCAATAGGGAATATATTTGTTGTAGGTTGTTGCTCTACATCTATCGGATCATTCATCTAGATTTTTGCAGAACAATACTTTCAGTTAACTCTGCGAATTGATTAAATTTTGTTTCTATTTATTCTATCCTGATAATACCTAACTATTTATTTTCAATTTTTATTTCTTATTAATTAATCATCAGGAGTTCAATTTTTATTTCGAGTACTTTTACAGTTCTTTAGATTAAAATTAAATTTATTGGAAAAGAGAAACCAATCGACGAGAACTCTTGATGATTTGAGAAAAATAAAGATAAACATATTAAAATTTAAATTAACTTATGGGTAAAAGTTGAGACTGTAAGGAAAGGAGTTGAAATACCTCAATAAAAACCAAAAAGTTTTGTTTTGTTTCAAATTAAAAATTAAAAGAATAGAATTTTTAAAAATGATGGAAGAAATGCTCAAAGACTTAAACCCTCCTTCTAAAAAATAGAATCCAGATATTTTACAACAAAAGAAATCATTTGGGAAGAAAGCCATCACACTCCTGAAATACCAGCAACGGAGGAGAAAGCAAGAAAATAAGCAAAATATGTATACATTAAGAAGTAAAAGAATTCAACTTTTGGAAGGAATAGACTAGCATTGAACAACTTACAAAAAATGGTAAATAACCTAAAGGATGAAGTAAACAAGCTTATGAAAGAAAATATGGAGCTAAAATATTAACTTGAGGAAAAAGTGACAAATCCAGAGTCCTTAATTTTTAAAGATAAATGCAAGCCTTTTGAAAAATACAGAAAGAATAGATGTAGTAATCCGAATAACTCTATATTAGATTTCAAGAATAGAAAAAGCGAATTGAAAAATTAATGGAAATAGAAAATCCCTAAAATTTAAGAAAATAAACTCAAGTACAGAGAAATACCAAACTATGCTATTACTGCAAAAGCAAGCAATATTTGTGGAGGAAATGTACAGTATTTCAGATATTTAAGAAACAAACATGGATAATCAAGATTAAAAGATAGATTTAAAAGGTTAAAGATTAGATATGATGTAGCAAAGAAAGTAAAGTCTATATGTTAAAGATAATTAAAAATTGGATTATTTCAAAATATATTCTGTAATCTAAATGCAAGAGAAGTCACAGCAGGAAGGAAGGATACAATATGAACAAGAACAAACAGCAAGAGTATCAGAGCTCTCAAAAAGCCGGAACCTACAAGTTCTAATCTATTTAACGGTGATCTGGATGGCATTATGAGCTTATTATATATATTTTTTTATTAAAAGAATAAAGAAACAGGATTTTGAATTGCCTGATTACACTTCCAATCTTTAAAAAGTTCGTCGTTTGATCTAAGATTTTAAATAGAATTTTTTTAAGGATTATCTTGCTTCAGTAGAGATTTGAAATATATTATTATGAATTCAATAAAAATTAAGGCCTCTGTTTGCAGAAACTGATATCAACTAAATGTCTCTTTTATATCCTTAAAGAGGTTGTTCAGATGATGTAGGGTATCCAAAAGCTCTAAAAAGCTAATAATAAATTAATCTAGTGTTATATAAAATATTTAATAGAGAGTTTAATTTATTACTCCTCTTAATTAATTCTTCTATTTATATAAATTTACTTCAAAACTTTTATTCTTTTCGTATAACTAGTTTAAAATCTTAGAGTTTCATCCTAAATAATCCTTACTGTTTTAGATAGTTTATTTTAAGTTTTATAGAAAAATTATATTTATAAATTTGATTACTTGGTTAAAAGAGGAATGATATGCTAGTTTATTATTATATAGAGGTTGGAGATTTAAAGTAAGAAAAACTTCTAAAGGAATCATTCGATTACTTTAAATTTTAATATAATAAAATGGAAAGTTTGGGCCAAGCTGTATTCTAATATTCGGAAAAACTGGTTAAAGCAATTTTGAGTGAATTTCACTGAATAGTAATCTTTGAATTAAAATACAGCTAAAAATTAGTATTTTTGGCAGATCAAAACAATAAATAACTTTTCTGATTCTTTGTCTAGTTTAACTCTAAAAGAAAGTAAATGAATAGTCTTAATTTTAATTTTTTTACTAATCCTATGGTCGTTGAACTATGAATAATCGTCTGAAGTCAAGAATAAGAATTACTTAAGAGATTCTTGCGCTTAAATATAGGAAACTTGATTATATTTTACAGGATTTTAATAAAAAGTAAAAAATAAAGAAACCAAAGCAAAATAAAGCTTCTATGTAGAATAAAATAATCTAATAAAATACTAATTTTATAATGATATTGAGAAATTTACTTATAGACTAAATATTATAATGCTGAATATAATTAAATTAAATTAAATTAATATTAAAAAGTATTTATAATACTTAGAATAAATACACCAACTTATTAATATTTTTCTTATATTTCAGTTAGGTTTGTTTATATTAATATACTTAAAAAATACAAAAAAATATAGTTTTTTTATTTACATATTTACCAGAATTTTTGTTCTTCTATTAAATAAATATTCATTATTTATTTAAAAAAGAATAAATTTAATCCTAGTTTATTTATTTATTTTTTAAATAATGATAAGTTATAACACTTTATTATTTAATGAAAGATTATAATTCAGCCAAATTTAAAAAATTAGAAAAATATCAAATAAAGATAAAAAGCAGAAAATATAATTTATGGGTAAAAGAGGTTAAAGAATTTATATAAATATTTTTAAGTATGTGAGAAAAAAAATCAAATATTATTAAATATATAATTTAAATAGGGTGGAATGCCATCTCCTTCGGATGCTGATTGGAGCCCAGCAAGGCAACAAAAAAATGAGCGCGGACGGAGGATAAATCGGAAGAAGAGAAACCAATAACAAGAGAAGAAATATTTGACAAGCTGGATTACTCTGAATGCCAGGAGGAAACTTTCTTCATCATAGGTCGGGGAAATGTACCCGTAATCGCATATTGCATCCTATGCTTTGGAAGGAAAAATTACAGGGACGTACCACAGGAAGAGGAAATAAGGAAAGAGAGATCTATAAAAAATTTTCGACATTAAATAAAATTAATTTAAAGAGCTGCATACCAACGAGAGTACTACGGCTCTATAATCCAATTTATTTATTTATTTGAAAATTATAGAAAATTAATAAAAAAGATATGAATCATACTAATAATTTAGTGATATCATTTATAAGCTTATAATATAAGCATAATTACTTAAATCATATTTTGAATGGGGAAATTTATTCTAAAGAAGAATATTTTATTAATAGGTCATCTTATAGCTAGTGAGAATGAAGTTATCAAATAAACAGTAAAAGTGAAAAATATTGATTTCAAAATTATTTAGAAAATATTTTATGATGTTTATTTATCCTTTTTTATTAAATATAACTGAAATAAAATATTTTAAGAATGAGAAATAAAATTCATTAAAGATTCTATTAAAATTCAATTAAAATTTTTTTTAACAAAATAAAAAACTTTAAAATAAATTTATTTTCCTTTATAGTACTAAAAAAGATAGAGTTATAATATCGTTTTCTAATTAAATATTTTTATTTTAACCGTTTCGTATTTTCCAATGAACTTTAGAAAATATTTTTTATAAGAATAGATTTTATTTACATTTTTAAAGTTAATATTAGATATTTTAAAACTGATTTATAGTAAAGAAATATCTTAATGATGACTTTAAGGTATATATATTTCTCTTTTACATTTTAAAGATAAATTCGAGAAAAAAGCGATAAGCTGCTGTTGCACGTAAGTTTAATATTTTATGCAATCTTTTAAATTATATTTTAAATATAGTTATTTTTTTGTATACAATAATCTTTATAATTTTAAACTAGTGCTATAGTGGTCTACTGGCTTTAAATTCATAAAATTATTTTTTTATCTTTTTATTCTCTAATTTTTACTACTTTTCTATTTTGATTCCTTTTTATAACTAAAATGCTAAAAATAGTTGTTTATTTTATTACTATTTAGAGTAGTTTCCTCAAAGCATTACTAATTTTATAGATATAATACATTATTTTCATGAAAGAGCTTAATTCCTTTTCATTTTCTTGAATTTTACTAACATATTAATAAATTCTTTTAATTTATTGAGTCACTTAGATAAATTTTCTAATTAAAGAATTATTAAAATAATGATTAATTATAGAGATACCATTTTCAATTAGGGTTATCATAGGAAAATGTTTAATGTTATAGAAAACAATTTCCCAATAAGAAAGCATTACAGTCTTCATACGTTATATATTGTAATATAACGTATCTAACGGTCTCTTTTCGCCTGTCTTGAATTTTAGATATTGAGTTTTAATTCAGATTTAGCAAAATATTTATTAATTCTGATGTATTTAAAACCTTTCAATTTAGTAATCATATATTTTCCATTCAGTTTCATAAGTTTATAAATGTTATCTTCAGGAGTAAAATGAAGTTTGATTATTTTATTACAAAGTTTTCAATTTTTAGCCTATTGCTTATTTTGAAACTTCCAATAGAATCTTACAAGTATACAGGTTTTTTTCCAATACCAGCATTTAGGGATACCTTTCTTCCTTATTGTCTATGCTGACTTTAATTCTAGCTCAACATTTATGGGCCCATCATGGGATAAGCTTTAAAAAAATACACTTTTTGTAATCTCAGAAAATTGACTTATCTTTCTTCAGTTTGTTCAAATAGCATATTAATCTCTTTCATATAATTATAATTACTTAATTTAGTTTTATGATATTAATTTACTTATTTTATTAAATTCATACTTGAAATTAAGCTCTAAATTTGCTCCTTAAGTATTTTTAATTATTGAGTTAGTTATTAATTTCCTTCTTGCATACTTAAGATCCTTTTGAGAATCATTAATTAAGATTTTTCTTATTATAATTTGTATTTTGTCCAAAAAGTTATCCATTTTAACTTTTATTTAATAAATTGCTTTTTAACCTAAATTTTTCAAATTAATTTGCATACTCTCTTATTTCTCTTATTGAGAATCTATACTTTATAACTATTATTTATCCTAAGCGGATATTTAACTTAAAGAGAGTTTATTTAGATAATTTTATGAATCAATATTATAATTTAAATGACTTTTTTAATTCATTACCGATTTTCTTTACTTTAATATGTTTGAATATTTATATTATGCTTGAATAATTTCTTTCTAAAGACGTTTTAGTTCGCCTTAATTTTTCTTTGATAATTTTAAAGTAAAGGAAATTAAAAAGCCATAAATATTAAGGATTAAAAATTTTTTTATTTCATTCATTTTGTAAATAAAGCTTGAGTTAAAATTTGAGAAATTAAAAAAGAATCAGTTAATATCTGTTCTTTTTGTGTTTCTTTAATATCCATCAAGTTCGTTTACTTTCAACCCACTCAGTTTTTTTTTCTCCTTTTGCCTCTATAAACACCAAAACCGAGCTGCTATCAATTGTGTCGCATTTCTTCGCGTCTTCTTCCATCATTTAATTAGAAAATGTAAATTCTTAAATTTTATCGTTTATATAATTGCCAGTGAATTATCTGGCATCTGGTCAAGTAAAAGCATCTCTTTCTTCCATTTTAATATTTTTCCATTTGCCCAAGTATTTTCTTCATCCACATATTAATAAAAGCCATTTCCGAGGATATTACTACCATAAATCTATCCCTCATAAATACTTCCATCTATAAAATTTAATTTTCCCTTCTCTTATTTATTTTCATTAAAAAAGCCTTCATACTTTATCCATTAGATCATGCTTATATTCCATATCTATATTACTAATCTTCTTTTCACTACCCTATATATTTAATTACATAATAAAATATGCAAGTTCTTTCAAAAAGAGTTACACATTTTAGCATTCACCTTCATATAAATCACCATTTTAAAAAATAACTCTTCCTTTTTGTCATTTTTCAATATCCTTCATATTTATAACCATCAGTTCATATTTAAATTCCTTACCCATGTCTCAGTCCATAAAGTAATAATTATCCTGTAAAAATAAATCCTTCTTTTACCTTCATGGGCCCTTTATTAAGAATTTAAACTCCATCTGATATATTTTTCTCTCATTTAAAAGGCCCTATATTACACTACCGAATAATAAAAGATTATTTAAATAGATTTAATATATATTCATGTATTACTGAGATAATTCTACTTTTTATTATCTTAAATTTTATTTTATTACAATAATAATAAAATGGAACCAAACCTAATTTCCTTTGCATGATTAACTCCGAATTTTTTGCTCAGTCTAAATACTTTTTTCATATCATGCCATATTAATTTTCTACTCACTTATAATTCCCTAAACTTCTTTTAAACTAATAAAATCTAATCCTTACAAGCATAAAACCTAGTATTCTTTTACAAAGGTACAATTTCTGCAAAGGATTATCAATTCTTTAATTTGCTATTTAGTTCTTCTTCAACAAAATTTTTATGTTTATTGAAATCATTATTAACAAATCCTTCTTTATCCATATACATATAGTTTCTTTTCCTCGGATTTAAAATTTTCTTGCCTATTAAACAATTTGTAAGGGGGCATTTTTATTTCTTCTCTTCTTTTGTCTACCTATTTTTACTTAAACTATCAGTAATTACGTTTTTACCAATTATTTGTTTTTTCCTATGCTAGTTATAATACTTACAATTTACTCTACCTTGTCGTATAAGGGCATTCTATCAAGCTATTTATACTTATTTCTTACCATTAAAACTATTTGCTATCTTTCAAGGAAATTTATGATAGTTAGTATTTTAACATACTTATCCAATAAAACATTCAGCATAATGATAGATAATTTGAAGAATATAGTTGTATTAGAATTCTAAGTTATCTTCTTCAATTGCTTCAAAATCAACTAATTATCCATTAAATTTAGCCAATATTTGCCTTTATAATCATATTTTAAAGTTTCTAGATCTTGACGATAACTCTAGTTGCGAGTATAGTGGGTTTCTATTTATTTTTTAAGTAAGTATCTTTAGTAGTATTGGGAAATGATTGTATCAAATCCACTACTGGGTAAAGTTAGAAAGTTAAAGAATTGATTGCTAATAATATGGTAATTGGTTATAGCATAATTGTTGCAATCATTTCTTTATTTGGTTCGGCTTCTATTGTATCAAATTGGATCGTTTATTATTTATAAATCTTACCCTTCAATAAAATCTTGTAATCTTAAAGTATTATTTTGCTAATGCATTATTGCTTCCATAACTATGTAAAAGAGAATTAAAGCCTCCCATTAATACTAGTCCTTTTTCTTCTGATACTCTAATTATATTTTATAAATTTAAATATTTTAGTATTTTTGAAAGACACAGGCTTTTCATCCGTTGGCATATAGCATTCTGCAAAATATATTTTATTAACATTAATATTAATAAATCAATCTCCTTGTTCTCCAAAATCAAGTTCAATTTAACTAGAATTAAGCTCTTTTTTACCAAGGAAACATACTCCACCAGGCTTGTACTTTAATTGCAATTTTTATAATAAGTTCTATATTCACGAATCTAAATTTTTATGAAGCTGTAATGTTATCATGTTTCATTAATAGAAAATCTATCAATTTTATATTAAAGAGTAAACTGTTAATACTATATTGTTTAGTGGATTTTAAGTTCATATTGCAGTGAACTTTTTGTAAATATTTTGTATTAGATCCTCCTTTAAGTTCCAGATCATAAATGCAGAGAACTTTTTGACCATTATAAATTTATATATGAAGTAAGTTTGGATCTAATATATTGTATTTCTATAGTATATTATAATGAAAAGAGTCAGCGAATCATATTCTTCTAATAATTATCTATCTATTTTAATTGGTACTTAATTTCCATCACATATAGTACGATTTATCTACAAGACAAAGTGATAAATCTTGAAAATCAATATTTGTAAATAAAAATTATGCTCTGCTGGACTCAAATAAGCTTAATTAAATTATGCTTCTTTTCAATTTCTCTTACAATTTTGTGTCAGCACAACCTAATTTGTAAAAAGAGAATGAACTTAGCTATTCTTGTTTATAAAATCAGATGCATGCTTATTGTAATTTTATTATAGATCATATAACTATCTTTATTAAATAGTTTAACTAACCTAATTTTTTATTTCAATATTTTTAAATTAAAAATTCACTTAGCCGCATCTTTTTTTTTAATTCAGAAACTTGCCCAAGCATCAAGTTTACATTCAATTTTGCGCTCATAATATTATATCAATTAAGATTATTGAATATTCAAACCATTGCAAGCTTCTTACATCTAAAAATTCATTTTATCCTAGTTTTAATAAATTTAAAAATAAAAATCAAGTTATTGATAGTAATTTCAATTATAGTTTCAAAATCATTTTTATAAACTTGTTTCAGTTTAATCTAACTAGTTATAAACTTGTTTAAATAAAGCCTAGGGAATAATATCTATCATTTCTACTTTAGATTAATCTTATTTTAATTGCACATTTTTTCTTTAATTTATTAATCTCCAGATTGATTTAATTCTTTTCAATATGATTTAGTTAAAGTTTAAATATCAGACTAAAATTTCCAGCATTAATTAAGATTTATTGAACTTTCACTCTCTTTTTTTCATTTTTTTGTATGATTTTAGTCTTAAAATTTAACTTAACGAAATTTATCAAATTATTACTCTTTTACTGTGTTAGTTGTATCATCTAAACACTAAATTTAAGTTTAAGTTTGTTTATCTAGATCTATGTTTAGCTTATTCTTAAAAGCTGCTTAAAATTGTTCATGAATTACTTAGTTATTAGTCATCTAGTTCAAACAAATACATTAATTATGTTTATATTATATATTACCAAATAGAAATGTTATCTAAGTCATTAAAAGAGCTTATGTTCAAAAATAGATACCTCACTGATAAAGTAAAAAAATTAGTAATAGTAATAACGTCTTTGCTTGAGAAACAATATTAATCATCATTAGAAATAGAAAACAAACTGGAACGAAGAATTCTTTTTAATAATAAATTCAGGTAACGCCATTTTCCCATTTTCGTTTTAACAGAATCAATTAGATCCTATGGAAATAAAAAATGAAGTCAAAAATTAAAATAAACAGTAAACGTTTATTTAAAATAAGTAGTAAATTTAAATTAAATAAGTGCTACAGGAAAAAAGTAAAAAAAATGGTTGAAGGTTTCAAGTCAGGCTTCTATACCACCTCTTCCTAAGTTAAAAAGGAAGGGAGGAAGCAAGAAACCAAGTCTTAATAATCTTAACAATTTTTCTATCACAACCTTAACCAACACTGAACTAACAACTTGGAATCTAACAAAACGAACGAAAGCCAACCTTGAAGAATATACACACGGAAATTCCAACCTCAAACGAGAAACCGAGGAAACGGATGAAGTCTGTTCTCCACCAGGAGGTATCAGAATTCAACCCTTCTGGCCAGATGAGCATGGAGTAGCTCATCAAAGTGGTACTGAACCTCCAGGAAGAGGTCAAGAGATTGAAGAAGGACAATGATATGCTGATGGCAAAGCTAAACCTAGCAGAAGGAATTGAGTCAAGACTTATGTCCTAGGAAAGAGATCTTAACGCCTTTTGGAATATCTCACAAAGTCAGACTAACGAATCCTAAAATTAGCTTTAGAAACAGACTGAATGGATAACAGATTCGGAAAAGTAGAAGAGAAATTGTAAACTTTTAAGAAAGAGTAAAGCGAAACTGGAACTATACAAATGGAAATCGAAGCCTAGAAAGAGCAAACAAATCAAGGAAAATAATTAAAAATAAATAAAAAATGTTTCTGCTGTGGAAGCGTATGACATTTTTATCGGAAGTGTTAGAAATTCTAATAGAAATAAAGAAACTATTAGATAAAAGAACAACAAAAGAAGAAAAAAGAAGAAAAAAAAGAAGAAAAAAGAAGAAAAAAGAAGAAAAAAAAGAAAAAAGAAGAAAAAAGAAGAAAAAAGAAGAAAAAAGAAGAAAAAAGAAGAAAAAAGAAGAAAAAAGAAGAAAAAAGAAGAAAAAAAAGAAAAAAAAAAGAAGAAAAAAGAAGAAAAAAGAAGAAAAAAGAAGAAAAAGAAGAAAAAAAAGAAGAAAAAAGAAGAAAAAAGAAGAAAAAAGAAGAAAAAAGAAGAAAAAAGAAGAAAAAAGAAGAAAAAAGAAGAAAAAAGAAGAAAAAAGAAGAAAAAAGAAGAAAAAAGAAGAAGCAAGAATGAAAAGAATGTTTTGCAACCCAAATGGTTCAATATACAAGATTAAGATGGAAACAAGACAAGTTAAAAAAGGGAAAAACTGGAAAAATCCGAGTTCCCAATCTCGCTAAATTTGGGCGACCCGAACTTTTATATTTAACAGCAGGGAGCATGAACTGCTGTATTCCTGACGGGGTTGGAAATCCCTAAAACGGAAAACTTAAAATTAATATTATTATTATTATTATTAATAAGTGCTACAGGAATAAAAGTCTAAAAGAAGAATAAAATGTTACTTGTGCAATAAATAGCATAAAGAAAATACTGTTACTAACTAAGCGAAATTTAAAGAAAGAATAAATAAGATATTTTTAAAAAATTATTTAGGATATATCCAACATAAAGTGAAAAAATTGATAGAAAAAATTATTTAATTCAAATCTTAATCCTTGTAGAAATAATTAGGAAAGCTACATGCAAGATTAAAACTATTCAGAATATTAAAGGATGGTGCACTAATGAAGTGCTACATCGCCTAACTAAGCCTAGTAGGAATTCAAGACAAAATAATGGAGACAAGTTGATAGAATAGGTTAGATGACTGACTACTAAGGTTTAACAAAACTTTTTAACTTTTATAACTTTAACTTTTAACTAAATTCTAAGAGTTTTTAAGTTTGCTGGGGTTCCAACCAGTTTCACTCTGGCATTTTTTTTACTTGAATGTATATCAAGACCTTTTTTAATAAGTGGCAGGTTTCCATTAAGTTTCAATAGGTCTTGGAAGGAGTTTTTATCTATATATTCCTGTTTTCGTTATTCATAGTTTATCAAGTCGACTTCATGTTTTTTATTGTATTTTTTCATTTAATTTTTTCCATTATTGGCAGTTTCTTAGTAGATGAAAACTAGATTGACAGTACTTTCAGTGTTTTTTTAATTATTGTTAATTTGTACTTATGTTAAAAATATTTTCTATTTTTTCAAGTCTTTTAATTATGTTATTTTCTTTATTTTCATTATTTTCAGATTCCTTTTATGGGTTAAATTCTTTTTCACGCGATAGTGGCTATTTATCGACTTACATCTTTTAAGAGTATTTAAAGTTTTATTGGGATTATTTTCAAGGTTGCTCTTCCGTTACTAAATTGTTTTCGATAAGTTAATTTTTTGATATTATATGTTCATTGTTTTATTCTTCTATAAAATTTGTTAAATCCCATATTTATAAATTTTAATTGTAAATTTTTATTCGTATTTTAATATCTACGCTTGCATTGCCTCAATCTTGACTTGTAGATCTTCCTGGATTTATATTTTATGTTTATTAGGTTCAATTGTACCTGTCATAATTTTGCCTTGGGAAGATGGGTTTGACTCTGATTCCTACCTCTCCTATTTGCGTGACTCCTGCGCTGCCTTTTTTTAGCTTTTCTTATTTAATTTTTAGAAAGGTGGATGCTTTGCTCCATCTTTTTTTATTTATTTACATTAATTACATTCTATAAAACTCTAAATAATTATTTGCTTTTCTTATAATTATAATGATAAACTGTAATCTTAGTTTTATTTACTTTTCTTATCTTTTTCAAAGCTTAATTATAGAACATTATTTTATAAATCTTAATATTATTAATCAATTGTTAGATTAATAATAATAATAATAATATACTTAAAGTTAGTAGAGTTTTGCATTCTCTGGAATTGCAACCAGTTCCTGCGGACAGTTTTTTTAACGTGGGTGTGATCCACGACCTTTTTATTAAGTGGAAGGTTATCACTGTAACCGTTCAAGTGATCTTGCAAAAAGCTTTTATTTGTAGATCCCTGTTGGAGTTATTCATAGTTTATTGAGTTGTTTCCATGTTCTTTTCTGCTCTTATTCGTTTATTTTCTTTCATTATCAACAGTCTTTTAAAATATGTTGATTTGATTTGCAACATCAACAAAGTTTGTATTATTGTCTTTATTTCGTTCTTTTTTATGATAATTTATTTTCTATATTTTCTAATCTTTTAATGAAACTTGTAGCAATCATTTCTTTTTCTGGATTCAATTCTGTTTTTAATTCTATTGGCATTTTTTCTATTTCCATTTTTGTGTCGTATTTAAAATTTTATTATGATTAAGTTCAGAGTTATTCTTCCGTTATTAATTTGCTACAAATAAGTTATCTTCTAAGTATTAGTAATTCGTTGTTCTAATCTTCTATGTTACTCATTAGTTCCCGTATTTTTTCGCCTAAGTTGTAAGTTGTTTCTTCATAATTTGAGATTACTTTTTACATTTGGTCTAATTAAATTTTAAGTTTTTGATTAGTTTCGTTTTTAGGTTAACTTATCTCTATTTATCCTACCATAACTTTACCTTCTGAAGAAGAGCTTGACTCCTCCTATTGTTATTATTTTTTCTAAATTTCTTTTGCCACTTTTCTCTTTAGGTTTCTAAGTTAATTTTTTGAGAGTCGAAGAGATTAATCCATTTTTTCTTTTTTATCAATTGTTAGATTTACTCTTATTGTAGTTGTTCTCTATTAGTTGCTTTTTTAACTATATTTCACTATTTACTTTTAAATAATAAATATGCTTAAGTTAAACTTAAATACTGTTTAAAGTATTAATTACGATTCCTATTAAGCATTTTAACTCAATTCAATTAATTATTTAAAATATATCTTTAATCGTGATTATCTTTTAAAGAAATTTCAAGAATCTAAGATGACACCTAGGCAGCAAACTATTTTTTGTATATAGGAATACTTATTTTCTTTTAAAGTTTTCTACAATCATAGTCCACGTTTAGAACTATACTAAGTTATTTTAAAGGAGTACGAAGAATTGATAATTGGTTACTAGTTAAAGTTTCTTAAGACATTTTTTATTAATTCATATTTCTTTAACTCTCTATAGTCTAAATCTATTCCTTTAATGTAGTCAAACATCTGTCTATGCTAATCATTTTAGATAGCAGCTTCTTTATTTTTAAATAAAGAAGAGTCGCTAAAATTGAACTCTTGCAATTTTATTTCTTCCTCATTTTTTTAATTATCGTATTTATAGGAGAATTGCCACCATAGTCTTCTAGTAATGCATTATAGTTATCAAGAAGAATCAAAATCTTTTGGGGGAAGTGTATTAAGTATTTTGTTGAGAATTTCGTAAGCTTCATCTTTCATTCCAGTAATTTTTTTATTATCTGGCATGAAGCAGGAAGTAATAAGCATATCGTTAAATTTGATTGCGCAATATCTAAGCTAAGTCTCTCCTTAAATCTAATATTTTAATTGAGTATTATTTAAATTTTCTTTAACTAGAATACAAATACCTCATATCCATTAACATTTTTTAATAATAATTCTTAAATCCATGCTTTTAACAGACACAAATTAGTCCTTGGCATGCATTTTATTGATATAAAAAATGTCAAAATCCTTAATAATTATGAACTCTTGAATGGGTAAAATTTTGGTTGCAATAGCTTCTATTTTGACATGACTTTAATTAATTTATTTGATTTACTGATTTAATTAAGAACCTTTTTTCAGTCCAGGTTCATAAATTACAATTTCCTTTTATTATCCACTAATTTTAACATGGAAGTATTTTTTCTGAGTTCTTTATGCAAATCGAAAAATTATATTAATATGTAGAGATATTTAATGCTGTATTTTTTAAAAAGTCTCTAAAAAATGCTAATTTAACTGGAATACTGTAGATCTAGCTTTTTTCTTTTTAGGAATTTAATTTGAGTTACCTAATTTGGAGTTTGAGGATGAGAATTATTGAAAATATAAAAAGATGTTTGTATAATTTGATAGAGAGATCTATTAAAATGAAAGAGAATTGTTATTTGTAAATTTAAAGCTATTTTAGGTTTTTCATTAAAGTTAGTCTTTCTTCTATCCCTCTCTCGTAATCTTTTACTTTACTGATAAGCTAAATGCTTAGTAATTTTATTAATCTTTCAACTTTATATATTCCTTATCATTGAAATCGCTTTAAGTATTTAAATCTAAAATAGTAAATATTTACCATTAGATGAGTCTAAAGGTAAAACTTCAGTTAAAATGTTTTGATTGTTTTATTAAACTTCAATTTATGTTTGCTCTTTTTATAGTTATTAAATATTTGCTCATATTAGAAAGCTTTTAATTGATTTGACATGCTTATTTTTTAGTATCTCAGTTCCCATAATACCTAGAAATTCTCATTTTGTAATAGATAATATTAAGACTTTTTTAATTGAAAGCAATAGCTTTTCATAGGATAATGACATAAATGTAGATAATATTGAAAAGTATAAGAATAAGTGTGTAGCTTGAAGATTTAGATTAATTCGTTCCTATATTTATTGTTAAATTTATTAGTTAATTTTAGTTAATTTTTATGTCTTTTAATTATGATCGGAATATCCTTTCAGATAGAATGTCTCTTTAATAAAGATAGATTTTTAAGAATATTTTTTTATAATAAAAAACTAATATTTATAGTTGAAGTAAAAGATAATCATAAGGAATCCTTTATACGATCGCTTTCATTTACCTATCTTATGCGTGTTCCTTCACTCCATTCTCCTTCTTTCATTTCTCCATTTTCAGATGCATATACACCTTTTCCATGCATCTTTTCATTACGTCACATTCCTTCGTATTTTCTTCCATCAGACCATTAAAAGATTCCAAATCCTTGTTTTTTATCGTCTACATAATCACCAGTGTAACATCTGCCATCTGGTCAAGTAAAAACACCTCTACCATGCTTTTTATTATTTTTCCATTCACCCACATATTTTCTTCCATCCTCCCAATGATAAATACCATTTCCGTGTATGTTATTATATATATTTTTAAAAACCGCCATAGTTGTTCGAAGGTGAACAACAAGGGACATCTTCATCAGAGGTTGGGGAAGTTAAGTACTCATAATCGACTTTATGTCTTCCTCTGCTTTGGCTTGGCCTCGAGACATAAGATTCTTAGACCTTCGGCACTGGCTTAATTTGGATTTAATTCTGGAACGAAAACGAAATAATACTGCGAGCTTCATCAGAGGTGGGGAATTTAAGTACCCATAATTGACACATGTTGTCCTCTGCTTTGGTGATGCAATGAGACACAATCCTGCCATGTCCTTGGACCTCCAGCAAGTATTAAAGATTACGAGTATTCTAAAATTATATCAGTATTGAACATTTTTATCAGTACTGAATAATTATACCAGTATTGAACAAGGTTTATCAGTAACAAACACTCTTGTCAGTATGAAACATTTTTTTTAAAGAGCTGCGCATCAACGAGAGTGCTACGCTCTCTATAATCAAATTTATTTATTTATTATTTATTTATTAGAAATCTTTTTCATTTTAATTGTAGCTAAACATTTTAAAATATTTAACTAAAGTACACCTTAGTTTTGAATAAAATAATCTGCATAATTTAAAAACTATAATGAAGTTTATGCAAAATAAAATTTATCAAAGTTTTAAGCTTTCAAATAAATTAAAGTCATATTTAAATAAAGATTTATATTTTTAGTTTTTCAATTAAATATAAGTTTAACTAGAAGTTTGAATTAAGATAGAATGACATTTAAATCTTACTTAAAAAGAAGATATTCTTAGTCTTTTTATAGTAGTTTTAAAAGAGTTAGTAATAAAAAATGTAAGATTATGAGTTTATCTTCCTGCTTATTTATTTAGATTCAAAAGATAATATAAAAATATTTTGATATACACTTTATACAATTATTTCTTTTATGGTCTATTAGGCTTTCCAAATACATTTTAGTAATAAAGGAAAATATTTTAAACTATTATATTTATTTATAACCTTTTTTTAATTTGTTTATTATATTAAATCTATTTATAAAACTTGATAATTTCCTTTTGCTAATATTATCTTCAATATACATTTATAAATTAAAAAAGCATATTAATAGGATTACTTCTAGAAAAGAAAAATATTATAATTTGTTTATTTAGCCAATGCTAAATTTACTAAATTCATACTATGCTTTATATGCTTTACAATTTCCCTTTGAAATTTCTTCCTATATTATAGATATAATTTTTAAATATTCTCTTAGGTAAAAATATTAATTTAGACTAATTATTATCTTAATTTAAGCTTATATGGATTTTTAATATGATCTCAATATCTTATATTAAAGCTTAGACAAATCAAAATTTATAAATTTTCTTATAATATGCATTTTAAAATGTAAATCACAATTTTTTTCTTTTTAAGCTTTAATTATATACATAATTTGTTTTCTTAATGAAAAGAAGGATCTTTATCTTTTAAAAGTATTTATTATGTATATTTATTAGATGATTATAATGTATTTAATTACTAAGTTATAATAGGTTAGTTTTATTTCCTTTAAAATATCTTTAGTTAGCAATAATTAGAAAATAACTATTTTTTAAAGCGAAACATTTTAAGTTCTATTTTCCTTTTTAGTTATTTGAAGTTTTATGACCATTTTAAATTGCTTATCCAGAAGAACAGAGATTTACTACTATTTAATGATTCTAACTTTTATAGCTCAGGATACTTATATAAAGGAAATCTTCAAATTGAAGTTGTTAAATTATCTATGATATTCTTGCTAAATATCAACATCGCAGACTATTTGAATTGCTTGATTTAATTGTTTTGATATTAAGATATAAAAGCCTAGCCAAAGCATAAGTTCACAACATTATAATTAGTTTCTAAAATTTGTTCTCATAGCAATTAACAGTATTAAGACACTATATTTAAGCTTAGCATTTTTTTATTCTTTTTAGTTGCTTTCATTTCTTCATTACGTCGAGATTTTGTTATGAGTTAATAATTGGACTCCTTTTTTGCAATATTTGGCTTTTTAGTTTTAAGAAGGTGCAATTAGTTATAACTATGCACAGTAGCTTATTAGTAAGAGCTAAATAAATCTATAATATTACTAATTTAAAGTAAAGAAAGCAAGCAAATGAATAGATTTATCACTCATTTACTCTAATCTAGTATGCTATTTTTAAACCAAAATTTAATTAAAAGTACTTATACTTTAGTACTATTAAGAATGATTAGTACCTAATACTAAGGTTATTATTCATAACTATAAAGATACATATAATCATAACTTAGCTAATATAAGTTTAATTTATGCTTATAATAGCATCTTTTAGATAAATATTGTATTATCTAGAATTTTAAGAAAGATAGTAGAAATAGAAATTTTGTTAGTAGTCATTATTAAACTGATATAGAAATTTGATTAATAAAAGATCAATATAAGATGCTAATAATAAAATATAGTAACTGGTAATTAAAAATAATACAATGAAACTACAAGATTATGTAATATCTGTCTTACTAACATATTAATATAGAATTTTAGTTTGGTTTATAAGTAAAGAGCCAATAACTTATCAAGTCAATAATTAAGAACTTTATAACAAAAATTATAATTTAGAATTTTTAAAGTTTAGAGTAGAAATTTACAAAGCTGTTTGAATTGATTTATACTTATTAACTATATATTATAATTATTTAAGATAAATGACTTTTTATTTACTATACAGCTATATAATATTCTTAGATAGCTTTATTATTTGTTCTTCTTCTATTAATTTACTTTAATCTATAAAACCCTATAACTTCCTTTAGCTCAATTTTAGTTTTATAAACTTAATTTTTATTCTTTTCATACTTAGAATATAAATAAACCTCAAAGCTATTCTATAGTACCAAACTTCTAAAATATAATATATATTAAATATTAAAAGTCAGTTGTTGTTTTTCACTCAAGTTTAGCATAAATAAGCAATAGTCAATTTATTTCAAAGTTTTAATATATTGCCTAAAGAAAAAATAGCATACCAAATAATAGATTGTTAGTTAGATATAGCGTTTTATTATTAAAGTATTGGTAATAAAGATATAAACAGCTACTTGATAATTATAATTTAGCTAAGATTTAAGGCTTAAAAGTTATGCCACTATTATTCCTTTTGGATGAGATAGATTTATACCTATTTAGTTTTTAAGATCTAGTTATTTCACCTAATTTGTGATTGGTCTTAGAAGGAATAATAAATTTAAAATTATAAGAAGAAAAATAATAAGACAACTTTACTTGAACTTTAGACTATGTAAAGTTTTAGTAGCTGAATAACTAAGTTGATGAAGCTATAAGTAAAATTAAGAAATCAATTTGAAAGAGATTGTTTTTTCAACTCATAGTACAAGTTAAAAAGGGCAAAGGAATCCAAAAGTTGTTGAATAACATTGAAGCCATTACGAAGTAGAATAAATTAGGATCTTACTTAAATACTTTCATTTCTACCCAGTTTTCTTTAAAAATGTTGATGGGATAAGGATATACTTATTCAAATATTTTTCCTACCTTTTTAAAATTTAGCTTTTGCTAAGGATCTTTTCCTGATACTTCAAAAGCATGTCTTTTCTATCATACTGGAAGACAACAAAAAGCTTTGAAGTTAAGAATAATATCAACTATGGGAACTTTAATAGTCATTAAATCTACAAAACTATTCATACAATTCATAAACTGGAAAGAACTATCAGCTTTGCATTTGCTTTAATAATAGTTACAGCAATCACAGCTCCTTAAATCAAAATCTTTTCCTCCTACAAAATATTTTACTTAATTGTTGCCTTCTTCGTAAAACTCTATTCTATCGCCTCTCCATGGAGGAAATATACATCACCTTTTCTAAATTCTTCCTATTTTGCGCTTATTTACGAGTATGTCTATGGAAAAGCAGCATCCTCACTCTCTAACTATTAAGCTAAATAATTCTTTGTCTTAACTAATGTTATAAACCTTATAAAAAACATTATGCATCATGCAAAATAGAGCGCAAAATTTCACCTTGTAAAGCTTTCTACCCAAAGATGCTTTTTCCTTATTTTTAACTATCTCATAGCCTGAAATTCCTCTACAACATCCAGATTAAAACCTCAATTCAGTCATAAATTATTCTTACTCACTTCGAAACAAATGATCTCTATCAGTTAGAATGGTAGTTTATGAATTATAAGGATCATATTACATTTTTTACAATGGTATTTCTTTGAAATCTATTACTTCTATATTTGAATCATCCAATTTATTTTTACTTAGTTTATCTTTATTAATATCATGAGGAGACTAGCTTATAGCAGTAACATTTGAAAGTTGTAACTAAATTTAATTTTCATCTTAGTTCTTAGTTTAAATACTAGGATTAAAATCTTCCTCGTTATAAGTATATCTCTAATTTTCTACTGATGGCTACATAGCAGGCTACATTAGTTCTTGCTCTATTTATTATTAACTTGATATTACTTGAACATTTTACTAAGGCTAGTCTGAATCGAATTCTAATACTACTTATGGGATGTTAGGATTAAAGGCAGAGGACGATCCACCTTTTAACCCTTTTGATCTTAAGCTTGGGATATTTCCCCTGACTATAATTTGATTCAATAGTTAAGATTAGCAAGTACACTCCATATCTATTATTAGATAAAAAAGTAGAGAGTACTTGGGATTTAATTAGCAACAATAAAGAAATTACTTAATTTAGTATACTTCACTATACTGTACTTATGACTTTAATCCTAATCCTTATTAATCATAACTACTCTTATTTATCTTTTACTTTTATTATACTCTTTTTAATGCTTCAGTTCCTAATTGTGGGACAGTTAGAAGAAAGGAGTAAATTTAAGTAACTTTTATCGTTATAAATGAGAAACTTTAGATTAAATAGTGAGATTAACTTTTAATAAAGGCACATTATTAGTGCTTAAGTTCATAACTAGATACAATGCTTGAATCCTTATAATTAGTAATTACTAAAGCAGCAATAAAGCTATAGTAAGCTATAAATCTCTCACAAGTCAATAATAATAAAAATAAGATTAAGGAAGTAAAATAAAGATATTGTAAAGACTTTAGTTTCAATCACTATTAAGATAAAAGTGCTATAACTAGACTAAATTATATGAAATTAACAGACAAACAATAAACTTTTATGTAATCATAAATTAAACTAAAATAGACTCTCAGGCTAATTATAATAATAAGATAATATGAATTGTTGTATTAAACATCTAGATATCTATCTACTAGATAGTAATTAATAATATAATATATAGTTACTATCTAATAATATTCATATAAGATATAGCTATTATATCTTAAACAAGATATATAGGTTTAATTAAAATAATTGAATACTAATTATAATAAAAATAGTCTACGAGTATACCTTTAAATTTAATGCTTTTTAATAAATCTATAAGGAGACTACAAATATCACTACTGATATTAAAATTATTAAAGGCTCTTTGTAAGTATATTTTTCACTAAAATGAAGCTATCATAGTAATTATAGCTATGCCTTATTTAATAAAATAGATAAGATAGATTATGCTATTATATTTAAGTATTAACTAGCTTTACTTTAATTGCATTTTTATAATTTATTTAGGTTAGTTATTAAAAATCTAGCAACTTAGCAATCAATCTAGAATAATAATATGAAATTTGTTTTCATTTGATAGAAGATTTATTTTTTAATCCTTAAGTTTATTCTACAATTTGATAATGTAAGTCTGAAGGGAAATTATTGAAATAGATTTATACAAAATTAAAATTTATTTAAGTGTTTTATCAAGTGTCCACTACATAAAAATTATTCTAAATGCTCTTCATCAAATCTTCAGGGCTTTGCTTGTTAAAGTTAGTCAAAGGAATTTACTGAGTTGCTTTCACTGCCAAATTTATAACATCGTTATCAATAAGCATTTCTGTTTGATTCAGCATCAAAATTATATTTCTTACTCTGCACATGTATTCTCTCAGTCTTTCATCTATCTACTTATCTGCTACATAGATTCATATTTTTCCGTTGCATGATATTATAAGCGAAACTCCACATTCTAGAGTAATATAATGCTGCTTCATTCTTTATATTTTCCAATGAGGAATTTTGATGAGCATTCCATTTTTAAGTTTTCCATACTTTTCACTTCTCGTATGAAGCACTAAAGTTCCATCCTGCTACTTAGTTTAAACTTCTCCTGATAACAAATCGTTTGTTGTAAAATATGATCTCATGTTTAGCTAATCAAATTCAGATCTTTTTCTATGTTCTGGAAGTTGAATAGCAGTCAAATGTAAGACAGCTTACTTTTCACTATCAAGGTCTATCTTCCATCTTTTATTTCCAACTTATAACACTCTTCCTATAACAACATCTCCAACATTTCCTGAATATTTACTCCTTTTTGACTCAATAAATGTAAAATTATTGATAACCTTTATCTATCCCAAAACTGAAGACACAAGCTCATCTTATTCATTTTTATAAGTTCCATATCCTCCAGAGGTGTTCTAAGATAGTTATTTAATAATTTATCCAGGATAATTCATTTATTTATATCTATTAATTTAAACTAACTTTTCCTCCCTTTGTTATTATAAATAGAAGCTTCTTAATTACATCTAGCTCATTAGTATTGTTATACCGCTTTTAGTCTCATAATCTAACTCTATTATCTTCTAACCTTTTCCTTATCTTTTTTAGTTTTAATATGTCTTTAGATAAATATACGACTAACTCAATGCAAAAGAGATTAGATTAAAAGCTTCTTATAGAAAAGACTCATTAAAGGATAAAAGTAAAATAATAATAAACCAGAGCTTTAACTAAAGATACTACCAATTAAACGAAATATAGAAGACTAGTCATTTTAAATAAGCTAATTCAACTCTTTAAGGCTATTTAATTGTTTATTTTAGAAATTTGCCTTTTTTAATAAAATACGATAGCAATGATTCGTTTTGAATAAAGGCTAAAATATTTAAATGAAAGAGAAATGAAAATTGTTATCTATTTTTAGAAGGTAAAATAAAGATGATTTGATAGTAAATATTAGTTAAGAGGATACTATAGAGTATAGAGCATATGAATATAAGTGATAAATATGAATAAGAGAAGCTTAGTAAATATATGACAGTTATAAAGTTAAAGTTTTTTTTGTGAAATCAACTCAAAATTTTATTCTAATTTTACTTCCAAAGCTGCTAGATTTAGTAAATGTGTGAGCTCCTAAGCACTCTCTATACTTTCTTCTTTAGTTGTCTAATCTAATTCAGCAAAAACACTAGAAATTTCATCGAAAGGATCTAAAAAGCTTCCATTAAGTTAAGGTCGATTTTACAATTCTTCCATTAGTTTGCTCTTAGTTTTTTAAATAAGATGAGGCTTTTATTAGTTAGAAATGATATGCTGCTTTGTAGAGAAAGCTCCTTTGGATAAGTCTTTTCAATTATGTTATTAATGCATAATTTTCTTAGACTGCATTATTCTTTATTATAGAACTTAGATGCTTTCTTAGGATTTTTATTTAGGTTTATTCTAATTTTATTTGTAGGCTTAATTTTTGGGGGAAATCATTTTATCCTTTACATATAATTAAGGATTTGAGTCTTTCTTTTCTATTCTAAAATATAATTAAGCAGTTGGAGAATTGATTTTATTAAATCTTTTTAATTAAGGAGACATCTGCTATGATTCAAGCGAACTAGTTTTCCTTTAATATGGTTTACTTTTAGGTGACATTTGTAGAATATCTAGTTTACAGTTATTTAATGAAGTGTATACTGACGTTGTTGGTGATTTTTCTCTTGATATTGGAGTTGATGCCGCACTTTTAGCATTTTTCAAAGGTGATTGAGTTCCATCTTTTAAAGAGGATTTAAAGGTCTTATTATCTACTAATCATAATTCAGCTACTTTTATTTATTTATTCTACTTTGGGCTTAATTACTTCTACCTACCAGTTGACTGTATCTATAACTAGTTTCTAGGTGAAATATTTGGAGAATAAGAAAATTAGTTTTTTTTGTGTTCTGCCCCTTATTTTTGTGGATTTTAATATTTTTTGTTATTTTTACTTAGAATTTCTTTATTACTCTGGAACTAAATACTAAGAGAAGTCTATTTTAGTTTTGAAAATTTATATTGCATATTTATGATTTAATTAGTCTTGATATTGCTATTATTCTTAGGATTTTATTTCATCTAACTTTAAGTCTACTATTATTGCTTTAAAGCTTTCTATTTTTCGATGGTTTGATTTTACTTTTTTTAATCTTCTTCTTTTAATTATGGGTTTTTGTCAGTCTCTGCTATATGCATTGCTTTATCCTTTTTATCATTGTATTGATTACAAAAACTAAATTCTAAGTCGTCTTCTATTATCTATAACTAATCATTTTCTAGAACAGACACTTTCATACTTTTTTCTACAAAATTCTGCTATTCTTAAAGTAGAATTTACACAGTTTAGGAGAAACTAGGTATCTAATCTCCATTTTGCTTTTACAATTCTTAAATTTTAGAATTACCTCCAAGCTATATATTAACCTTCTTAGGATTAGCTGCTGTTCTTTAACTACTCAATATCATTCCAGCTTATTTTTTTATTGGTTGTGGCTTTTAGCTTGCTTAGCGTGAAGAAGCTTAGGAACTACGAGGATTAAATAATTTAGCTAAGTTGTTTTTAGATTCAGAGCTTTACCGCGAAGTTGGAGTGCTTTTAGGATACCTATTTTTTAATTATCTTTTATTTTATTCAATAAAGTTTTGTTTCTACATCTTTAATTTCAATCAAGGTTTATTAAGCCAAACATTTTAATTTTACTATAGAATATCAAATATTCCTACTCTCATTATTACCTTCTTCATACTCTCATATTCATCTTTTATCCCTATTTTAACTTATATATCTATCTTATTAAATCTTGCTTATAGAGCTATTGATAGGTAATCTTTTAGCCTTATTAAATTATAAATCTTAATTTTTGTATCATCTTAGTGTAGTTAACTCTTAGTGTCAATTTTATACAATAGCAAGACTTAATGAACTAGTAATTTAAATTTAAATAGTGAAAGTAAATTTGCTTCTAAGCTTAAATTTATTTGTATGCATATAAATAAAATAGACTAAGCACTGCTAAATAGCTAGATGTAAGAAGAGAGTTATTAATTTTAATATTTAGAGTATGAGAATGTGGCTTCTTTATGTAATACCTTCTTCTATATCTATCTTTTAATGCTCTTCAAGATTAATTTTAGCAAATTTTACCTTTTCGATCATTCTAAATCGCTAAAGATTTTGTATTAAAATCTATATGCGAAAAGCCTTTAGACTTGTATATAATTGTTATAGTTGTAAATAGAAAGCAGATAGTTTTAGCAATAAAGGATTGACTATAATTGGAGGCTTTAAGTATTAACTAGTTAAATTAGAGAAATATATAATATCGTTGTATTAAGTATAAGTAAACCTAACTCACTTTTTTAGATAAAGTATGGTTCTTCATATGATAGATAACTTTGGTTAATTGATAAGAGTTAAGTGACATAGCAAGTTTATAATACTGCTAATTTATATTGTTAAAGTTAAATTTCCATCGAACCAATTTTTGATGTCTTAGAAATAATAATTTAGCACATATGGAAGTAAGAAGTTAGCAACTATTATTTAGTTTAATTATAAATAAAAATGAATGTGCAAGTAAGTAGCAAAAACGAGTTAGATAGTTAAGCTTCTTTCTTAAAGAATAATTTAGGTACTTCCTCAACAAAGACTTTGCAAGAGGCTGAGAGAGTAAATCTGAAAGTGAATTAAAATAGCTTAAAATTCAAAATTTAGGGATATGAGTAAGAATATCTAGAGTATTTGATATAGGACTAAAATAATAAAATATCAAGGCCATTCAAAAAGAACTTTATTGTATTTTCAGCTTATTACTTTCTAACTTTGATTACGTGTATCGCTGTCAACATTCTGACTTTAATTTTGTAAGACACTAAGAGTATCTTTCCTTTAGTTTCTATAATCATATTAGTTATCCTTTTATCCCTAGGATGCATTATAATTTTCATTATAATCAAAAATCCTAGACTAAGATTGAAATCTTTCATCTTTATCCTTATCCTGTTATGCGCTTTATAAACTTATCTAATAGTGCTTGAGAAGTAATCAGTAGAGAAAATACTAGAGCAAGAGATTGAAACTTAGACAGATCATAAAATAATGGTAGTAGCAACTATTTTTATTAGCTATAATGTATTGCTAGCCAAATACTTATACATTGTGATTATTTGCCTTTATACTATAAGCTTGTATTTTGCGGTTGAGGTACTTAAGGGGGACCAGTTCTATGAGATAATTTGCAACTTCATTCTAATATCTTTCATATCAATCATATTCATGAAAAACTCTTACTAAAAGGATAAGTTGATGAGGATTATTTACGCAGAGTAGTATGTTAAAGAAGAGTAGTCACTTGATTCACTCTAAGAAGAAACTGAGACAAAAACTGAAGCTTAAAATTTAAAACAGAGTCCTATTTAGAGGAAATCATTGAAGGATGATATTCTAAAGATTTAAGTTTAGTCTTATCATAAAAAAAGTTCTACCATTGAAAAAATCAATAAAATAGCTGAAAAATAGAACCTAACTGAATGAGACTAAATATCCTTATCGCTACATAAAGTAATGCAAATTCTGTGAAAGAACAGCGAAATTATAATTTTTAAAGAGATTTAGTAAGAACTAATATAGTCAGCATCAGACTTGCAGTAAGTTCTTAAGACTATTATGACTAAAGAGAATCTATTTAACTTTAATATAGAAAAGGCTTTTGAGAACGATAATGAGGTTACAGAAGATGATAAGAAATTTGTAAAGGAACAATTTTCAAATCCAGTAATAAGAAATGAAGATATGTGAATGATGAATTAAACTAGGCAGAAGTTTAGAAAGACTACACTTCATTAAAAGCTCTGAAACTTAAAGAATGCAGTATTAGACTACTCAATTCCTGAAATTAAAAATCTACTGAAACAGAGTGGATAAAATTGAAATTTTGATGTCTTTTTTTTGGCAAATCTTACTAATAATAAAAGTTTATCAACGCTTGCTAATTTTATGATGAAGTATTTGTTTGATGTAGAAGTTAATTTTGGTATGAAAGAAGTAGTCTATGTTAAATATTTCTAAGCTATTGAAAATAAATACGTTGATAATCCATACCATAATAGACACCATGCTGCTGATGTTGCCAATTCTCTTATCTATTTCATATATAATTCCTCTCTTAAAGAACATTTGGACAATCTAGATAACTTAGCATGCTCTATTGCTTGCTTTGGACATGATGTTGCACATCCAGCACTTAATAATAGGTTTTTGGTAAATAACTAAGAAGATCTTGCAATTACCTATAATGATATTTCTGTACTGGAAAACATGCATTGCTCTATTACTTTCAGAGAAATGAAAAATGAAGGCTGTAACTTATTATCAGGCTTAAAACAGCAAGACTGATTATACGTTAGAAAGTTAATAATAGAGATGATATTAGAAACTGATATGTCAAAGCATTTTGATACATTAGGAAAGTTTAAGGCTAAAACTAAAGCTTTGGAAGAGAACTTTACTATTGAAAAAGCAGAAGATAAAATTTTAATTTTACAAACTGCTATTAAATGTGCTGATATTGGACATGCTAGCAAAGACTGAGATTTGCATTATAAATGAAGTTTGAAGGTATGTGATGAGTTTTTCAATTAGGGAGATATAGAAAAGTAACGAGGGTAACCTATTTCAATGTATTGTGATAGAACTACCACTATAATAACTCAAAGTTAAGCTGGTTTTATAAAATTTGTTTGCATACCTTTATACGAAGCTTGAAGCGACTTCTTAAATACTTAACAGATTAAACAAAATTGTTATCTATAACTAGAAAAAAACTTAGCATAATGAAAATCTAGAGTCTAGAGAAGAAATTCCTTTGATCACTAAGCTAAATAAGACTTGAATAAAATTCAAAAGATATAAGAAGAGTAAAAGAAAACCACTAAGAAGTAGAGAACTTAAACCATAACCGTTAAAAAAGAACCTCCTAAGTTAATTTCTTTTCATAGAGCAACAACTTCCAACTTCAAGAAGATAGGAAAGGGAAATTAAAAGGATAAAAATACAAAAGAAAAGCATTAAAATTTAATAATATAGGAAGAAAACGAAGAAAACGTTAAAGAAGAAGAAATTAATCAGTTTAAAGTGAAAGATTTTGAACACAAGGAAAAAAAATCCAATTATATTACATTTAAGAGAAAAGAATCTTATGAAAAAGAGAAATAAGTAGAAAACCTATTAGAATAGATAGAAAAATCTTCAAATGAGAAAGAAAAAGATTGACAAACTTAAAAATTTATTTTTTCTTGAATAATATATATTATGGCTATAATTAAAAACATGAATACTTACTTTTACAATTATTAAAAAGTCATTCACTAAAATAACACTAAAACAACATTAAATTTGGTTTTCTTTTACAATGTTAGTTTATAAGTTATAAGTATAAAAATAATACAATCTCGATTATTTGAGAATAAGTAGTTCTGTAGCAGTAAACTTTAAAACTACCCTGGAGAAATATTTATATTAATAGCTTTTGCTAATTTTATCTATTTCTATCCTTATTGGAATATGATAATGACTTAATTAGAAAAGCTATGAGTGTTACTTAAAAGGTAATCTTAGGATAATATGTAAAATACTATTACAGAAAAATAGAATTTAACTCTTTATTGTATTCAGTTGGTTAGTAATTTAATGTTTAATATGTTAAGAAAGCATCTTCACTAATGTATAATTAATCTTTTAGGAAGAGTATTCACTAGCTTTATCTATTAAATCCATAAATTGACTTTATAATAGTAACAAAAAGACTGAATTATTAGCTTAGACATAGGTATAATAGTCACATTTTGCATAATATTAGCTTGTTAATTAAATTGTATCTTATCATTATAGCTATTATTTTCTATCTTATAACTAGTTATCTTTAGTTAAATAATCTAGTGAATCATTTAACTCTAAGAACATTCTAAAAATAAATTTGAACTTATAAATATATGAAATAGTTTCATATTGATTAAGCAATAATTACTTAAACTATATGAGTTATAAATGAACTTTTGAGAAGGGAAGTGAAAGCAGCCATTATTTCTTTTTAATCAAATCATTTTTCTTTTAATACAATTTAAGCCAAATTTACTAAGGAAGGCTTTTTACTTACCTTCTATCTTTAAAAATCCTTTTGAAGATAAACCTCAAATATGACTAATATGATACTAAAGTTCCCAACTAGATAGACTTTAATAATCCATCTAGATAAAGCATCTAAAGAATGTTTATTCTCTAATAATAAATCTAAATACAATTATATTAATACTTTGTTTCCCACTATTTTCATTTATTAATCTCTTACTTTTAATAAGTAGCATTGTCATAATATAGTTCATACACAATTATTATCTTCTAAATGTTCTTATTTACCAAGTTTCTATAATAAGCTTTTATACTCTTATCAATAGAAGATTTAAAGTACTAAACTGTATAAAAATAGTGAATATAAGCTTGTTTACATTAATTTGTACAATTATACTCATCATTAATAGAAGTGTGTCTAAGTTATGGTTTTATTTAGTTAGCAATGCCTTTCTTATATTTTTATTATTAATAGGGTTTAACTTTCTAAAGTACTTTATTATAGCTTATCTTATACCCTCTTTTATATTATCTTTTCAAAAAACAATCTATGAGTAAATATACCTTGCAGTATTGAGCACAGCTTTAGCTTATTAATTTTATAGCGTATTGAAGGATATTTTAGACAATTATATGAAACTAGTTTCAATTTATTAGTTTAGAATATAGAATGTTAGAGTTGACTATTTTAAGTTGAAGTACTTAATAAATAAAATAATCTTACTATTATTAATCTACTTAAGTGCTAAATAATACTCATTACTATCTATATTATTATAGGTTATTACTAAAAAGCCTAGAAATTTAACTCTTCTCTAGTTAGTCTATTTTATGTTTGTAAGAGTAGAATCTTAATTGATGAAAGAAGGAGCAACAAGATTTAGTGTGAGTGAAGTAAAAATATTAGTTTAAATAGATGATCCAACTGTATAAGACTGGATTTTTATTATATGTATTATGATAAACTGAGATGCTCATGAATAGCATTAGCTATTATTAATCTAGAGTAATTAAGGAATTTCTATTTAAGTAAGTCATAAACTCAAATCCATCTCTCTTCTTGGAAGACTCTTATAAATAGCTTAATTAATAGGCAATAAAGGAATGAAAGAATATCCATAGACTATTAAAACAGTATCTAAATGACATGGTTACTGAGGTAAAAATTTAATAAGACAATTAAGGAAAAAGAGAATATAACAATAACTTCAGTTTTATATTAATTTTAAAACAAAACTTAAGAAAATGGGATGTGGAAGCTGTGCATAAAAAAATATAGAGTAAAGCAAAGAAAGATCTGGTGGAAGCGCTAAAAAGCCAACCTAGGAAAATAATTAATTAAACAATAAAAATAAGACTGCCTAAAATAGCACCCAAAAGGATAATTTAGGAAATATTAATGGAAAAAGTAAAGAATTAAAGGCAGAGCTAATCTCAGAGGAAAATACAGAATTTGTAGCTGTAGAAAACTAGAGTAAAGTGATTAAGTAACAGAAAGAAGAAAAAGGGCAAAGCAAGACTTAAAATGCTTAAAAAGAAGACATAAACAAAAAACAGCCATAATAATAAGTCTAAAAGCCCAAAGACTAGATTACTTAAAATAAAACTGATGAGAAAACTTAAGAAGCTAAGTAGAATAACGATAAAACAATAACCTAAACTAAAGATGCTAAAGTGACGAATAATAAAGAAGAAATGCAGAAAGGCATTGTAAAAGTACCCAGATAAGGTGAAGAAAAAGAAGCGGCAAAATATTTACAATCAGTATATTCAAAGAACATCAGAAGAATATCCCAAGACTAAAGTTAAATTTCCACAAACATAGATAACACACCTAGTTATTTGGAAAGTGAAGACAACTGGAATTAAAAAGATAAAATAAGAATTGAAGTGAAAAATTATTTATTAAAGCTGTATAATAGAGTAAAGCTTACTTGACTTTTTATATATAAAATTAATTTAACCTTATGTATTAAACTTCTATCTTCCTTATTCAGTTCTAAACCTTATATTGGCTTTTGTTATAATAGGTTCTAGTAAATAGTTAAATACTAATATTTTTCCTTCTTAACTTTTAATAATCTAACTAAAATCTTATTTAATTGAAGACAAATAATTGAGCTTATAGTTAATTTTATTGTCTTAATAGACTTATAAAATAACAAAAAAAGTATTACGAACTGGAGTAGAAAGGAAGCATTTCATTAATGTCAAAGAATATGATGTAATATAGTAAGAAATAAAGAGAAAATATTATAGGCTTTTATAAGTATAAAAGAGCGCTTTAAGATAGATACTTACTAGCAAATGAAGAAAGCATATATACAAAAAAATTTAATAATGCAAAATTTAAAAAATCGAAAGATATATATAAGTAGATTACGCTTATAATATCATGAAAGATTGACTATGAAAGTGCTATAAGTAAGATAAAAACAATTTATATGTGCAAAGGAATTTTTTAAATTCCAAAATATTTGAAGAAATGGAAGCATATTAAGCAAAATAAAATTGATCTTAGTACTAATTTTTAATTAAAACGGCACAATTAAACTAAGGTATAAGCATATTCTTAGCTAAAAAGCACATTTAAATAGCTAAATTTCTAATAATCTCAATATCTATATATAAAAATTATACTAAAGTAGATAATTTAATTCAAAGATTTCGCTTTTAATGTACTTAGACATTTAAAAAGGTATGATATTGATTTAATTATAAATAAGAATAATAAAAATGCATAAAGGAGCTGAATGATAATAAAGATAATAAAAATGAATTATAGATTTCTAAATAATGATAACTAGTCTTTGCTATAATATCATCTGTTCTACTTAACTACTTCTTTAATCTATATGCTTCTATCTAATTATTAAATTGAACTTATTTAGTTTAGTGCTTTTATTATTAAGGCTGTAGTATAATTCAAATTATGCTTATTTAGATGTCATTCTTGTAAATTATATTAACAAAGTGATGAAAATTTGAGAAGGAGCTAGGAGATAAGATTTAAAAAAATTTGGAGTCTATATCAAAATATTTAAAAAAGGACTAAAGGTTAATGCTTTATTAATTGAAACGGAAAATAAATACGTCTTTGAGTAATCAAATTAGAAAATTATTAAGCACAAGTATCATGAAAAGATCTACAAGCTTCATATAATTAAGAGAGGTTATATACATATAAACTAACTGAACTTAGAAGCATTAAGCTTAAAATAGTAATATATTAAAAATAAAGTTTTAACTCAAGAATAGCTATATAGTTAATCTATAGACAATTCATTTAAGGAAGCTTAAATATTAGCAGAAGTAACTTAGACTAATTTCTTGCTATAAAATAAAGGATTAAATAGAAATTTAAAATACTTAAATGTATAAATATTAAAGTTTAAAATATTTTCTAATCTAACAAACAAAAAAAGAAGACTAAGTGAAGTTCATTTAGTTATAGTCTAATAAAACATCACTTTATCTCTCAAAAAATTAAAGAACTTGAAAGGAATTAAACTATAAATAGAAATATATTTAAAAAGGTTACTACAAAAGTATTTGCAGCAAGTTAAGTAAAGGAAAATTAATAGTACAAATATACAAATTATTTTAAATTAAACTATAAGAAACTGGAATTTGATTAAAACTTTATTTGATATTGCTATTATTAATGGAAATTAGATAATTAAAAGACTTGGTACTTTTAAGCGAACTAATTGCTTCGAATTTTTTTAATTAGGTTAGACAATTAAACACTCAGTTTCCACAAAGTAAAGAGTAGTCTTAACTAATTAATATATTGGGAACTTAAACTCTAAGATGTAATTTTTTATAACGAGAGTTGTAAAAAAGAATAATGTAAGCGGAGAAAGAAACAAAGAAGTCAGTAAATAACAAGAATATGGTAGTTAATTACTCCTATAAGCTCCTTTTTAATAATTATAAATCTATCTAAATACTTAAATAACAAATAAAAATATTTAACTAAGAAACACAAAAACACAAGAAAGTTTGCTCGGTATTAATTTAAAATAAGTATGTTTAATAAAAGAAAATAAGTAATTACTAGCACGAAATAAAATTTTAAACATTTAGCAAATCACTAAACGAGAAAGGTTTAAATTAAAATTAAATGTTAAATCGAAAAATATTATGAGTATATTAAAAAATTTTACAATAATACATCCGACATATCATCGCTTAAGGAATGCTTTATGGTTTTAGTTTCATAGCTTTTAACTAGCTATAGTAATTGTGAATCTTGTCCTTCTAATCCCCAATCTCCTATCGTAATTTTTTCTAGTTATATCTTCAAAATCCTTTAGAACAAGCCTTATATCTTATTTAGTAATTATGAATTTCCTGCTTATATTTAACTTTAATAGAGCTTATTTAATAAACTTAGAGACTTATTTTATGTTTAGATAATTGTTAAATTTTTAAGAGCTATTAAGATTATTTTCTTACTTTGCTTAAATATTAATACATATTAATAAATTATTATCTTAAGAAGTTTAAGCTCTTCTTTATTTTTGTTAATATATTAAAAGGAATATAAAGAAATTTTATTTTATATTAGTTTAAATAAAGTTTAATTCTAAAGATTTTATTATCTAAAGATTATTATTTATTCTAATTCTTAATTTTTAAATTAAAGGTAACTTGGGGTATCCATATTATTAGCGTTTTCAATAACCGTTTTTATTTTTTTCCCTTCAATCCATTCTCCTTCTTGCATTTCTCCTTTTTTATTTACTTCTATACCTTTTCCATGCTATTTTCCATTATGTCACATTCCTTCGTATCTTCTTCCATCAGACCACTAAAAAACTCCAAATCCTTGTTTTCTATCGTCTACATAATCACCAGTGTAACATCTCCCATCTGGCCAAGTAAAAACACCTCTACCATCCATTTTATTATTTTTTCATTCACCCACATATTTTCTTCCATCTCCCTAATGATAAATACCATTTCCGTGTATGTTATTATCATAAAAATCTCCCTCATATGTACTTCCTTCTGCCCATGAAAATTTTCCCTTTCCATGCCTTTTTCCATATTCATAGCTACCTTCATATTTCGATCCGTCAGGCCATGTTTCTACTCCTTATGTATGCTATTTATCTTCTTTTCATTATCCTGTTTAAATAGCTTCATTTCCTAGCTATACAGGTCCGTTATCAAGAACTTAAGCTCCATCTGATAAAATGTTTTCTAATTTAAAAGGATCATATTTTGCTTCAGTTTCTTTAACTTTATCATTAGGATAATCAGGGAATAGTGATTCTATTTCTTTGAATTGCCCTAGTTCCATATTAAGATATAAATTAAAAGGTAAAGAATATAATTAATAGAATAATTAAAGTTTAGAATAAATTTATCAGACTTCCATGGTGATGAACTTCCAATAAAAATAACTTTTTCCAATCTCTTCAAATTTCATTTGGGTCATTAGATTAGCTATACTTTGCTTTATTTGGTTACTATTTAATTCTTACTATGCTTAGCTTACTTAATTCGAGAAGCATTAGTTCATCATTAAAGAGACTTATTAAAGATAATTCTAAGCTTATTAAATTGTTCGTAGCAAAGACATTTCAGAAATAGGGTTAATTTCTCACTTTTACGTTTAATTGACTAAGTCGAAAATAAAGACAATTCTAGCTATAATATTTGGATTTTATAGCACTTCTAAGTCTTCAGTTACCATTGCATTAATTGGCAGTAAATAAACTGAAACTACAGAGTCCTTCTCACCTGCTGATTAGCTATAGCAAGGGTGCGAGTACATATATTACTTAAATTATTATAAATCTAAAGTCTTGTAAATCATTCCTAAAACAAGAGAACTGTAGAATAAATTCCTAGCGTAGATAGCATCTGAGCTAGAGTATATTAACTATTCTTCACTCAGTCTTTAATTCCAGTCACTTAGTTATATAAGTTTATTTTTAGGAACGAAAATTCCATAGAAAAAAGCTAGTAAATTAACTAGACCTAGTTAACGATTTGCTTTAGTATGAATGAAGACTCCTTTTTAAGTTATGAACTCATAGTTATCTATTAAGCTTTTCATCTTCAATTAATGCTTTTCTAGTTCTTTTTAATCTTAGTTCACTCCAATGCCTACTTTGACAATTTTTTCACTCTCTAGGATAAATTTAATCTAATCTGGCAGCTATTTTTAAGTCTTATTTTAGTATAATAAGCAGCCTCATTATGTTGAAATTTAAAATAGAGAAACTGCTTATTATGTGTAATAAAAAGAAACTGCTACTTCACTATCAAATCCAACTACTTAAGGCCATATTCTAACTTTCTAAATTCAATTAGCTATTCAGTTATTGCATTATTAGGGGTCGTCAGTATAAAATATGTTATATTTATTCTATCTAAAATCGCAGGTTTACACCTATTAGTACTAGATTCTTGAGTTAAATAGACTCTGCTATACAAGCTTGTCATCGTTGTGAACTTAATGAATCATTTAGTGATAATTTAACTCTACTTAGTTGCTGTTTTCTAAAATTTGACTGCTATTTTTGGCATTTTCTGTTAGACTAATTTGTAACATTTAGGTTTCATTTAAAAAATTCATTTTTTCTTCCTCGATAGTTATCATATTTTAACTTTGCTATAGCTAACCTTACTCTAGAAAGACTTAATATCCTTAATCAATTAAGTTATCTCAGTTTTTCTATTTAATTTCTTTATCTAAAATAAAAGTTTCTTAGAAAATACCGAAAAAATGCGCCAAATCAAATTTAAATTAACCTTTAAATCTATAAACTGAAGGAACAAGCTTAACTAATTGCTTTAAAGTCAGAACTTTCCTCTCAGTGGTTAATTCTTTCATTGCTTTAAGTACTTAATTAGCAACTTTAATAATGAATTGAAAGATATTTAGCTAATCCTGTTTCTTAATCAAGTTATTTTGTGTTAAATATTCGTTTACTTTCTGTTTAGCAATCTCACTTTTATTCAATGGACCTGATAAGATAAGAGTATCTCCTCTAGTTTATGCATAATGCTGGTATTAGTTGATTATTTAGAGTAATCCTTTTCATTATTAATCTGCAAGTTTTTAAACATTTTGGATGATAATCTCTTGAGTATTATTATTAAACTAGCTTAATTTCTTGACTATTTCCGCTTCTAGTTTTGGGTATAATTATCAGTTTTTCATTCTTTATATTCTTAGCATTTACTTTCTACTTTCATCTAATAGATAAGCATTATACCTCTTACATATATATATTAATTCATTTCTTTGCTCAATCAGCAATGGAAATTTAACTTTAATGATTTCCTCTTTCTCATTCATTTTTAATATTCATTCAAAAGCTGATTAAGTAAGAAAAGCTAATTTTTTAATCAGTAGTGATTATACTTAATTTACAATCAAAATTATGATTCCCACATTTTTATCTAGGAGTGATGCTTTTAAACTACAGTGCTAATAAACTTTCAAGCTGCTTATAAAATACCAGCTTAGCTAGTTTTATTTCGGATTTATTCTAATATATTATTGAAGGCTATAGTAACTATTTACTTTAAGGATATAAAAGGTTATTTAGATTTACGATAAAATAGATTTAGACTAGAGTTATAAATTTTTCACTAAGAAGCTTCATAGTCCATTTGCTTAATCGCATATAAGTATTCAAACTTTAAAAATAAAAAAGGATTATTATTTTATGAACTAAGTTAAGAGCAAATACTATATAAGAGCTCCTTTGTATTTACCTCTTTAATTATAAATAAGTAATGTATGAGCAAACTGCTGCTGTCTAAGTACCTATATAATCATTGTACGCTTGAGAGTTAATAATATCAAAGCCTATCTAGTAATTGAAATATTTCTTTTATCTTATGAATATAGTAGTGAAAATTGATTTTGACATGCTTCTAATTTTAGAGTTTAATTGAAATGTTCTTTTCCCTTTTGTATACATTTATTTTCTAAGTAGATAAGTAAATAGAGGTAAAAGATATCTTAGATACCTTTTAGAAACCTTAATTATCTTAAATTAATACATTCATTTCCCTATAACCTTCTTTATTTAAGCAATTATTGATATTCATTAATTTAACAATCGGTTTATTTCTCTTTTCTATAAAATATTAAACCACTTAAGAACTTTGAATATAGATATCTATAAATATCTTAATATTAACTCTTTTAATAATTACACTTTTTCCTTATAGCTTCTGCTTAATCATCCTCTCTTATTTTATGAAAAGCATTTAGTATAACTTGCTGCCTTTAATTATTCTGTCTTGAGATCTTTATATTCAACTTATTTTATTATATTTATAAATACTTGCGTTAAACCTCTTCATAAGCCATACAGTTGTATGATAATGTAAAGCATAAATGGAATTTTAAATAGTTGAATTACCATAAAGCTACAAATAGAGATACCTTAGCTTTGCTTATAATATATTTCATAGGTTAAAGTAAATGGATATATCTACATAACTAGACAATATTTATAATTTCTCATATATAAGGTTACTCTTTATTTAGTAAGTATACATAATATCTCTACTAGTGCTATAATTAATAGCCAACATTTTAATTTTTTATATTGTTCCTTAAGTTAATTTTATTAAGAACAGAGTATCTATTTTAGTTTGCAAAGTAAGGAATAGAATTTAGACCTCTTAGTTAGATTCCTTATTGTATTTTAAATATAAGGAAAAGCTAATTTTAAATAAGCTTATGTATACTTGTAATTGCTACTATGCATATCTGATTCCTGCTATAATCAATCTATAATTGGTTATGATCTAACTCAGTATTTACCCATTAGCAAATCTAACAAGTCTAGTAATAGTAACTTAGTATATTCATTTTATTGATAATCTAATAAAATAAAATGATAAAAGCGCTGCTTGTAGATAAAAGTTATGGCAATGGAGATAATACTGAATTATTTACTTACATAATGACTATTTGCTAGGAAATTAATATTAGTAAGCCTTTTCTGAGTATCTAAACTGATACTTTGTTATACACTATTAAGTCTCCTATTAGTTTCTAGTTATTTAATTAAAAGCTAAGCGATTAATTAAGATTACTAAGCAATTGCTTATTTCAGTCTTCACTCTCTATCTATATTACATCTTTCTAATCTCTTCTTAATACTCTTATTTACTTAGCTTTCTTCAGTATACTAGCAATATAAATCAAAAGCTGCTATAATGATATCCATGAAACTAAAATATACGATTAAAGGAAGATTCGAATATTATAAAATAGGGTAATAGGTATCTATGTATAATTGGGTTATTCTATTTATGCAGCTAATAAATACAATCATTTTATAAGGAATATTAGAATCTAGTGTACTGTATTACTTTATATCTAACCCTATAATTCAGGAAAATCAATATAAGCATTAGTTAATAGTAAGCTGAGAATTCTTATTCCTGCTTAGTAGGAAGAATTATTACTAATGTAGACTGGAAGTAAATATGTATATAGATAAGGATAGCTTAGAGTAGAATGAAATGAAAGCTTAATTTATAGTTTAATTATAAGTTAACGGTATAATGGCTTTAAGATTGGAGAGATAGACTTTTATTTAAAAAATGATGATGTGAAGTTAATTGTTTTTATTTAAAAAGTTAACTTAAAAATGCAGAAAATTAAGTAGTTTTTAGTGTAATTAAGATTTTGCTGTAGTCCTAATAATGAAAAGGAAGAAGATAGAAAGAATGAACCAGAATCTCCCTAATTTTGCTTGTCTAATTAAAAAAAGTAATGCTAGTAAAGCACATAATTTAAAAGCTCAGAATAAGAAGAAAAAGATTAGAATCAGGAAAGTCCTAGATTTAAAAATTAGCAGGAAAACTAAGAAAATTACAAATTCATTCATCCTTAGCTTGGAAGTATAGAAATTAATAAGGAGGAAATAGAGAAAAAAATAAGAGAACCGAAGATGCGCAGAGTAACAGTCAAAGGATAATTACAGAAAATGGATTCAGGAGAAGCTTTAGAATAAATCTAACGAAAAATAAAAAAGCAACAGACCAACTACACCAAGAAGAAGAACTAGAAAATTGAAAAATACATCGAAAAAAATCTCACTTAAATTTAGCAAGGTGAAAATAAAGACAATGCATCAGAGAACTCTCCTGTCTAAATTTAAGCTGATACTAACTAAAACTCTGTGAAACATAAAAAAAGTGCAAAAACCAATTTTTTAAAAGTTCCTTCTTTCGAAGAAGAAAGAGATTAATGAAAATTTTAAAGTCAAATCATTATATTTTATTTAAGATTAACCTAACAATTTATCTTCCTCTTGATATATAAAATCCCCTAATCTGCATTATAAAACTATTAATACCTCATAAATTATTAATATTAGGATATACAAAGATAAGAGAGTAGCAATGAATAAGGCTTCTTTTTTAATATAGCATGATTAAAGCTTAAAAATTAATAGTTAACTAAATGGTCATAAGTTTAATTAAGAAAAGCTACTCATATATTATATCCCAAAAATAAATAAAGTCTTAATCAAATAAAGCAAGTAAGAAATTAGCTTTATAAGGAAATGCTCAAGCTATATAACTATTTTTAGCTTCATTTTATGATTAAAATTATTCAAAATGGTATTAACTTTTTCCATAGAATTACTAAAAAGCCAGAATTTAAACTAGTAAGAATGATATTAACAGAAGTTAATTTATAGATAAAAAGAGAAAGCATTTATGATCATAAAGCTATTAATAAGATTTACTTATGAATATGATTAGAACTAGCTAAAATTAATCTAGTAATTATGAGATTCAGTAATCTATCATGCTTATAAAGGAATAATCGTTCAGTAAACAAATCTATAGAATAATAAAAAATAAAAATATACAGTTATTAGTGTTCTATAACCAATTTATTGCTCTCTTGTTTACGAGTTCTAAATTTAGGTTTGTAATACTAAAATAAAGAATGCAATATAAATAATTAAAAGGTATCAAAATACTATTTAACAAATTTTATCAATATTTAATTAAAAAATAATGTATAGAATATTATGAAATTAGCATGCATTAAATCTTATAGCCAGGAAGAAGCAAAAAGTTATAATATAACTCGAAATGGAGAGATTAGTTATTGAGAGAAGGAATTAGATTTTATGCCTTAGTTTTTATATAATTAAAGTATTTTCTAGGATTATTTAAATTCCTAATTTATAAAAAAGTTAGATAACTAAATTTAATAGCCAAGCGTGGTTGATAGATGTTATAAGACTAGCTTAAAGTTATAACAATGAGATTAGAATGTTTGAAGTCTTTGAATTCATTTTACATTTGATAGCATTGTAATTTTACCATTTTTGGAAATTGAAGAATGCTTAAAAGTAACTAATTTAGGATACTTCATTCTGTAATATTCTCCATCAAATTACATATACACTCATTGTCTTTGATTTTCAGGTGGAACCTTCAATTTAAAATAGTAAGGACCATTTCCTTAAGTGAGTCTTTTAGCATTTCCTGCTTTTAGCTATTCCATAATAAATCCAATAGGAGAAGTAAATGTAAGAATTTCAATATTTCCATCTCCCATACTTTGCTTTCTAAATTTATCAGAAGAAATTTCTTCAGTTGTAGCCAACTTAGTAGACTTATCTCATATATTTCTTAATCCACCAGCATATGCATTTATGTTTAAGCAAAGAACTGTAATTGGTTAACCTTAAAATTTAGGTCCTTCTTCTTCAGAATCGCTTACTAATATTTCTTCGCTATTTTGATTTATAACTTGTATTTTACTTATGAAGTGCTAAGCTCTTTGAGGCCTTTTAATAATAAGATTTCTAAATCCTTGTCAGCAATAGCAACATTTATTACAGCATTAACTATTTTGTCTGACCTTTTCAAAATTTAGACCAATTTTAGCATCAACACCGATTGAAAAATAATTGCTAATCATTCTGTTATAAATCAAAATTGGCTTCGCAGTTGAAGGCTCTAATAATATTTGTCTGGTTCAAGCTTTTCCCTGTTTTACAATTTTTTGGATTTATCCATTGTCTTCTAACTCAACACTTACATCTCATAAGTCTACATCTAGAGGAATTGCATTGATTCACTTTTCCACACTTTTTCTCAAGCCTTTAAAGTTTTTTCCTATTATAGGTTCTTCAGGTTTAATTCCCCATCCTAAAACATTAGCCAAGTCATTACCTGATCCAAAAGGAGCAATAGCTAGAGCAATTTAAGATAAATTAATACCAAATTTCTAGATTTCTTCTACTACCCAAATAGTAGTGCCATCTCCACCTACTACAACTACTCTTGTGATTTAATTTTGATTTTAAGTTATTTACTTTAAAAAATCCAATCCTTTGTATCTAGATTCTTCATTCATCAAATCAAAAATATTAAGCTTTATTTGCATTTATAAGTTAGGATAATCAAAGTTAAGTTGCTCCTATCCCAAATTAATATATTCAGTTGCTTTAAGTCCTCCTGATTTAGGATTCACAAACATTACCATAATTTTTTCTTGCTCTTGCTTTGTCAAAATGTTATTAAAGTCTTTATCTAAGGATTCACTTTGTTTTTCCGAAAGTTCAATGGAGACTAATTTAGTATTTATTTGAGTTTACGTCTCCATTTTGTTAAATCTTAATTTAGAATTAAAAATAACTAAGTTAGGCTTTATTAAACTACTTTTTAATATTCAGTATGATTTAATAAATCCTGAGATCACAATAATTCTTATCTCTTTTTTCATTTAAATCCTTCTATTTTTTATTTTCTAGTTAATCAAATCCATTTACTAAAGATAGACTTAAAGCCTTTCAAAATATTCTTCTCTTGAGATATAGTCCGTTTTGCTTCCTTTCTATATAAAATAAGGCATAATTTTAGCATGGAATTAGCTTTACAAAATTAAATCAAGCCATTCTTATTGGATTTATATACTCAATATACAATATCATTAGTAAGCTTTTTAAAAAGCTCTGCTTAGCTTAGTAATTGGTATAGAGGAATATGCCTTTAAAGAATTCTCTATAATAGCATTATTATCACTATATTTTCATATAGTATTAGATATTTACTACTAACTACTAATAACTAGAATCTATCAAAAGTAATGCAAATGCTTTATTATAACCTTTATTTATTTCTTAAGTATCAAACACAATATTTACTCCCATGGTCAATTAATTTTCATTGTAGTATAGTTTATAATAATAAAAGTCTAATTTACATAAATTGAAGCCTGTTTATTTGATAAAAGATAAGTGATAAGCATTTTTTATATTTTAACTATCCTAGAAACTTTATATATTTGAAATGCTTTAATAACAATCATTTTAAGATTATTATATGAGAAGTTAAAACTATCTCTTAAAAGCCAGAAATAGCTTAATCAAGTTTAATAAAAGTGCTCAGCATTGCTTTGATTATTATCTAGAATAAAAGTTTAAAAATGTTCTAGTGAAAGCATTAATTCCTACTCTATTCTTTAGATAGAATATTTAAATTAGAATCTAACAATAAAAAAGCTTTAGCATGTTTTATGCTAATGATAGCTATTATTAGCTTTATTATTATCATATACTTATTTAATTAAATTAGCTTTAATTAATTTGTTCATCCTATTTTTTTATAATATAAGCTATCTAAAAAGAGAGTTCTCAAAATCGTTAATTTCTAACCGTTTTAAACTCAAAACATCTGTATGCTAATGATGATTAAGTGTAGATTGAAGGTTATAATTAGATAATGTAGCTTCCAATTTTTCAAAAGATATTAGATCACAATTATTCCTCCCAACATAACAAAGTGTTTTTCTACATACGAATCTATGTACTTATAGCTATCATTGCCTTGCTTATCGTTTATGCTAGCGTTAATTTGCATGATTCTGTTACTAATGTCAATTGCTATTATGATGCAGCTTTTGAAGTTACGGAATCTGCTAATAAGTATTTCAGAGACCACAAGGAGGCAAGAGATGCATTGCTTATATCTGATTAGGTTTTGATTGATATTTTAGCACTAACTACACTTATTAGATGGTGCTGCTTTGGAAAAAGTTGGCTACCAATTTTAACAATGATTATGTTTTACGGCTGTAGAAGCATAATTTAAGTAATTTAATTATATAGGTAATGTTTCAAATGGACGAGCCTGAAGGATATTTATGGAAGGATCCTGGATTTCCATCTATTTTTGTTTCATATAAATAGCCTTTAGATTTCTTCTACTCAGGTCATATGGCATTCTGTGTGTGGAATATGATTCATCATTTCACTGAAAAGCACACCATTCATTTCATATATTCAATTATAGTTACTCTTGTAACATTCTCTGCTTAAGTAATGCTTAGAGGCCATTTTATTTCAGATTTGCTTACTGGAGCAGTAATGGCTCACTATTCACATATGATTTGCAAATAATATTTCTGTCCTTGGATTGATAGTAAAATGTCCTGGCAAGTTATTAATAAACCAATAGATAATGAAAATAACGAGTTATAGAATTAAAAGGACAACGAAAATGAGTAGAAAGTGTATCAGCAAATGAACGAAAAAGATGACGAACTAGAGTAGCAGCGTTTGCTAAAAGAAGATTGATTATTATAAACAAGTGACTGAGTAATTTTATGCTATTTCTACTATTTGTCTCTCTTTTTAAATTCAAATAAACAAATGAACAAAATTCTGGCTAAATCCTCTACATTATATAGGAGAAATTCCATCAAAATGACATTTTTTTAGTTAGATATATCCATTAGATATATCCATATATTAGCATTATGAACAGCAATATTTCCATTTTTTCCTTATTAAATCTAGTTAACTTTGGCTTTATATAATTTAAGATAGGAAAAAGACTTAACTCAGATACTCTATTAATTAGATATCCTTGCAACTATTTTATTTCTTGTCTTTAACGCTTCATATCTTGTAAAGCATAATAAACGAAGAAAAGCTATAATAACTTAGTAGACTATATTACGCTATAATAAAGTCCTATTAATAGCAAAGTATATTAGATATAGATAGTACCAAGGCTTATTATGCATAAATTAAAGGAGTAAATTTAGTCTATCTATATAATATTGTTTGTTGTACATTAGTTAAAAAATGCTAAAGGTAATCTTAATCTTACCTAATAGCTAATTAAGAAAGATAGTTAAATTATTAAATTATAAACTCAATCTATACCAGTATATGTATCAAAAATGATACTTGTAAACTATTAATGAGTTTCCGATATTTTAGATGATCCTATAGTTTAGATATTAGAAATAAGAAATGATTAATATATAATTAGTTCTCCAGTAAAAAAGGCTTAAAAGCTGATTTATATAATAAAAATTATAGTATTAGTATAGTACTTATGGAAATAATTAATATATATAAGGATGGTCAATAGATAAAGAAATAATCAGCTTTTATTTTGATGATTAAATATAGATTTTAATAACTTAAAGCTTAGCAAAATTTTCATCAACTTTGGCCGTATTGACTTTCTAAACTTACGTCTTCAGGTAAAGGTCCACTGCTTTTGTAGCTTTACTATAAATTTTTTAAGCTTTCAGTTAATTCATTCTCAAAGTCAAGTTTACTAGAAAGAAGCTGAATATTTTCATTGGCTATGTAATTTTAGATATCAGTGTTGTTGTCACTTTAACTCAAATATTATAGATAATTATCTGCTTTAAAGTTAAAATTGAACTGCTTTTATTCTGGGGCTTTATGCAATTTCGAGGCAAGATAATTATTTTTTTCAAACTCATTTACTTCATAGTTTTAAAAATCTTTGTTAGGCTTTTATAGTCTTGGATTAGGAGAAGGATTTCTATAAGGAGATTAAGGAATATATTATTTAGAAGGAGTGCATCGAGAAGTTAAAAGCCTTGCATTATCTATTTAATTATGAGACTCCTTCACTCTTTCGAATCTTATCTTTTCTAAAGCTTTTTACCTCATATCTAACTCTTTCTTTAATTATTCCAATCTTTAAGCTTCTTAGATTATTATTGCTTTCTAATTTTATAGTTCAAATTGCTATTCTAAAATTTCCTTTTTTTCATAATCAATTCCTTCTTTTATTTTTCTTACAAATATTGACTCTTCCTTAACTTACATTGAAATTTGATGCATTTTGCTTGCTTCCTCCTCGTAAATTTTTTATTCTGCTGCCATTTTTTCTTTTATCCTTGCTAGATCATCAATTTGCTGTCTAATGTAAATTTCTTAAGCCTCGACTTATTATCTTCGTTTTGGTAAAGAATTAAACTCTTCTTATAGCATAGTTCTTTCCTATTCTAGTTTCAAAAAACTTTATCTAATTTGTGATTATTGCTGCTCTATATATGATTTATAATCAGATTTTTCCTTTTCAAATAATTTTTTTTGTAGTTCCAAATCATGAACTTAGTCGTTATACTGATTTTGCCACATTTACTACTCTTATTTTATTTTTTAAGTTTCATGTTGTAATTATAACGTATTCAAGCTAGTTTCTTCTTTTCTTCTTCTCTCTGCTTCTTTAAACTATAAAGCTAGCTCATCTATTTTATCATAGTCTACTTTTGTTTTAAATTTTTCGTTATTTCACTCTTCTTATCTTTTTTATTCATTTTGCTCTATTTAGATAGTAAGTTCTTATAACTTGAGTCTTTCAGCAGAAAGTTTCTCCTATTCAGCTTAAGTCTTTTTTTCTTGTTCTTACAGTTTTTGTTCTCTCAATTTTATTTCTTCCAATTATTTTGTTATATTTACATCTTATTTTTGCTGTAACTTTTAACTAAGTTCTTAAATTTAAGAAGTGGAATTTTCTACTGTTACAGCTATATTGCTCATCATTTCTTATTGCTTAACTTGTAATTTCAAATTTTCAATTTGCTCTTCGAAAATTAGCTTCTATCTCTAAAGATTAGCTTCAAACTACTTTTCTGTTGCTTTCATTTCCTGCTCCTGCATTTTTTATACTCTTTCTAATTCAATTTTTCTACTTCTTTCAAGATCTTCTATTAGTCTTTGCTTTTCTTATTTAAGTAGGTCCATCTACTAACCATAAGAGTCTTAAAATCTTTTATTTTCGTCATTATTTCTTTGAATAAGTTTATCCATTGACTAATTATGCTGAGTTTCTAAGGTTTCCATTCTTTTTCTTGAATCTTGTAAATCTAGCTTAAGTTATTCGTTAGTCTTTTCTGTTAGTTTTTTTTCTCCTTCTATATTTTGTATCTTGATTTGCTGCTCTCTTTCAACTGTATTAAGTTACGTTTTCAAAGTCATAATCTCATTATTTAATTACTCAATTTTTTGTAGAAGTTATAGCTAGTAGTTATTTGCAGCCTATAAGTTCTATTAAGCTGCAGCTAGTTAAGACTAAAGATCATTAAAACCAGGTTAAATATTTTGAGGCTAAGGAATTTATACGTTTGTTACAATGCTTTGAGGCATTTAAACATTTGGCTGAGTTTATTGTAGAGATTATTATTGCTTCAACTAGAGTTCTTTTAACTTTCTAGGAGGCAAATTTTCCCCGAATTCCTTTTATTGTGACTACAAAAAGACTTGCTCAGGTGCTTGTTAATTATAACTAGGAACAGAAATGTTAGCTCTTTGCTGCTATTGTATTAATTCTTAATTTTATTTTATTTGAAACAGGTTAACTTATTCACCTTGCTGCAGCTCTGAAAAGTCTACTTCCTATTTAATGGGAATTTTATTCTATTAAACTTCATTTTAAGACATTTCATTTTGTTTTTATGCTACCGGCTTGCTAAAGAAAACTTATTGAGGTTAATAGTTAGAGCTGAAGCTATTTTCTTGAACTGGAGTGTATTGTTATTAAATAGAAGGTGTTGGACTTGCTCTATCTTTTAAAGTCCTTTATCTTCTACTCGTCCTTGCAACTTAGATAGTTGGTATTTCTTCTTCAGCACTTTCTCTACTTAAATAAGAATCTTCGCCAACATTTGTACTAGATTGATATTTCAATTATTACTACTGCATGTTTTTCGTTCTTTATAAGGGGTTTTGTATGCCTTTATTATTATCTTAAAATCCTACTGTTTTCCTTTGCTGCTAACTTTAATCTCTGACCTTCTAAACTTTATCGTAATCAATCTAACTAGTTTATGGACGAGAAGAATTTTGCTTACTATAAAGTGATCCTGTTTAAGAGTATTCAGAATCTTCTTCACTTACATCTCCTACCATTGCTGATCTGTAAGATTTTTATTAAGCTTAATTTTACTATGCTGATGAAGGACGCAGGTTAAATAAATCAGCTTTTCGCTTTTACTATCCTTCAGTTTCTCTAAAATTCTCTTGAGTTTTATGATGTACAATTTGCTGCTGTCTTTAACCGATTGTAGTCTCAATATTTGATAGCAAATGTTCAACATCACCTGAATCTTCTATGTCATTTTCCATTATAGCTCCAGACGCTCTTTATAAGCCTTAATACTGACTTCTTTGATTTCTAGAAGTGTTTCTACTTGTTTCTTTATTGTAGTCCCATTCCGAAGTTTAATTTTTAGCTCTGGTTTGATCTGATAATCCTGGAAATAGATATTCGTCTTCGTACATTTAAATGTAATAGAATTAATTTAATCCCTTATATTTAAAGACTATTTTCTTATTAATCTAAACTCATTTCAGCTTCATAAGCTTAATACATTTATTCAATTCTCTCTATATACTAGTACCCTTCCAATTAGTATTTTCCTTTATTTTCTAAAAGATACCAAGATATTAGTTCTATATTACATCAGGACATCAAAGTTAATAATAGCACACTTTTTATAATAGAACTCAAAGAAGACAGAAGTATATCAATTAAAAGAATGGTTGCAACTTAAGTGAAATATGCATAAATCCAATGGAGACTTAGATACTAATATCTAGTAACTAACTATGAGGAAATATAAAAGGAAGCATTTATAAATTGGTATTTAGACTTTACTGTAACTTATTATATTGACAATATTATCTACAAGTTAAGCTAAACACTTATATAGTCAGAGCTAATCTTAAATCTAAGTAACTAATAGGTAAAAACAAGCAATACCAAATAAATATGGGGTTTACTTAATATGTATTAAGAAACCATTAAGAAACCATTAAGAAATTAAACTAATATCAGATGGATATAAAGTTAAAGTATACAACTTTCCTTAATAATATTTATAAAGCTAATATAATATTAAAGTACTCAGTTATATACCATTAATAATCAGTGTCAGTATCTAATCACATCGTAACTGTATTGTTTATCACCTTTTATCAAATTCTTATTTTTATCTTTACATCTTTTATTTAATATGGAACTCACACAAATCAAAGAGTTAGAAGGACCAGTCCCTGACTATATTAATGTTTATGCTAAACAAACTGAAGCGAAAATAGGTCCTTATTAATACGAAGAAAATATTCCAGATGGTGTTTAAGTTATCAATAAAGGACCTGAAGAGCGAGATAATGGAGCTATTTATACAGGATAATGATCACTTGATGGACTGCGACATGGCTAAGGAGTTTAAATATGAAAAGATGGCTCTAAATACGAGGGATATTGAAAAAATGACAAAGCAAATGGAAAGGGAAGACTTATTCATGCAGATGGTGATGTCTATGAAGGAGAGTGATAAGATGATAAAACTAATGGTTAAGGAACTTACTTGAGTTTTGATGGAGCTAAATATTTAGGATAATGAAAAGAAGATAAATAGCATGGATAAGGAGTATAAACATGATCTGACGGAGCGAAATACGAAGGAAATTATGAAAATGGAAAAAAACACGGAAAGGGAAAATTTTCATGGGCAGAAGGAAGTACATATGAGGGAGATTTTTATGATAATAGCATACACGGAAATGGTATTTATCATTGGGGAGATGGAAGAAAATATGTGGGTGAATGAAAAAATAATGAAAAGCATGGTAGAGGTGTTTTTACTTGACCAGACGGCAGATGTTACACTGGTGATTATGTAGACGATAAAAAACAAGGATTTGGAATCTTTTAGTGGCTTGATGGAAGAAGATACGAAGGAATGTGACATAATGGAAAATAGCATGGAAAAGGTGTATATGTAAATTAAAAAGGAGAAATGAATGAAGGAGAATGGAGTGAAGGAAGACGCATAAAACGGGTAAATGAAAGCGATCGTATAAAGGATTCCTTATGATTAACTTTTACTTCAACTATAAGGATTAGTTTTTATTATAAAAAAATATTCTTAAAAATCTATCTTTATTAAAGAGACATTCTATCTGAAAGGATATTCCGATCATAATTAAAAGACATAAAAATTAACTAAAATTAACTAATAAATTTAACAATAAATATAGGAACGAATTAATCTCAATCTTCAAGCTACACACTTATTCTTATACTTTTCAATATTATCTACATTTATGTCATTATCCTATGAAAAGCTATTGCTTTCAATTAAAAAAATCTATATATTATCTATTATGAAATGAGAATTTCTATGTATTATGGGAACTGAAATACTAAAAAATAAGCATGTCAAATCAATTAAAAGCTTTTAATATGAGCAAACATTTAATAACTATAAAAAGAGCAAACATAAGTTGAAGTTTAATAAAACAATCAATACATTTTAACTGAAGTTTTACCTTTAGATTCGTCTAACGGTAAATATTTACTATTTTAGATTTAAATACTTAAAGCGATTTCAATGAAAAGGAATATATAAAGTTGAATGATTAATAAAATTACTAAGCATTTAGCTTATCAGTAAAGTTAAGATTATGAGAGAGTGATAGAAGAAAGACTAACTTGAATGAAAAACCTAAACTAGCTTTAAATTTACAAATAACAATTTTCTATCATTTTAATAGATCTCTCTATCAAATTATACAAACATCTTTTTATATTTTCAATAATTCTCATCCTCAAACTCCAAATTAGGTAACTCAAATTAAATTCCTAAAAAGAAAAAGGATCTATATAGTTAATCATGAACTTAGTCGTTATACTGATTTTGCCACATTTACTACTCTTATTTTAGTTTTAAGTTTCATGTTGTAATTATAACGTATTCAAGCTAGTTTCTTCTTTTCTTCTTCTCTCTGCTTCTTTAAACTATAAAGCTAGCTCATCTATTTTATCATAGTCTACTTTTGTTTTAAATTTTTCGTTATTTCACTCTTCTTATCTTTTTTATTCATTTTGCTCTATTTAGATAGTAAGTTCTTATAACTTGAGTCTTTCAGCAGAAAGTTTCTCCTATTCAGCTTAAGTCTTTTTTTCTTGTTCTTACAGTTTTTGTTCTCTCAATTTTATTTCTTCCAATTATTTTGTTATATTTACATCTTATTTTTGCTGTAACTTTTAACTAAGTTCTTAAATTTAAGAAGTGGAATTTTCTACTGTTACAGCTATATTGCTCATCATTTCTTATTGCTTAACTTGTAATTTCAAATTTTCAATTTGTTCTTCGAAAATTAGCTTCTATCTCTAAAGATTAGCTTCAAACTACTTTTCTGTTGCTTTCATTTCCTGCTCCTGCATTTTTTATACTCTTTCTAATCCAACCTTTCTACCTCCAAAATTATTTTAAATTTATGTACATGACTCAGTTAGTTTATCTTAAGTTTTTTTAATTTTGAATGCAGTTTTTCTTTAAACTAAAATTACAATAAATGAGTAAGGCATTTTAAGATTTATTTTATTAGTGTAACTATTTGAATCAATAAGACAGTGAAAACTCTAATTATTAGATTTATTATTTATATTGAATTATTTTACTTTGCAAGCTTACAACTTGTCAGAACTCTTCAATAAAAGTATTAACTATCTATTACTTCAAGCATTTAGTTACTTAAACTTTCTTCTTACTCTTATTCCTTATATATCAGATGAAATTGATACTTCTCATATTTCATATTTTTGCTATCCACTTATCCATTTCTTAGCTTCATATCTATTTATTTTAGAAGCTTTAAACCAAATTAATTTATTAAAAATTTGACTGATTTTAGTTAATTTTAATTACCATGATACTTTTAATCTAGTAAAGCATTTATAAGATATACTACTTTAAATGAAACAATCATTATACTTTCTCTATTTGCTAAGGGATATATCGCTTGCTTTAATATATCTATTAAACTTTTATTTATAAGATAGCTAATTATTTGAAAGTTAACTAGCTCTAAATTAATAGGTTTAGAAATAGGAATTTTATGATTACAAATAAACATAAAGAAAGATAAAATTAACTAGAAATATATAGTTTCTTAAGAAGGAATTAAGTTATATCTATCTCTAAAGGAGGAAAACTATCTAGCTAAGAGTTCACTGATTGAAATTAAATAAAATTATTTATAGAAATTATAAATTAACCTTACCCAATAAAGAAAGAGGAACTCTAGAAGATCTACTCTTAAAATCAAGCATAAAAAAAGTAAAAAGAAATGCTTTAAAGTTTCTTCACAAGGTAAATAAATTAAATCTTCTTTCTTTAATTAAAAGCAATGCAAACATTTTATCTGCTAGACTAAGCTAATAAAGATAATTAAATAGAAAAGGAAAAATTAGACAAATGCTATATTTTGAATATAATAGAATTTAAATATTAGGTAGTTTATTAATCTATTTTGCTTAAAATAGAAGGAAATGAGATGGGATTTTAAATAAACTAATAATTGTAATATGAACAATAATTCTTTTTAAATATAGGCTAAAACTAAAATTAGTCTAATTAAAATAAAATTATCTACTAAAATAAAATTGAGGGATACAATAAGATTAAATAAAAGAAGCTTTATTTATCTTTTATCTAACTGATTATTAATAAAAGTCAGATATAAATTTAAATAATAATTAAGATAATTAATTGATAAACTAAGAAATTTATTTTTTATAAATGAAGCGTTAATAACTCAGCCAAAATTTAATTTTTACTACATAGCTTACTAGAAGTTAATAAGTAGAATTTAGATTTAGATTTGAAGGAATTATAAAATATGAAATTAAATGAATATTATGATAAAAATTAAACTTTTATTGGTATCAGGTGAGAAACTATATTTAAAGATGTATTTTAAATAAATTATAAATGGAAATTAACATTGAATAGTAGTTTATTTTATCAGCTTAGGATTTAGAAAAATTTGAGGAAATAGATAGTGGAAGCTTTGGAATTGTTTATAGAGGAAAGTGAAAAGGAATATTGGATGTTGCTCTAAAAGAATTGTTCATTAATAAATCTACAGATAAAGATTTTTTGTAAGAGTTACAGATGCTAAAAAGTTTGAATCATACAAATGTTCTAAAATTTTACGGATATTGTCCTTCTCCGATGAGTTTAGTCACGGAGTTAATGGAGAAATCACTTTACACTTTTTTGAAAAAAAATAAAGAGATTCCATGAATAACAAGATATAAAATAAGTTTAAATATAGCTGAAGGACTTGATTATATACATTAATAAAATATCATTCATAGAGATTTGAAAAGTCTTAATATTCTTATGAATTAATACCATGCTAAAATATCTGATTTTGGATTAGCGAAAATGAAAACAGAATCTAAATCATTAAATACAAATTCAAGAGTAGGAACAATACGCTGAATGGCTCCAGAATTGCTTAATAAAAAACCTTAATATAGCAAGCAATCAGATATATATGCATTAGGAGTTATTTTTTGGGAAATAGCAACAAAATAAATTCCTTTTAAAGATGTAGACGAATAAGTTATAATAAAAGATGTTTAATCTGGATTTAGAGAAGAAATACCATTAAATTGTAATAAAATTTATTCTTAACTAATAAGTGGATGCTGAACATAAGATCCAAATAAAAGGTTAGACTTAAAAACAGTAATTCAATAGTTAAAGGATATTAATTAATCTGATTGATTATTTTAAAATCCGGAAAATAATAAAAAAAAATTTTTAAACAGGGAAGTATAATCTTTTAGATCTGAAGAAAACAATAAAAAAATACTTTCATTTGAAGAAAATTAACAATTGAATACATATGTTCAATAAGTTCCTAAAATTGAATATGGAATTTATGGCTTTGATAATTTAAGCATTTGATCTTTGGAAACTTTTCTTAATGATTTAAAGGAGCAAGACATAGATGCTTAGTAAATATTTTAGATGCCTATTGCTAGATCAGGTTTAATTAATAAAACAGATATTCTTTTATAGTTAAGTGGAATATAAGACAAAATAATAGAATAAAAGTTAATGGAAGTAGTTGAGTTATCTAAGTCTAGTAACGTGATAGAAAAAGCAGCTGCAAATGCCATAACTATATTAAATTATATGAACTATAGATTTATGAATAAGGATTTAAGAGGAATTTAAATAAGTGTAGCAGATTTAAGTGACTCATACTTTGAATCATGCAACTTTTCCAGAGCAAATTTATAAGAAGTCAACTTAAGAAATGCAAAATTCATAGATTGTAATTTCTTCAATGCCAATTTTTCTAAAATATCATGAAAATTTTAGCATAAATTGAAAGGGCACTAGGATTCCGTATAATCCATAGCAATTTCAAAAAATAATAAGTGATTAATATCAGGAAGTCGAGATTTTAAGATAATAATTTGGGACTTGATGACTAGTAAAAAAAAGTGTGAATTAAATAGTCATACATCTTTTGTAGAAACTGTAGCAATTTCAAGTGATGATAATTGAATCGTATCAGGAAGTGCAGATAAAACAATAAAGATATGAGACATGATAACTGGTAGACTAAAAAATACACTTACTGGACATAAAGATTCTGTAAGATCTTTAGTAATATCAAGTGACAATAAATAAATTATATCAGGAAGTAAGGATAAAACAATAAAAATATGAGATATGACAACTGGCTAGTTAAAAAATAGCTTGAGCGATCTCACAGACCGTGTATGGTCTTTAGCTATATCTTGAGACAATACGTGATTAGCATCAGGAAGTGATAGTGCAAAAATAAATATATGAGATTTAATTACCGGATAGTTAAAAATAACACTGACTGACCATACTAACTCAATAGAAACTATGTCCATCTCAAGAGATAATAAGTTATTAGTATCAGGAAGTGGTGATAATACGATAAAGTTATGGGATACGACAAAATGGGAACTAAAAGGCACAGTGAACAGTCATGCACATGCTGTGAGTTCTGTAGAAATTTCAAGTGACAATAGATGAATAATATCAGGAAGTAGAGATTAAACAATTAAGATATATGATTTAAAAACTGGATAATGTATGGTTACATTGAAAGGACACAATGATTCAGTACATACTGTGAAAATAACATCAAATAACAAGTACTTATTATCAGGAGGATAATAAGGTGAAATAAGAAGATGGAATATGTAGAGATTATTATGATTAAAAAAAAATACTCATTAATGATAGGTAAGTAATTTTAATCAAAAAAGATATAGATAAACTGGGATAAAATTTATTAAGAATATGGTTTAAAATTTGAAAAATGCAATTCAAATTGCATTATTATGAATGAGAATGACGAGATGAAACTATTTAAAAAAAAAGAGTGATAAAGCATTAAAGATTTTTAAAAGAGGTTATATTATTTAAAATATAATAGTTAATATAAAAAATAAAATAACGATGATTTTTAAATTAATAAAAGCAAAATAATAATATTATATATTATCAATATTATTATAAATAAAAATAAGAATATTTATAAAAAATAGTAATAAACTTATGAAAAGTCATAATACTAATAATTAATATTCTTATCAATAATAAAAATTATGTTATATATAAATAATAATATTCATAATAACTAAATTTATATCTAAAAAATATAAAATTTTTAAGTACAATAATAAATATTCTTTAATCAAGACAATACAAATAACATCAAAATAAAAAAACACTTAAATTAATGTAATATTAATATTAATAAATATTAAAATAATAAATCAATAATATAAATAATATTAATAGAATCGCTCATTTTTAATAATAATGCAACTATTTATAAAAATATAAAAATTAAAGATTGCAATAATATTTTTATATTAATTATATAATTTATTATTAATAATAGCAATATTAATACTATAAATAATTAAAACATTTTATATTATGATTAATATTAATATTAAAATATAATAATAAATTATAAAAATAAAATAGCTATTATTATTATTATTGCTATTTTTTTATTTTTTGTGCCTTTCCCTTTATTAAATTTTTCACTGCTAGATTTTTATAAAATATCAAATATCAAATTTTTATTTCCTTGCATTACATTTAATTTACTTTTGCCATTGTAATTTTATCTTAAATAATTATATTATTTTCTCTTTAACTAATCTTAAAATCCTGCTTAGAAATATTCCTTATCCAACCTAGCATTATAACTAAAATAATTTTCTAAATTTATTTTGCAATTTAACTACAAAGTTTCTTATAAGACAATTGTAAGTTTTCAAGTGGGTTCCAATTACTCTAGCAAAAATTCTAGTAGTGATCACTTGGTGATGTCAAGAATTAAGAAATTAAGACTTACTCTTAAATATCATTGTTTCCAGTACCTGAAGTCTTCTATCTGCTAAAGTTGACAAAGAAAAAAAATTTCTTACTTAAAAGCCATAAAAAAAAGCAATTCAATAAAAGAAAAAAAGATTATTGCTAAGCAATAAAATGAATTTTATTATTAAATTCAGCAAAGAAGCTACTTTATACAACTAGAAAATCAATGGACTTTAAAATTTAAATTTATTTTTAATCTAAAAAATAAAATAAACGTAGCTAGGTTTTAAGCAAATAAAAAAGTTGAAGAAATAAGGAAAATAATTAAAAAACATTTCCTGTGCTATTGGAATTTTAAATGTTCATATAATCAGAAGAGTAAGATTTAAATTTAAAAAATTAGCAATCGATAAATATAATTGCTGCTTGTCAATTCAAAGAAGAGATTTAAAAGTTTATGAAGATTTGTTAAATCTTTAAAGAAATTTGCAATAAAGCAAATAGTAAATTATTAACTTTACATTAAGTAAATAATTAATAGCATAGCACTAAGAAATAGAATTATAATTAATTAATAACTAAAATTTTGGATTTAAAGAGAATGAGATATTAGAGTTTTCTTACTAATAACATTATTTAATTAAATACAGATAAGTTTCTTTTAATATACCTTCAATTCTAAATTTGATATAGTAGAAAAAAAGAAAATTAAGAAATTAAATTTAAATATTTTATAATAATTTAATATTAAAATTTAATCTTATTTATAATTACAAAGTAAAGTGAAATTAAATATAGTAAATTAATGTAGTTATATCACAATATTAAAATAGAAAAACTAAAAGTGGTAAATATTATATATTTAAGTAAATTAGAAAAATAACTAAAATAATAAGTATAATAAAGTTGATAAATGGTATAAAAATGTAAAAGCTTAAAGATAATAGAAATTATAAATCAAACTTAAGTTTGTATCTATTAATTTATTAATTAAAGGTACTTAAGAAAAATTTAACAATTTAGCAATATTATATATTTTAAAAGGAGAAATATTCATAAACGAAAGATATAAAATTTTATAATAGAACTAAAGTAGTAATAGTAACAAAAATATAAATATAAAAGGATGTTAAATCAAAATAATTTAAAAGTTTAATCTATATTGATAAAATTTCAAGAATAGCTTTGAATAATAAAGAAAATTAGATTAAATAGTTAAAGAACCACACTAGAATTTTTTAATTCGAGCAAGAAAATTTTTTGATTTCAACAGATTTAAAAAAAATTTAAATAGAAAGAAGCATAATTTAATTTTATTAAAAAATTGAACTTAAAAAAATAAATAATCCTAGGCAATATATAAGATCTTAAAAAGAAATAATTAATTAATTTTTCCAAAGGATTAATTTCCCTTTAGTTGCTTTAATTCATTATTAAATGACTATGATAACGATTTTCCTAATAGAAGATAAACAAAAATTTATTAATAGAAGGAAAAGGATAGAAAAGATGCCTTCCTGTCATCTTGATTCAGAAAATTATTTGATTGTACTGAGATTAAGATATTTTTTCGATATCTTAGAAGATCAAAACGATTCTTGCAATTGATTTTTACGGTAAGAATTATATCTTCTCTTACCTTTTTTATTGGAAAAAAACTTGCCGATATCATTAAAATAATAAAGTTGAATAAGAAAACCTTATGGCTCATTTTCTTACTTCTTAATATAATAATAAAGATTTATAGAGAAGAAACATTTATCAAAGTGTTATTTTATAAATTATTTACTTTATGCAAATCTTTGCCAGATGGCTTAATATTTCCTTTTTATTTTGCTTAGAGAAAACTATAGTTAATAGATGAATGCAACAGAGTTTTTTAGTGAATTTTATAGTAATTAAGCATTAATAAGTGCGAAGCTATCTGATTCCTTAAAAAAGGAATGCTAAAGTAATCTTGATAAATTTGAAAATGGAACATTAATAAATCATTTAGCTGACTTATATTTTAACATAGGAAAATCTCCTTCTATTTCTACTTCAGATACGAAAAGAAGCAAATCTAAGTTCTAAATGAAATATTGAAAAATTATTGTAATGCAAATGGAATAAAGCATCTAAAAAATTAACAAGAAGGGATGTTTAAAATATTATTTTCTTCCTTTTCATTTTTATTTAATTTATTTTATGCTTTTTAACTCTGAACGTAGAAGTAAAATTTATACTTGATCAAATTTAGTCTCTGGGTTTTTTTATTATCTGAGAAGTTTAAAATAAGATCTAGAAGTTTAGTTCGTAAAAATTGGGGTTAAACTATCTTAATGCTTCTTTAAAATCTGAAATAATAGAAAATGTTTTATTATTAAGTTGATTTTTTCTAATATAATTTCATCTTCAACTATTTTTATAAAAGCTCACTTAGTTTTATAATGAGAGTATCTTGTATTAACTCTACTTATTCATAATTATCTTTAATATTTATTTTTAGTTTAAAAGCAATAAAATATTCCTATTTTTTACTAAAGCTTAAATTTATAAATAGCCTTTAAAGCTAAGACCTAGCACGTTTTGATTATAATCCTTAGATTTTTATTAATGAATTGATATTAAGCTTTTACTAATAATTTGTATCATGTTTAAATATTAGTGTTTAATTGAAATAACTCTATCACCAATCTAGTGTAAATTTCTATTAAGAATAAACACACTATATTACTTTCTTTAACTAAAGCTTTAATCTATAATTAACTAAATAGCTTATTATACTTTTCATGCTTTTAAGCTTTACTTATAAATAAATGTAGAGCTATCTTATATTTATAAAATTTAGCATTCTAGTTTCAAAGTAATTATAGCAAGTAACTTCTTCTCTATTTAGTATTCTCTTCACTTTTTCATTATTTACCTTCTTAAATCTAAATTACTATTTTAAAATTATTAAGAATCTTCATAAGTATATAGCAAAGCTTCGCTTTATTCACTGTCTAATTAGTTTATCCAAAATGCTTATTCAATTCTCTTCATAAGTATTAGTTAAATTATTAATTTTTATATTAAAAATCAATATTTAAAAAAACTTTCCGCTAATCTTAGAATTGAGCGCTTCTTGATCTAACTAGCTGATGCAGAGAAATTTGGAGCAGTATCTTTTATATTTAAGCTAAGTATTGTAAGAGTATTATTTCATTATAGCAAAGAGACTAAATTCTCCTTAGTTCTGTTAATTATTAAGTCTAAATTAACTCTTTTCTTTGAAAGGATAGTTAAGCTTTATTATCGTAAGCTTTTTATCTTCTTTACATTCTATATTCTTTACTAATTTTTAAAATTTGGACTTAAAATGAAATGTTCATGAGCATTTTCTATAATTATAGGTAAAAGAAGACATTTAGAATTATAGCACATCTTATTGATAAATAGAAAGACATCAGTTACTGAGTTCTCAGTTACAATAAAAGTAAATATTAAGAAGCATAAGATAAATAAATTAAAGGTATAAGAAAGCAACTTACTTTAAATGCTCTATAGTAATAATAAAGTACCTACTTATTATTAATTTTATTTCTTAGTAAGCAACTTTAAATTAAAGATTAAGCATACTAAAATTGAGCTTTACTTAGCTTATATATAATTTAAATTATTTCCTTAAGACTAGAAAATCAAATAAGAAGTAATAATTACTCTTTAGTTAATTATATTGCTTCGAATTTCAAAATTTAAGTAAGGCGGGAATTAATTTTACGTTAATTAGCATAAATATCTATTAGCACTACTTTATATTTATGATTTTTGATAAATTACTTATTAAAATTAATCAGTCTCATATAATTAATAGCCTCTTGGTAATTATATATTCCGCTGTAGTAGCAAAGTTATTAATACAGATATCGTTAATACAATTCAGCATAAGTTCAATGATTTTAACTTAGTACTAGTTATACCTTAAGCCTTTCTTTCTTATATATTAATCTAATATAAGCACTTAATAAGCTGGCTATTTTAGATAACTATTTCTTGCCGTAATCTTCAGTTTTACTCCAATATATATGACCAACATTCTTTAATAAACCTATAAGAAAACAAATAGCTTTTTCATGCTTTTTTAAACAATAAGGGTATATTAATAAAGCAAAGTGATGTAATAATTAAAGGTAGATATTAGAAGCAGGTAGATTAAAGTAAAGCTAATAAGACTTTTATAATAAGCTTTAATAAAGTTTAGTTAATCAATAAAAAGAAATTGGTAACTAATTTACTTTTAACCTTATTTAAATTAGAAGTTAAATTTAAAGCTAATAAATTTAAATAGCACAAAAGAAAATAATCTGCGTTTAAAGACAAATTTGAATAAGATCTAATAGAGAATCCTAATTAAGAGCTCCTATTATTGGTTGATTTGCATCCAAATTATCATAATTGAAAAATAGTATTAAATTTCTAGGATTGACTGATTCGTATTAGAAGATAAATTATTAAAGATCCAGAAGATTAATAGTCATGCTATACTTTATAAAATTATCTTTAAGGAAAGATATTTAGAATAGAACTTAAGAAAGAAGTATATACATGTATAATATTTGATAAATTAAAATATTTGATATGCTTTATTTTAAGTAGCCTAATACAGAAAGAATTAATTTATTCAAAAGCTTTGCCCATCCAATTAATCCTAAGGAATTCATACAAATCTAAAACTATGAGACATTGTATATAATAAATTAGAAGAACAGCTCAAAAAAAGTAGAAATAACGCATAGAGTAAAATAAATTAAGATGATTTAAAAATTTTGCTTTATTTTAGAGTAGTTTTTGTAAGCATTTTGCGGATAAAAAGAATCTTAATATCTTGCTTATGAATAAGTCATTAAAAGAGTATAAAAGAGCTAGATAAAGCGAGGATAAATTGACTTGCTTAAAATTACAAAGCAACATAGTTGCTTGAAAATACATCAAAATAATTTCACCAATCTAGTAACTTTTCAAATTCAAAATTTGAAATAATGCTTTAAGTATAGTAAGGCAACCTTTAAAAAAATAAGAAGGATGAAATTATTTCAAAATAAGCTTATGGAATATTTGCCTATAGATTAAGAGCACTTAATCACTAACTATTTTTGATAGTTGTTGAGAATTTAATAAAAAGGATAATATTAAATCTAATTTACCCTTTTAACTTACAAGGAAAATTTCCTAGCTGAAATATTTAAATGAATATACAATCTGATAATTCTTTTTTATTATCTTATAAAATCGTTAGTTTAAAGTATATAAGTATTGCTAAATTAAAATATAAGAAATCCCATATCTTAAAGGAAAATAACTAAGTCTACTTACATAAGAAAACTCATAAATGTGACTAGTACTAGATTAAAGATATTATTTTTCTAATCTATCAAATGAATGATTTATATAATGACTTTACATTTAATAAAAATGTATGAATAAACTATATTAATTTAAGGAGCTAAAATACATCTAAATTTAAATTTATTTTAGCTATAAGCCTGACTGGGTTTCATATTTTTGTGTCCTACTGATTATTTGATGTTTTCAAAATCTTTCATCAAACTTGATAAAGGGATTTAGGCAAATCCCAATTCAGTTTTGATTATTTATTGCTAAAAAGTTGGGCTGCTTCAATTAAAAATTGAAAACTTTTTTTAAACTATTAGTTATGATTCATTTTTGGTTTCTAAATAACAAAATAAAATTATTTTAAACTAAAAGTTAAGGCTATTAGAAGATCTCTTATTTTAACGAGGTAATTTTTCGTGTAGAGTTATAAAATGCTGTAGTATAGGGTAATTAAAAGAAAGAAATCTCTAAATTAAATACTTTAGTCTCTTAGTCTTATTATAGCCATGCTTTAAAAACTAAATTCTTTATAAGAGTAAGCATTACAGCTAGACTATAATACTTAAACCTACTAAATATAACATTACTCATATTTAATAAACTTCCATCTATCTTTTATTTTGAATTGCTAAACATTTACTAAGTCTTTAACTTATATTAGAAACAAATTTTATGGAGCTTTATTTTAGATATTTTCCATTCTAATCACTTTATTTAATTGAAAAAAGAAGTTAGAAAATGAGATTGGCTATTCAATAAAATTATAGCTTTTGTAGACTTGAAATATTTTAATTAAAGGATAGTAAAAGAATAGTCCATATTACTTTAGAATGAGTATTTAACTTTTAATACAATCTAAAAAAGGAAGCAAGTAATTAAACTCTATAATAATAAAAATCATTAAATGACTGTTAAAATTATTAATAGCATCACTAAATTATTAGTTTTACAATTAGCCAAACTAGAACTTACTTTTAGCATCTAGAGTTATATTTCTAAGAAAATCAGAATAAATCTCAGAATGAATAAAAGGAAATTAAATACCTCTAAATTATAAACTTTAGTTCTACTTATTTTTGTTAATTAATGCATATATCAGAGAGTAAGTTAATGCTAATGCAAAAAAGTAAATTAATAACTATAAGATTAAATGCACTTTTATAGAAATATTTTATGAAAATCATTATGTAAAGAGCTTTAAATAAATTTGCTTAAATATCAGCAAAATTTTGCGAAATTAATTTTAGCAGTGATTAAAAAATGTTGGAATTAAAATTTTATTGTGAATTCACAAATTTGATTAAGTCTTTTCCTTGCTTATATCATTAAAACTAATTATAAAGTACAAAACCAAAATTTGTTAAAAAAATAAAAAAAACAGACAAAAACCAAAAAATGTATATAAAAAAGAAATGAATTATAATATGTAATAATAAAAAATTTACAACTTTAAAAATTTAATTTAGCACTTCTTATATTTTTGAACTTTTATCATTTTCTAATATCCTCATTCTTAAAATTAATTATTTTTATTTCTTTTTATCATTTTTTGTTTAAATCAGTTAATATATTCTCTTTCATTACATTTATCTCTTTCTTTTTGTGATTCTATACAATTGTTCTTTTCTTACTATTATTATTCTCTAATTCTTTCTCTTCTCTCTTTCTAATTTAATTTATAAACACTTTTGTGGTATATTGAAATATAAGTTATAGTCTTCTTTCAATCTTTCACTTTTGATTCCCTTTAACTTTAATTTTATATTCCATTCAAATATAATCCTTTAATTTTAATTTTTTGTTTTATTTACTTCGAAGCTTTTTTATTTAATTAAACCTCTAACTTTTTAAGTATTATAAGCTTAACTTTTTTTTGTTTATTTTAATTATATTATTATTATTGTTAAATTTTAAATCTAACTCTAATTATACATTTTACACATTTAGTTAGCGATTTCTTTTTGATTTTATTCTGTCGACTCTAAATGTATTTTTATTAAATTTAATTTTGAAATGCTTATATTAATTTACTAAGTACAAATGCAGCAAATTTAATTCAGTTATCAATTTAATGAAAGATATTTGTCTATTATAAGCTTTTTATTTTTTTCCTCAGTTATTTCAGCTTCGTCAAAAGAGCATTTGTGTATTATCAATCCATTTCTTCCTATTATTCTTTTTAAACTTTCTTTAAATGGCTTATTATTTGTATCCATCTCTCAGATTTTTATAGTTTTGTCCCAACTTCCTGATACTATATGCTAATTATCGTTAGTAAGTGCTATTGAATAAACTAAACTAGTATGGCCTTCCAATGTTTTTATGTTTTTTCCTGTTTCAAATTCTCAGATTTTTATAGTTTTATCCCAACTTCCTGAAACTATATACTAATTATCTTTAGTTATCGCTACTGAATAAACAGTTCAAGAATGACTTGCCAATGTTTTGATAATGTTTCCTGTTTCTCTTTCTCAGATTTTAATAGTTTTATCCAAACTTCCTGATACTATGTAATTATTATCTTTTGTTATTGCTAATGATCTAACAGAACCATAATGACCTTGCAGTGTCTTTATAATATTTCCTGTTTCTCTTTCTCATATTTTAATAGTTTTATCATAACTTCCTGATATTATATTCTAATTATCAAAAGTTATTAGCAAAGATAAAACAGAATCGGTATGATCATCCAGTGTTTTTATATTAATTCCAGTTTCTCTTTCTCAGATTTTTATAGTTTTATCACTACTTCCTGATATTATATATTTATTATCTTCAGTTATGACTACTGAATTAACAGAATCCGTATGACCATCCAGTGTCTTTATATTAATTCCTGTCTCTCTTTCTCAGATTTTTATAGTTTTATCACTACTTCCTGATATTATATATTTATTATCTGCGGATAATACTACTGATAAAACGTTATTAGCATGACCTTCCAATGTCTTAATATTATGTCCTGTCTCCAACTCTCAGATTTTGATTGTTCTATCTTTACTTCCCGATACTATTTACTTTGAATCAGAAGTTATCGCTAGCGAATAAATAAAACTTGTATGCCCTTTCACTGTCCAAAAATCATTTCCTTCCTCTATTTCTCAGATTTTTATAATTTTGTCCCAACTTCCAGATACAATATATTTACTATCTTTTGTTATCGCTAATGAATAAATATAATCGTTATGACCTTTCAATGTCTTAATAATGTTTCATGACTCTGTCTCTCAGATTTTTATTGTCTAATAACTTCCTGAAATTAAATATTTATTATTATCAGTTATCCCTACAGAGTATACAGTTTCAGTATGACCTTCTAATGTCTTAATGATATTTCCTGTCTCTAATTCTCAGATTTTAATAGTATTATCCATACTTCCTGATATTATTCATTCGTTATTCTTATTTACCTTTACTGATAAAACAGTTTGAGTATGATCTTTTAATGTATTAATCAGATTTCATGTTTCAATTTCCCATATTTTTATAGCATAATCAGCACTTCCCGATATTATTTTTTTATTATCCTCAGTGATTGCAACTGTTCTAATAGGTTCAGTATGGCCTTCCAATGTTTTAATATTATTTCATGTCTAAAACTCTCAGATTTTTATTGTTTTATCACAACTACCTGATACTATATATTTATAATCTGAGGTAATTGCTACTGATGTAATAGGGCCTTTATGACCTTCCAATGTTTTAATATTTATTCCTAACTTTAAATCTCAGATTTTTATAGTTTTATCTAAACTTCCCGATATTATATAATTATTGTCCTTAGCTGTTATCACTGATGTAACATCACTCGAATGACCTTTCAATGTCTTAATATTATCTCATGTCTCCATTTCTCAAATTTTTATGCTTTCATCAGCACTTCCTGAAATTATGTACTTATTATTAGTAGTTATCGCAACTGATCAAACATAATTAGTATGGCCTGCTAATGTTGGCATTTAATCGAAGATAACTTAATTCATGTTTGCCTAATTAAAATTGCATTTTCTTAACCATGCTCTACTCAAATTTACTTTTGCTAAATTCGCTTTACTCAGATCACATCTATCAAATATAGCATCACTCAAATTTGCCCCAGATATTTATATTCCCTTAAGACTCTGCTAAATAAATTAATAATCCATATATTTCAGTATAGTTATGCAATTAGCTCCCGCTTGCTATAAATTCCTATTTTAACTTGTTGCTTTCACTATCTTCAATAAATTGTTTTACATTTCCTTTGAATTCTTACTTTCTTTTATAAATTATTATATAACCTAATTATCAATTATAGGAATGATATTTATATAATGATTCTCTAAACTGGCTAATTTACTTTCTAGATTTAATGCTAGTTCTAATATATCCTGTGCCACGACAAAATCTCTTATTGAAGGATGCTAAAATTCAAAAAATTTTTATTAATTTTGCTCTTTAATTTAAATCAAGCTTCCTAAGTTTTATTAGCTTTAGTAAAATAATCTTTTTTATTCCTCATTATTTTTCAAAATTTCTTCTACATTTACATCTCCTTTTTATGATTACCATGATACTTTTTTTAATATTTCATCATATTTCTTTAGTTACTCTGTTATTTGTTCAGGTTCTTTACTTGATGTTCATAATTTTTATTCGGTTCTTTTTTTCCATTTATTGGTTAAAATCCCATAAATTTCAGACCTTTCTATTTTCTAGTTAATTCCATTTTTTAATCACTCAAATATTTCTTTTTCGCTCATACAAATATTCAGCGAAAGCGGACTTTTCAAAATTTCCATTAATCCGTTAGCCCCTTAAATAATGGTTTTAATTTCTTTTAATTTTTAAACCTCATCAATTTTAGTTTGACTTTAATCTTAAAGTTATTTCCCAATAAACAACCTTAAATACTAATCTATTTAACTTTCATCAAAAGGCTTTATATATAACTCTTCTAGCTCTTAAGTTTGCATCTATTCACTTCTATTGGGAGAAAATAAATTTTTATAATCTGGAAATGATAAAGCATATTTAATTCTGCAAGTGATTATATATTTTGCATAAGGGTATCTAAGGTTTATTTAATTAGTATGTATTATAGAATTATACTATCCTAACTCATCATATGCATCAAATAAAAACAATATTTTTCTAAACATCAATTTTTCATTTCATTCTATTTAATAGTTCTTTAAGGAATTTTATACTAATTTATCTTCAAATTCTTTAATTCTTGGAAGATATACATATATAGGTAAATATTCATTCTTTTTCTCTAGAAAATCTAATGCTAATTTTTTCATAAATAAAGTTTTTCCGGAACCAGAGTCTCCAAGAATTAATAATCCTAATTTATTTTCATTTTTCAAAAAATTTTGAACTTTCTCCTCTAAATCTTATTAATCTTAGGAATCAAGATTAGGAGTACATAGTAGCTTAACATAGCATTCTGTCTTACCTTATATTTCCACTTTTAAATATCTTATCATATTTGAATAGATTTGTCTATCTATACCCTTAAGCGCCAGTCAATTCTCTTTCATTGTTTAAGTAAATTTAGTAACATGGTCTGGATGTATTAATAACTCTACGATTATTTAATGTTCCTTAGCATTTTCTTACAAATCCTTCTCTTTTTATTAAAATACTCTTTCCTTATAACTAGTAACTTTTTGATTATTTTCTAGGCTTAGTTCCAATAACGTTTTCAAAGCATAGTATCTAATTTACCATTTTTTATCCTTGCATAATGATTCTAAAAGTTTGCAAGAGTCTTCTTTTAAATCTTCGCTAGAATTTTTATTTTTTATCATAAGTTTTAGAAGAAAGCAAGCTCTGAATCTAATATCTTTTTTTTCATTCAATACAATACTTTGAAATTATTCAAAATTTGCTTTGGATTTAGTGCTAGTCAAGTCACATGCTAGCATATCTAAAGTTCTTAGCCTAACAATTATTTCCTTATCGTATTTTTTCCTTATCCATTCACTTCCTCAAGCAAAAAAGTCCTTTATAATGGTAATTGCCTCTGTATCAATAGCTCCAACTCCAAATTACAAAGTAGCTACTCATTTGGCGATATTTAAAAGCTTGCAAAATACTTTAAAATATTCTATTTCTTGGTTATCTGGAATATGTTTCAGGATCATCAAGCTATACCTTAGAGCAAATTCTAGTTCCGGACCTCCAATTCTATTTATGATTACTTATCTTAAACTATTTTCAAGCTAATCCTTAAGTTTCATTTTTGTAATTCCATCTATAAAGGAATTATTCTCGTTTTTTTTAAGCAAAATATCCAATAACTCAGGAAGGCTTTGCACAAGCTACTCTTTCAGGAGTTAAGATCAACCTTTAGAGTATTAATGAGAGACAATTTCAATAAATTGAATAATAAGTACCAGTGGGTCTTCTACATTACTAAGCTTAATTTTTTAAATTGTTTTAATTCCCTGCCAAATATATTCCTTATTTTATTGATTTAGGCCATCTTTTAATTACTACAATCCATCTTAATAATTCTTTTATTCCTCTATTTCTTATTAACTTGGCTCTGGTTATTTTTGAAATTAAGTTATATTTGGATTCGATTTATTTTTTGGTGCTACAGTATTTTTTTATTTGGCAGCTGTGCAACCTCCACCCTTCAGTTATATACATTTATAAAAATTTAGTTTTTATAATAAATTGATTTTATCTCTTTATCTACTAGTAATTTAGATTATTCCTTCTGAAATACTAATTTCATTTATCTTATACTGTTAACTTTATTTTCTTTTTAAGAAAACAAAATTGCTTTAGTTTTAAGCGAAATTACTTCTTTCTCTTTTTTGATTTCATTTCGAAGAGAATTAAGTCTTGTATTTTGACTACTATTCCATTTAATCTAGAGAAGCTTTTTCCTTTTAAAGAAGCTTGCAATCAGAACTATTTACTAGATTTCTTAAAGCTAAGCACTCAATTTATTGAAATAGCTTTTTATTTCTATTTTAGTTGCATTTTAAAGGTACTTAACTAAATCGGATTAGCAAGTCATGTGGCTTTTTAAGATTCTTAATCAAGCTATATTATTTAAAATCAAAACAGTTCACCAGAAATTAACTTGGAATTTAGCTATTATAATAGCAAACTTCAGTCAACATTTTATTATTTAAAGCTTCAGTTTTCTAAATTATTTTTACCTTTTAACTTGAAAATGGTAATAGATACTTCTACCATCTATAACTGTGAGATCTATATATCTCGACAAAAATAATAAGCAACTTTATATAAAAAAATTAAACTTAAAGTTACCAAGAATTAACTAAGACAGTCCACATATTAATTATTAAGTTTAATACCAGCAGTATAAAATACACAAGTTAGTCTAATAAATTTGGTAGATTTGGACTGATATTATAAATGAAAATAGAGCTCTGAATTAGCAACTATATCTTAGAATTATTTCGCAGGTTTTGTTGGTGTTATCTTACTCCTTATTCAAAAAGACTAGAAAATAGCTAAGATTGTTTTTAGTTAAGCTATAAATAAACTAATATTTGTATTTAGAAGATTTGCTTCTTATGCCACGTTAAATTACATAAATGTAAGATAAATTAATAAATAAATAGAGAAAACAACAGACAATAGCTTAAGCTCCTTTTCATACTCAATCCATTGAGAAAAGATTTTAAAAAATCCTAAAAAGATCAAAAGAACCAAAGAAAACCCTTAAGTTTCTAAAAAAGAATAAAGAAAAAAAGAACTACTAAATACCTTATTTCCCTATAAAAATAAAGCATCATAATGTAAATAAACAAGCAAAGTTAACTATTTAAACAATAAGCTTTTAAGTAGAGTTTTAATAATAATGCAATCATAATATTAAGGCAAAAATAGCCAAATAATGAGTATAATTTATTTATAATACCTTTTAATTACTATATAGAACTCTAGTTCAGTTTAAATAAGTAAACAGTAGCTTTAAATTGCTATAACTTGAAATAAAAAAAGAGCTTCATATTTTAATAATTAGGATTACTTATAGTTGTAACAAATCTTAAAGACTTAATCCTATTTCATAAAGATAATCACCAAAAATAAAATTGAAATGAAATAGCTTAATTATCATAAGAAAATTTAAGTATCTATAATACTAATTAAAATTAAATAAGCTAAAATTAAAAGAAGATTAAATAACTAAGCAAAGTTAGTTTATGTTAGAAAATTGATACAACTTTAAGAAATCCTTACGTCAAGAAATATATTAGCTATTTAGTATATTGAGAATAGTTTAAGATAGTAATTAACTTTCATAAGCTTTAATCAGCTTATAAAAGTAGAAAAGAAGTTATTTAAAGGAATTAAAAGTAAATTAGTAAACACTGTATGAGATAAATTTTAGTGAGTTAAATATTATTAATGATAAATAGCCAAAGAATAGTTAATTAAAAACTATCTATAATAGCTATTAAAAAGCCAAGCTTAAAAATGAGTATTAGTAAATAACCTTTTGAGCTAGAAAATGTTAATCTAAAATATGATTTAGAATAAAATCAATCTATTCTTTTTTAAATATATTTATTAAAATGTAAAGTTTGTTTTTCTAGCTAAACATTTATAAGTATATATTAGATGTAAGAAAAATTATAAAAATTCTAAAGAAGAGTAGAAGCTTTCGCTGTAAAAATTACAATAGGTACAAAAATATGGTTGGCTAAATGATTTTAATGAAATTCTTTTTTTAATCATATAAAATAAAAATCAAGCAGATTATATTATATTTTGCTTCTCTAAGTATTTAGTAACTTAATATAATTAAATATTTCTAGATTATAAGAAATTTTTTTAACTTCTTCAAAGTTTCTTATATTTTAGCATACTTTTTAAAGCAAAGAAAAACTTACGTTTGATTTGATTTATATAATTTTTAAATTTTAAAATGTTTACTCTTTTATTGTTTTTAGAGTTATAATAATTAAGGTGCTTTGCAATTCTTTTAAAATATTTAATTTAATCTTATTTTATAAAAATTATTTTTTATTTTATCTTTCATAAGTAAGATAAAAGGAAACTATCGAATATAATAAGTTTCTAGATTATTCTTTACAAAAAAGGAGTTTTACATTACCTATTTTTGTTTAATCTCAGTCTTAGAGATTATTCAATAAGAAATTAATAAATAAATGTTTATAGATACATTGCTTGGTATTGCTTCTGTTATTAAATCTATAATAAATAAGCACTTCATTTTTCAGTTTTATGATGAAAATAGAAGTTCTAATGCTATCGGAAATCCCTTTAGCCAAAATAATTTTGATCAAAGTCAATTCATTTTCTTTATAAAATTGGTATAGTAACTACAGTAATTAAATATCATTCATGAAAACAGTAGAATGAAAGATAATTCAGAAAATTAACTAAATCTTACCACTTTTAAAGAAACTTAAACTCCTTTTTTTTAAAGATTTAGTTTTACTCAAACTTTCTAATTTTATCTATCAGTTTGTTAGAACTTATTACTAAAAAGATTCTACAAACACTAAATTAAATCTTTTTAAGACCAAACAATCGATTTCTATATTTATTTAAGAACTAAATTTTCGCAATTGCTACTTAAAACTCAAATATGCTTTACTAGTATAAAGTTCAATTTTTTTATTTAAATTTTTCTGAGTTTCAAAGTTTAGTCTAGCTATCTTTGAAAAGACTACGCTTGATTGAGTTTAGGCTCTATTTTATTATATAAGCTTATTTTAATTATAACTATTCCTTTATCCACTCTAAATAAACTAAGAATTCTTGAGATTTTTTGTTTCTACAAATCTAGCCTATTATTATAATTTAAATGGACTTAAACTCTTTCTCCGTAACTTTTCTTATTTTTGAATTGATATTTATCTTTTCTAATTTCACCTAACTTAATATCAGTATAATTTCTAGATATTTACTAAAGAGTCAATGAAAACAACATTTTCTTCTATTATGCCTATATTTTTATTCATTTATAAGATCTTAAATAAAATCCTTTTTTGATTTTTTGATAGAAAGGTACTCTTGCTATTAGATTATTAAACATTCATTTATAAAGGCAAAATTTGTTTTCTTTATTCTTCTTAAGAATTCACAAGTAGTGACGTTTAAATATCAAACTTTCTTAACTTTTGCTAATTTACTGAGATTTCTAGTTTTTATAGTAAAATTTCTCAACTTTTAGAATTCGTCTAAGAATAGGTTTATTTCTATTTTTGTCAATATGCAATCCAGATATTTATGACGCTTATTTTGAGGCCTTTAGGACTTTCTTTTTCATCTTCGATATTAATATCTTCCAATTTGCAAATATTTTAGTAATTCAATTAATTAGTTCATAAATTTGATCTCCATTCCATTTTAACTTTATTCTTAAGCCTATCTTTTAGTTCTTTACAATCTACCAAGCAATTAGTTATGAGGATTCAAAATGATTTAAAGAAAGATAGTTAAGCATAAAGGGATACTTTTTTAAAGATGCTTTAAATTTAACTTCCAAATTTTATTTTATTTAGAAAGTTGAGTGTAAATATTAATTGGCTTATTAAACTAAATTGCTATTTTGTTTTTTATGTGGAAGCAATTTCTCTAATATTCTTATTACCTTAAAAATGACTTACTCTATAAAGGGGCATTTTTCTTACATACCAGCTAAAAATTCATTCCTGTATTAGCTAGGATTGATTCATCATAAACATTGAACAATTCTGCACGATTAGAGTTTAATTTCCTTACTATCTGGTAACTAAGGTACATTTTGACTACTAAATTGCTAATAATAGCCATATTCTTCCTTCAATACTTTCTTATAATCATCTAAATTCTAAAGGGTTATTTTTCATTTACTTTGGAGTATACAAATAACTCTTAAATAAACTAATCAGAAGCAAGACCTTGAAGTTCACTGATTTAAATTTTAGTTCTGTTATAGAAATAGCTTTGAGAAGCAGTAATGAACAATAATATCCCATAAATCTTAGTAATAATAAGCTTATTAAGCCTGCTTGTATAGAGCATTTATTAAGCTATTAACTTACTACTCTAAAGAAAATCCTTAAATTTCAGTTTCTATATTTTACACTCTATTTAGTTACTCAGATTGCAAATGATCTCCTTTCAGATCTATTAATCAACCTAATTACTAAAAGTGTAGTCTTAAGAGCTTTAGATAGGATTTTTATTTTAGCAAAAGTAAACAAATAATAAAAACCTAAGAACAGCCTAAGCTTTTTAATTAAACTGAAGAGAAGCTACTTCAGTAATATCAATTTAATAAGTTTAAGTCATAGAAAATACTTCTTTTCGCTTTATTTAATAAAGCAACTAAATATCCTACTATAATTACATGAGGCTAGCTAATTAAAGCAATAGAAAATGTAGCTAATTACTTTAAGGAAAGTCAAAGTTTTAAATTTTAGATTAATATTTTAAAGAAATAATCAAATATAGAAGTTAGGAAATAGACTTAAACTAATCTAAGCTAATAGTAAACAATATAAATTAAATTAACTAGTTAAAAACTTAAACTCTTTATCTACTTTATACCTCTAATTTAAGCATTAGGATAATAAAGTAAGTATTAAGTGTAATCAAAATACTTATGAATTAAAAGGAATTAGTAGGGGAAATAGAGACTTTAATTATTATAACTAGGATTTTTAATTTATTCCATTGTATAGAAAGGAGGAATATTGCGGACAATGATGTTAATAATAGAACTAATAAAAATAAAATTAATTAATTATTAGCTCTTAATGAAGATATCTTGGAAATCAAGTATACTAGATATATGAGCTTAAAATAGCAATAGAGCAAGGAAATTTTTATGATAAAAGATTGAGCAATTTTATCTTAGATTAAAGCTTAATTGTAGTTAAGTAAAAAGAACTTTCGGTTATGGTTAATTAAGGATATAGTGCTTTCTTTAAGTTAATATATGTAAATCTCATAAATTATTATAATACTACTCTTTTAAATTTACCTATGTTGAAATCTAGTTATTTATTATGACAATTAAAGCTAATTATTCAACTAGATAAAATAAATTGGAAAACTAAAAGCAATATTTTATGAGCATTTAGTTATAGAAATAAGCTAAAGAGTTATAGATGTCTAGATTCTTAAAGATAAGATTTAAGTAAAATAATACTGATTGAAAAATAAGCTTGGCTTTTAGAACTCCTGTATTATAGCGCAGTTTAAGATTTAACCATAGATAAAATAAAATGCTTAGTCTCTGATCAGCGACTCTCAATAAAGAGAAAATTAGAATAAATTACAAGCTGATTAGTAGCAAAGATATAGATGAATAAAAAACTGTGAAGCAAAAGGCTTTCAATCAGAATTTAAAAGTTTAAAGATTTCAGATAGCTCAGAATCAAACTTTGGAGAGAAAAGACATACATTTTATGCTCAAATCTATTTGAAAACTCAGATTTTATCAAGGCACAATATGATTGGAAATTTACAAAAATATTAACCTAAAAGCTTAGTTTCTTTATAAGGATTTAAGTTTGAGAAGATAGAAGATCTATTTTTAATCTACAGCTGAAATCAAACATATTATAAGATTCATTGAATGAATGTAAAAAGAATGAAATTTAAGAGTTAGACCTTTTCAAGATTCTTACTCCTAAAGATGAAAAAATATAAGTTCAACTTAAAATTGGAAAAAGCGGATTAATCAATCCATAAGTAGATAGAAGCAAGAATTAGTATCCAAGAGTAAATTTTAGGATTAAAGGAAAAACTAAGGAATTTTTAAAGAGAAGAAAGAGAGTCAACTCTCAAACTTAGCTAATTTAAATAACAAATTCTGGAATTTAAAAATAATTTATCCTTTTTAAAGATAATTAGTTTGCTCTATATGAACTTATAAAAACAGAGTATTAATAAATCCCTTAATATTTGTTTTGTAGTAAAACGAGAAAATTTCTAAATTTAGAAAAATAAATTGATTTTAGATTTCAAAAAGCTAGGAAAAACAAAACTTAAAGAGTAATTTAAAAGGCAAAGGTTGGAGATAAGCTTAAAATAACGTATAAGTAAAAGATTTATTACAAAATATAGATGGAGCAATAACTTAAAGCGACAATAATATTGATACTGTAAAAAAGTGTTTAATAAGTTATAAAATGAAATAATAAAGCTACTAAAATTAGCTACAAATATATCAGCATTAAATAAAATAGATTCAGTTATAAGTTATACCCCTTAAATTTCTTATTTTAAAGGTATTAATAAATTAATGATTAACTTTATATTCTAATTATGGTTTGAAAGCTTTTAATAAAAATAATATGTTTCATAATTAAAAGATAGCAAAGATCTCTTAAATCAATTATCTTTGAATACAAAAATAAATAATATTAATTTCTAAGATTTAGCAAAAATTTACAAGTTACAAAGAAAGGTAATTAGAGTCAATTATCAAAATAAGAATCTATATATATTCATTTTTATAAACAAATCTTAATCAGTTAAGAAATTCTAAAGCTAAAAAATTTAATTAAAAAAATTAAATGTAAAGAGAGTTTCTATAATTTAAAGAGAGAGAAATGTAAAAAATTAATATTAGTATATAGAATAAATATCTTTAAAAGTTTTATAATAGAAATATTGATGAAGTTGTAAACGATTCTTTACATAAAATTCTAATTTGGTTTACTGATTTAAACTACTAAATATCTTTCTATAATCTTAACTTTTAGCTACTATTAATAATCATTTATTCTTTCTTATTACACTAGTTTCTGTTTTCGTTTATTATACTACATTGAGTATACTTTTCAACTAAATGCTTTTCTCTAGATTAAATTTGTTTTAACTTAGAAAGATGCTTTCCTTCTTCTCTTATTACTCTTTCTATTAATTCACCATTCATAAACTTAATAAATTTAACAAAGCAGGCTTTAGATTTCCTAGGTCTAATATCTAATAAGCAAACTAACCATGCTCTTAGATATAGAAAATTAGTTTTTTCTATTTAAAAATTTAGCTTCTATAAGTAATGCTTTTTTACCTTTTATTAAGCTATTAAGCTTTTCATTAATGTATATAATAAATGTGCATACTTTCCTTAATTTATAAGATTAGCAACTAATGTACTCGAGAATTGTCATACATAGCTTTCATTTGATCTGAATTAGGATATTCAAAGTTTACATTTATTTTACAAATTTGTTTGAATCTTCTAGTAAAACAGAAGATTCAGTAATCATTCAAATTATTTATTTTGTCAAAGAAGACTCTATTTGTTTCTAAATTTTTTTAGAATACTCACTCTCTCGTATACTTTTCTTCGCATTGATATCATTACTATTTCCAATCTTAAAATATATCTTAACGATATGCTTATTTGTTAAATTAATAAATCTAAGCCAAAGCTAAATAATTTGTTGATTTCGATTAAATTTAAAAGATGAGCAAACTTCTCATTTAACAAAAATCAGTTATAGGATTATTAGATCTCATATCTTTAATTTTCTTAAGCTCAGCATTTTCATTGAATGTAATTATTAATCTTACTATTCCAGCATTTTTGATCTATTTTACTCTATTTTTTATACAATTATTCTATTTTCTTTAATCCAGTCTATTCATCTTACTTTAGATCTTAATAAGTGTTGGTTTAGTTTTTTCGTTTTCTATAGCAATGTTTTATTCGTAACTGAATATCGATTTTGATTATTAGTATAGTTAATTTTCTGACATTTAATTAATTAAGATTAGCTATCGAAGAAACATTTATATTCGATATTTTAATCATTAAATTTTTCGTTAATCATCTGACGTTTTTTCTTAGGATTTAATTTTTTCTTCATTTTTTTAATTATTTTTTTCATTTCATCTAGTTTGTTTTAGAACTTTTGATTAGCTGTATCCTTAGGTTACCTTATTTCAACAGATCCAATCATAACTTTATCTTCAGACGAAAAAAATTGATTTCTCTTGTTTATATTATGTTTTTTTTCTTTCGCTAATTTTTTCCTTAAGTTCTTACACTAATACTTTGAGAGGAGTACTAATAATTTTATTTTTGTCTCTGTAGAGGACTAATTTTATAATTCCTAATAAGAATAAAAGTTTTAGAGAGTTTTGAAAAGCTATAAAGCCCGTTTAAAAAGAACTACTTCTTACAACTAAAAAGGATACTGATGGGCGACCTTTTTATATCCTTTCCTGGTCCTAGCCTTTCTAGGATATCATTAATTCCTGCTTTTTTGGAGCTACAAAGAATCTTGTTTTGAATCCTAACATCATTTTTTTGCCTTATTAGGGACTTTAAATCTGATATTATAGAGTGGTCTTTATTTCATTTGGTTGAACTAAAAAAGACGAAGAATTGCAGAGTATCTCATTTAATTCAATAAGAGTCTGTTCAAAGTAAACATTAAATAGAGAATTAACACTATAAGCAATCTAAGTTACTAATTAATTATCATAAATCTTATATATGGAACCTCTGAAGGAACATAAGCCATCATTTGAGGGATGAAAAAAAGGATAGCTTAGTCAGAGATTGAGAAATCAAGTTCCCATAATCAACTATGTTTTTCATTGCTTAGACATATTCTCGGAACCTGTAATAAAATAACCTTTAGTTGTGGTAGCTATTTCTAAAGTCGTGAATGTAAAAATTCTGATAAAATTTAGCCAAGTTTTATAGTACATATGAAGGCTATCTATATAGAAAAAAGCAATTGGAGGAGATTAATTAATCAAACAAATAGTAGATACTCAATAAAGAAGAACGAAGCAAATTTTTTGAAAAGACTGAGATAGGAACAAGATATCAACGAAAAGAAAGGCCAGACTAGCCGCTATAGATACACTATATAAGAATACCAACCTTTTCTTATAAATGAACATTTTAATGAGATTTACAATGATTCTTGAGACTTTTTTATAAACTAATACATGACAAGCCAAATAAAGATGACTCCACATTAATATATTATTATTACAATAAATTGCTGAGTAAAAAAAGGAAAATTTACATAATTTGTTGTTATTTCTTTTTTAATTAATTTAATCGTACTTCTTCAAGAAATTTTAATAATCGATATTTATATTCTAATCCTAATTCTTTAAAAACTATAACAAAACATAGCCAATTAACTTTAAGAACTTATTCAGATTATTTATAATGCCAAAATTAGAATACTGCTAGGAATTAATCCCATATAGTATTCAATTAGGAATAACAAAATGAAAAAATAAAATCTAAATAGCACAAAGATAAATCCTAAGAAAATACTTGAAAACTCCACAGGCATTATTTAAAGAAATATAGTATATAGATTTCAACTGATGTAAATTTGAAGATTCAACAGCATAAAGATTTTTAAAATTCTACAAAAAGTTATAAGATTAATTCAAAAAGGATCAAGAAAAAGAAAAAAGTAGATAAGATACAAAATTCTAATAACTTTTCAAACAGAGTTAAAAATAGAACTCGAAATATAAAAAAAGCATTAGAAAAATTGAAAAATACTATGAAATAAACAATGAATAAATAAAAGATCTTAACATAAACAATTATACTAAAGAAATCTAAAAAAAATACAAAAAAAATTTTCAAGGAAACAATATAGAGAATATAAGATATGAAAACAGCCGAAATAATTTATAGACAATATAAAAATGAGACTAAATTTTAAAAAATTACTTATATAATAACAAACAAAGAATTAATAAAAGAATAAAAATTAATTTAGAGACTAAGAACGCAATTAATATTTTTTAGAGCTGATCTCTCAGAAAGACATATTGATTAAGAGTAGATACTATGCATTTGTTAGCAATAAGAAAAATTTGAACACGTCTTTGATTGCTAGTATTACAGATAAATTATATAAGAAAAAAGTCTTCAGATACAAGAAACATTATAAAACTTACACATAAATATAAATCTGAAAAGAAGGAAATAATAAATATACAATAAACAATGAAACTAATAGAAAATAGAGAAAAATTGAAAAGAAATGCTAGAATATAATCAAATATTAATAAATTAAGAAACAAAAAAGAATAAATAAATCCTAGAAGATATTGATCTTAAGATTAAAAAATAATGGTCTAGCATAAAACAAAAACATTAACAAATAACTTGATTTTAAGAATGATTGAGGGAAAAATAAATCCATTAGTAATATTTGAATAAAGAAGACTTAAAATAATTATTTTAGAATGAACAAAGATACAAGAAGAAGAGAAACTAAACTAAAAAAAATAAAATCAAAGCAATAATGAAGACCTAAGAGTTTCAGAATGAGAGTGATATCATAACAATTATTTTATTAAGCTGAAAGGCGAACATTATTTTTTTAATTTAATTAATTTAATCGTATTAATTGTTTTCTTTATTATAAAAAAACATCATCAAGCATTATAAGTATATTTAAAATTAAAAATAAAATAATTCCATAGATTAAAAAAAATTCGAGCTTTTGAATATATTTTATAAACTTTTGAAATTAAAAAAATGATTAAAGCTTTTAGAAAACCTTTAAATTAAATTTTAATTTTGATCCTATTTGTGATTAATTATCCCAAAATTTAAAATCTTACTCCATCCTCAAATTTTCTTGAAGTACAAATCACTTAGCTAAAAGCAATCTTTTTTTCTAAAATATCAATCTTTTATTGTTACAATTTCATATCTTTCAATTCTAAAAAAAAGTATCTTTTAAGTTTTATATTCCTTAACTGTCTTCTTTTTTCATTTTTATTCTCATCAAATTAAAAAAATTAAAAAAATTTGAACTAAATAAAATTAAAATAATTAACTTAATAAAATTAATAGATTCTTATTATTAATTTCTGAAAAATAAAATATCATATACTTTTAAAATTTTTATTTTTGCTTTATTAACTTTTACTTTAAAAAAGATAATTGTTTTATGCTTATGGTTTAAAAATAAACTTTTTATAATATATCTTTGATCTATACATTTAGAAGATATTTAAAAGTATATTTTTTAATTGACATATATAAAAGCATCTTCTAAATCAGAAGATATATTTCACTTTAATAATTTTTATATAAATTACTAACTAATAAATGACTTTTATACTTAATAAGATTAAAAGCACCGATGAAATCTATTTACCTTTAAAACTTGGAAAATGTTATCTTTTTATAATCTTACTATATAAATACTTATATGAATTTACTTAATTTTAGTTATTAAATTTTTAAATTGTAAAATTCATAAGTATTAAATGTATTCGCCTTCTCTCAATTCGCTATCCTCCATTTTCTCACAGTATGGTCCTCCGCTCCTGATACAATCCATTTGTCATCATTACTCAATGCTATAGATGTAACTTCCCTACTATGCCCAGATAGAGTTTAGATACATTCACCTGTTGAGAAATTCCATATTTTGATTGTATTATCATAAGATCCAGAAAATATAACACTTTAATCATTGCTAAGCTGAATACTAGTTAAACCATTTGTGTGGCCAGTTAATGTTCTAATACATTATCCTGTTAAGAAATCCCATATTTTAATTGATTTGTCACATGAACCTGATATTATATATTTATTATCCAGATATAAAATTACCGATTAAACTGAGAAGGAGTGACCAGAAAGAGTTCGATCACATTGACCACCTAGAAAATCCCAAAAAGAAGATTAAAGCTTTCATATTTTTATCGAATTATCAGGATCCTCTGAACTAGATACAATTCACTTCTGATCACTTGTTATTGCTACCGAGTGAACTGGTCGCGTATGTCCATTCAAAGTTCTCTTACATCTTCCAGTCTGGAAATCCCAGATCTTTATTGTTGTATCGTCACTTCCCGATACAATTAATTTGTTGTCCCTTGTTAATGCTACTGAATAAACTGCACTCAAATGCCCATTTAAGGTTCTCGAACAGCTTCCAGACTGGAAATCCCAGATCTTTACTGTTGTATCATTAGATGCTGAACCGGATACAATTCATTTCTGGTCACTTGTTATTGCTACCGAGTAAACTGAATCCGTATGTCCAGTCAAAGTTTTCAAACAGCTTCCAGTCTGAAAATCCCAGATCTTTATCGTTTTATCATTAAAACCTGAACCTGATACGATTAATTTCTAGTCACTTGCTATAGCTACCGATTTAACTCAATAAGTATGTCCAGTCAGGATTTAGTCTAAAATAAAAAAGTAATTACCTTGACTTTTATCATAGTTAATTTCGTATTTTAAATTTTTTGCTTGGACTTAAGTTTCAACCTTTTACTCTTCATTAAAATTTAGTCTTTATGCATTAGACGATAATTTTTCAACGTCTGGATTTGCTTGAATTACCTTATTTTAAGAAGCCTTTATTGCAATTAACAACTAGTCTTTTATTGATTATAAATTAATTCTTTCAGCAGGATTTTACAGTCAACATTCTTAGATGACTTAGCGATACTTTTGAGGACAGTCCTCAGGTATTTCTTCTCTCACACCACTTAAAATATCATCTTTTATAAATTAATCTTCTCCTTCCAAGAAAGGAACTCTTCTAGTTGTTATTTCCCAAAATATAACTCCTAAAGCAAATATATCGGATTGTTTGGTATATTTAGGTTTTGAACTCATTAACTCTGGGGCCATCCATCTTATGTTACCAACCTATTATTTAGAAGTTAAAGATTTTGATTCTGTTCTCACACGAGATAATCCGAAATCAGTTATCTTAGCTCTCAATAAAACGTCAATTAGTATATTGTTACTTTTTAGGTCTCTATGAATAATGTTTTTCTCATGGATATACTCTAGACCTAAAACAATGTCCAAACTTAACTTGTAACGTAAATCCCATGATAATTCTTACTCACTATGCAACAAGTCAAACAAATTCTATGGTAAATATTCCATTACCAAGCATAATGGAGCAGGACAATATCCATATAATGTCACTATATTAGGGTGATGCATTCTTTAAGATATCGCGATTTCCTATTCTAAATCTCTTTTAGCATTTTGAGATATACTTTAGTTGTATAATTCTTTAATCGCAACCTCAATATAACCCTACATTAAACCCTTATACACCACACCAAAACCTCCCTTTGCTATCTCTTAAATTTTTTCAATATTTTAAGCTTGTATGATGTAATCTTTTTCACTTGCTGAAACCATTTTTTATATAAATTAAATTTAAAACACATTTGAGTTATAGTAAAGTAGAAGTTCTTTGCTTTATTTAAAAATCAGATAGATATTTATTCCAAGAAGATACGAATGTTTTGATATACACTAAAATTTTAGAAATGTTTAATTGTTTTTAACTACTTATGAATAAAAATTACAGCATTACATTTAATTTTATCATATATAAGCAAAACAAATGGAAATTCTTATGCACTCCATACATTTATAATTAAACTAAGTTTATAATCATCTAAAATCTTCTCAGGTTTATGAATTTTAATTTAACAATAGTTTAAGATTATAAATTTATAACTCGATCTTAATTAAAGCCTTTAGATAATTATTGCTTCTATTCTATTTTTAAATTATCTTATATAATTGAATCTATTTTTTACAGCTTTAATGGATATATAATTGTGTTTTTCAAACAAAAATGTAATTATACTTTTTGATCATTTACCTTCCTATTTTTTTCTTTTTTTAGATTTAGTAATAATTATTAAATATGATATTGGAGACTCTTGCTTATAAGACTAAATCTTGTTTATATGTCTCATCTTAAATATATTTAACTCCTTACCCTTTTAAAATTGAGATTCATATTCTGCTTTATTTAAAAAATAATCAACCTATAAATAAACATTTGAAAATGTCTTTGTTTGTCGATTTTATTTTTTTATAACTTATGCTATTAAAAAAATTCTATTAACAGCATGCATTACTAGATTTTAAAGGGTAGTTAAAAAAATGAAAAGGAAATAAAGGTTAAATAATTAACTTAATTAAATTAATTAAATAGTCAGAAATATTTATTTAAAAACATTTAGCGCCTTGTTCTGTTTTTTGCCGGGTTTTCAGCTTTCCTTCAGGTGAGTTCTAAAAATCAGAGAATTTTGGCTCTTATGAAAGTATGCTTGCAGAAAACATATTCTTCTGGTACAATTTTAGGATATCTAAGAGTGAAATTTTCCTCTTGTACATTCTTCCATTAGGATCACAGTGGAGACTATTTTGTGTTCTTCTTGAATTTAGTCTTCTTTGGTTTTATTTGTTTATAGCTTACTGCTCCTGATATACTTAAATTCTCCTTTGCTTATCTGCTTGAGATTCTCCGTTAGTTGATTCTTAAAGTCTCTCACTTCAGATTGTTCTTATTACTCCTACTTAGCCATTTGAATTCCCTGACTCTGATATTTGTAATTACTTTTTCTTCTAATAAAGAATTTTTCAAATAAGAAATTAAGTAATGAAATAAAGAATTTACACACAAAATGATTAAGAGAAAAGACTAACTACAAGTCTATGAATTAGAATAGCATTCTAGTAAGCTTTAAATATACATCTTTTCAATAGTTAAGCCTTAGATATAGACTAATCAAATAACTTGTAAAATATAAGAAGTTTAACATCAATTAATTCTAAACTTCCAAGAAATTTTAAGACTTAATTGCCCAAATCTTACTACAATATTCTAATAACAATACAGTTAGCATATTAAAATAAACAATATAAAAGTGGCAAAATATAATAAATAAGTATTTATAATAAACTCAATAGCTTTTAAGACTTAAGCTTAAAAATTAATTTTTATTACACAATTTATTTAGTTAAATCTCTCAGAAAAATAACAAGCTTAGAAAATACTTAGGCGATATATGGTTTAAAGTTATAAGATAAATAAAAGAAATTCTGCTAAATTAAAAAAGATTTTCATGGTTGAAGTGGTTAAAATAGAATATGCAGAATGACGATTATTATTTAGTTATTGAAAAAGAAATAAAATAAGAGATTAATAATAAAAATAGATAGTCAGAATATAGAGGCTTTAAACAACAAAATTGATTTAAATATACCGAGCGTAATAAAACAAATTCTAGAATAAGCATCACAAAGTAATCTAAAATTAAAAAGAAATATAAAATAGAAATTATTTCATGCTTTGAATATTTTTTAGGTGATTAACCCAAAAAAAGAAGCAAATGATATATAAGAAAATTAATTTTTTATAGTTTACTTAAATTAATTTAATTGTCATTAAGCAATCGCTCTTTTTTCTCTATTTAAGATAAAAATTAATTAACAAAATTTTATTCAAAGATAACTAATTAAAATTCTAGATTTTGATATAGAATTTCAAAAATTTCTAAGCTTTTTTAATGTATAATCAAGCAAAACAGATACTAAGCTTTATACTCTTTAATTTCTCAATTATTCTACTTTTTTCTATTGATAAGCTGCTACTAGCAAAAATATCAAATTATGATTATTCCATTATGCTTAAATGAATTTCCATCCTGCTAGCTAATTTATTTAAGAATACATTAATTCAATTAATTCTGACAACAAAATTAAAAAATTCCTTAAAGGTAATATCAAAATACAATCCCATATATTTAAGATAAACTAAAATAGGTAAAGAAAAATGTGCTTTATGTGCTAAAGTTATTTTAAATAGTCTAAATCATAAAGCTCCTTTAAAGTTCAGCGTTCATAATTAGTCTATTATAAATATATTTAATGAAATAAGTAGATTAAAAGCTGATAAACATTAGTTTAGTTAACTCTTAACTTCAGCTTATTATCTCAATATCTTAGATTATAATTAATATTAGAGGCATTATACTTATAATCGTTACTTACTATATTAATTAAGCTTTAACTATCTAAGAGGTACAGTTACCAATAAATTGATATTTCTTACTATTTTCATTCATAATCGATATGCATTTTTTACATTTATGTATTCTGATTAGCTTTCTTCAATAGCAACAAAAAGGACGAACTAAAGTTATTAAAAAGCATAAGAAAGCTTTTAAAAATATCTAAAACTTAATTGTCTAATATTTTAAACTTTTCTAGTATTTCTTAGATTCGAGTTATGATGATTCTTGTCCAAAAAATAAATTATTTGATCATTATCTATACAATAAAGTCAATAGTTATAACTAAGTATTGATATTCTTAAATAAATATAGCTAAGATAAAATATATAAACTAATTAAAAAAACGAAATTTTAAACTCTTAGCGACTTTTCTTTATCTAGCAATAAAGAAGCTTTATCTTATAAAAAAATTAAAGGCAAATGTTCACACCTTCTCAAATTTAGAATTTGGAAACGCTACAACTGAAGTAAATAAATTGAATATCCATTTTAGTAAGATAGATACTGAAAAATGTAGCCAATGGACAATATTAACTTTTTTAGAGAACCACTAAGATAACTTAAATATTCCTAGGAGCGATGTTACCAGTTGAATCGCATTTTAAAAGTTGAGAATCACTCTTATTAAAAGAAAACTAATTTTGTTGCTACAGTTTAATAAACTCAAAGAAATCCTGAATTTATTAAAATCTTATATAAAATACTGCAGTCAACAGGAACTAAATGAAATTATGTGAATTCCTCTAAATTGCTTAAAAATTCTTTAGATAGGGAAAACAACAGTAAGGTAAATTGAAGTTTGAAAAGCTAGGTAGAAAAGTAAGTAAGCTGCCAAAACTAAAATAAAAAGAAACGGAATGTCTTTATAAAAATAAAATATCATTAGTTAGATCTTTGATAAAAAGGATATTTCAAAAGATAGAAACTAGAATTAAAATGATAGTAGAAAACTATGATAGTTAATGAGTATAGAAACTTAGACTTATGCTTTTCTACTATTAAACAATAAGAAACATAAAAATTATGTGAGTAAATCGATTTTAAATATGGAGATCATATTAATATTTAGTAGATCTAAAGTAGTTAGATAAATGATCTTTAGAAACAAAACTAATAACTTCAAAAATAATTCAAATAATTAAAGCCTTAAATTTAAAATGATAAAATGTAAAATTAGACTTGCGAAAACCATTTTTGCTTACGAATAAAAAATTTTTATCCGTTATATTAATTTCGACAAACTTTTAATGTTTTTCGAGATGAGATTTATTTGTAATTAAATAAATATATCCAATAATTTTAGTAAGTCAAGTATCAATAAAAATAATTACATTTAATTAATATTATATTTAAAGGATTTATTCTTAAATTTTAGAAGGAAAATACTTGTAATAAGGTAAAAATTTTATAACTTTGATTTAAAAAATCAAGTGTAAATTAGTAAATTCTATACTTAAATAAAGGTAACTTTATTTAACCTATTATTAATCAATAATTAGCTTTCTTATAATTTTAGGACTTATTGATAAAATACAAAAAAAGATTAGAGAGCTCGTAACACTTCGATAATGGGTAGTCATTTCACTGTTTAATACTGATAAAAATAAATACTACTTGAGATCTTCAGGTCATTTGTAAGTTGATTCTAGGAGTAAAACCAAAGCAGAGGAATATTGATTTTAAATTAAAAAATATAAATTTTTATCTATCTATAATATAAATTTTTGTTAATTTGATATAATCATTATAAAAATAGGCAATATGAAAATAAATAAAAAATTCATAAATAAAAATAAAAAGTTTAATCAATAAATTATAATTTAGCTTGTATGTATATTTTTTTAAATAAATATGAAATCTTCGCAAAGTTTTATTATGTATATAAAATATGGATGTAGACCGCGGTTGGAGAACTAGTAATCAATTTGGTGTAGTATATTCTGCATTGTGAGCGCACTAGATCCCACCACGGGGAAGAGTGAATAATCTTGGAATAAACAAGTCTAACTTACCATGACAGTGTAAAAATTTGGCTGACGGGCCTTTTAATGACTTAATTACTAATTCTTATTTGAATCTCATTCAAGAAGACTGGAGAATTTATTCAAGATTCGAGAATAATCTTTAATAAGTAGATTCCCCTTTTGGAGAATACGACGTAACTCATTGGAAGAATAGAATGACAACAAGAAGTATAAAAACATTTTTTTAATATTAAATATTAATATTGAAAGAGCTTGTGGCGTCCTCAGATCACCACTAAGTAAATGTTTTAAAGTTTGGATTGATTAGATTTTTATGAGGTCTAGTGCTCGAGAGTTTTATCCTTCTAGCTTTTCTTCTACAACCGTAACTCATTTCAGCTGTAGATCCAAGTTCTTCTGACTTAAGATAGCTTTTCAATCTGAAAACTTCTACATTCTCCCTACCTAAAATTTAGTTTTTTTTCTTTCTTTTTTGCTGTTCTATTTACCTTCTCAACGATTATTCTTTCAGTTTTTTAAATTGACATTATTCTTACTCAAATGTAGTAAAAACTTGCAAAAGTAACACAATTTCTTTTCTTTGTTCTTTTTTCTGTTGTTTAATTACTAATGTAGTCTTTTTCTATCTCCATCTTATCGGATTTTAGTTCTAGTCTATTGGAATCTGCTGATTTTGGGGGCTTTTCTAGCTTATAGTAAATTTTCAATCTACTAGCTTTAATCTTGATCCTCTTCATCTAAGAATTCGTCTGGCTAAACTGTTCTTGCTTATATTACCATAGAACATCTAATTTTCTATCTTGATTTACAATCCTGAGGTCTAAAGAATCTTCTAGTTGCTTGTGAGTTCTGCTCAATTATCTTCAAATTAACTTTTCTGAGCTTCTTGATCTCTTCCTAAAGGTTTAGTATTACCTTAATGAGTTATTCCATACTAATCTAGCCAGAAGGTTAAACTCTGAGATCTCCTGATGTAAGCCGGACTTAGTTTACTTCTTCGGCTTCTCCTCCGATGTTGATGTTGAATGATTTAAGCCTTATTAAATGTAGTATTTGTTTGTTAAACTTCTAAATAGATTTATTATCTTTTAGTTTTATATAGGGAAATCTTTTTTTATTTTTAGCGAATTAATATAATATATTCTTTAAATTTTTAAGCTCCTAATGGCATTTGGATTTTCTTTAATATGTAAGGTGAATGATAAATAATATAATATGACTGGCTTTAAGAAGGGTTTTTTATACCACCTCCTCAGAATAGAAGAGAAAACTAGAAGCACATATTCTCACCACGTCTTCTTCAACTTAACGCTCTTCTTAATAAAAAAACCAGAACTATCTAATAGATTAGAGAAATTATAAAAAGTACTAACTCCTACTAATTAAAATAAAGCGGATTTCTTCTATCGAAGGATGAGTAAGAGCTGAGATAAAAATTAAAAACAGAAAAAAGTTAGCACAGCTCTCAACACCTCCATTGAAAACTGAAAAAAGAGATCACTCAACGGAATCGATAACAGTAATAACGAAAAAAATAAAAAATAAACGAAGAAGGGAAAGTACGATAATTCAATATATATCCTATTACTTTTGATTTAGAAAATACTGAAATAGAACTAAGTAGATGAGACAGCTGATTCTTCAAATTATTAGAAACATAAAAAACTTGAAAATGAATTTAACTCCCAGAGGAAGAGATGTTTATAATAAGTCAAGATTTGATAAATCATTAAGATGATGATGAAGCCCATATGGAAGACCGAAAAGCTAAAGTCGGAGTTTATGAGCATATTGCAAATTTAGAGAATGATATTTTAGTAATATAAGAGCAAGACGAGAAATACTGCGTAAATTAGATCCTAGACTCAAATTAATAGAAGAAAACCTGTTGAAGCCTTCATAAGGATCTACAATGGAAATAGAGAAACAAGAAAAGATGCTAAATTTGCAACAGCACTTGACATTTATGGAGGAAATGTCCCCAATAGTAAAAAATAAGAATGAATATCTGGAGAAATTTTAACTAATAGAAACTGAAGTAGCGAGCGACGGAATTCTTCCCATCGTGGGAATGGGAAAATCTGGAAAAAAATTCTCAACTCAATTTATTCAAAAGAGAGAAGTCAAGGAAAAAGAGCAATGCAAGGAACGAACATGCAGGAACGGAGATTTTATACATTTAAAACTTCAGATAAGAAGGAAGGCGAACAGTTATTTTAATGATTAATGATTAATATTTTAAGAGGATAAAGATTATAGAAAATGCATTAACCAAGCAACATTTCTACCTTGGAAAATTCTAATATCTCAGGATGACTTAAAATAAAATCTCTGAAAAAGCAAAAAGAAATGGAGAAAGGGATCAAACCAAAAAAGATCACTATTTATGATAATTGGAGCGACTTAACTAAAGAAAAAATGTTGCATCGGACTAGAAGCAGACATAAAAAATGATTTTTCGACTAATTGGGTCAGTCATAGAACTTAAAATGGAGTTGGGATGGCTTCAAATGCATTAAAATTCATGTTACAGACGCAAATGTGCTTGTACTCTGCAAAATTTCCATAAAGTAATATGAAACTATTATTAAAGAGCTAGATTGATACTTTTGAGAAATGTAAAATCAAAGCGATAAAGACTTAATAAGCAAGAAACGACTAAACAGAAACGAAGAAACAAGAACAAAGAAAAAATAAAAAGCTTTACATTTAATAGTCAAAAAAATCTAGTTGGCCAGCTAAGTGATTCCATTGTAAATAGAAATAATGCAGATAATATTAAAACTCAAATAATTAATATAAATCTGTAGAACCCAAGACATTATTCAAGAATTAGAAAACAAAATAAAATAATAAGTCAAATAATTATAAAATTTTTATTTACTTCTGATCAACATATTATGGGAAATATGAAGGAAAAAATTCGACTTGGAGAAGTTGCGTAACGCTGCAAATAATTTATTTTAAACTAGGGAATTTTTGGACCTACCCGTTACTTAGGGAGGAACGAACTTTTTTAAAGAAGTATTTCTTTTCCTAAAAGACCTTGGAATTTGATTTGATTTGATTTAATTTTTTAATAAATATAAATATATTTTTTATAGCATTTTTGATTTTAAAATCATTTTATTTCATTTTAAATTCGACTACTATATATTTTAGATTTATAAGACATATAAATTTTTCCAATTCTTATTTTATTGGAATTTCTAATATTTTATTTCAACTAATTTCAAACTATTTTTTTATGAATTTTTTACATTTTTGTTCATTTCTTTAGCTGCTCTTAAATTTTTAATATTTATGGTGCATTTTAATTTTTATCTTCATTATCTAATTAAGCTTATTTAATTTTTATATTTGATATGTATATGTATTTGTTTATCAATTTCTATATATTTTTGCATTAGTTTCATTTTATTAAAATTTTATTTAATCAAATTTGTTTAGTACTTAAGATAATAATTAATGATTCTTTCCATTATACAGAAATGTTTATATTTTTCCTTTTATGCTTCTCAGTAAAAATTTAAGAAATTTAAGGTATTTAAAGCTAAGTTATGTATGTAAAAGACACATTTATAGGTTTATCTTCTTTTTCGAGTAGTGTGTAAAATCTTTCTTGAAGCTTTTTGAAATTTATTATTTTTTGAGTATATTATAAAGTAAAAATGATAATCTATCATATATTACCAGAAAAAAATTAGAAATAATATAAAATAGCAATAATTAAAAATTAGATGAAATGAAAGATTTAGGGAATGAAATTAATTAAGCAAGGGAAATTTCGATTGAAATAGTTAATAAAAGAGAGAAATGATTCTATTAAGTAATTTGTATAATAATTGAAAAGATGGTGGGAGCTGAGAATGACCTTCGTGACAAAACTTTCTGGCTTTATGGCAAGGAACAAGTTCCTTTCCTGTCGCTGAGAAAGTCCCTGGTCAGAGTCATTTTCTGAAGGGAACACTGTCTTTGAGATTATCCGCTCTTGGTAGGGGCTTGAAGCTTGGCTGCTCATAGCGATGGAGCTCCCTAGCAGCTGTGCCTGGAACACAATAGGATATCCCCGTTATTCCATAAAAAGAGAACTTCGGGTCGTGCAATCGGAAAGGAGTTTCCGGTTCAAAAACTTTTTTAGTTGAAATTAATTAATTAAGTAATTTGTATAAGAGTTTAGTTAAAAATTTAAACTGTTCAAAAAAAATACTTAAGAAAAGAAAGAGACAACAATAAAATTTATTTGTAACGAATAATTATATATATAATATAAAAATATCATAGTTCAGACAATGAGAAAAGAAGTATCAAAATATTTAATAAAATTGAAATTGAAGTTTGTTGAACTTTTTTAAGCTCTGAAATTTTTGAGATAAAATATCTTTGAAAACTTAAACTTTATCTTATCTTGCTGATTATAATATCCTTTTTCATAAGCTCAGTTATATAATTTTTTGTATTTTCATTCGATAATAGATTTAAAATTTAATTTTTCTGTTTATATTTATTTTTATACTATAATTAAATATTATTATTATATACTATATAGTCTCTTCTAAACAGCATCTATCCCAATAAAATTACGATTAGCAAAATCTACTTTTAAAACTAAAAGTTATGCAATAGAAGAATTTTAAACTTTTAAGAAATGTATCAGAGCTTGAAGGAAAATAAACATAACTGATGTCTAACTCATAAGAATAAAAAACTGAAAATAAGTACTTAGAAAAGATTAGAATCAAACAATTTAAAATAAAATTTAACCATATCGTAGAGTGACCGAAAGCATATTCCTTTAAAATATCTCGATGAATGATTTGATGGATGTAGAACATAAAGATAAACCGGAAAATATTTCTTATATAAGAGAAAATAAGAGTGCTGATATTGCTGGAGATTTAGAAATACTTTAAGATATTGCTGATATTTAAAACGAAAGCAATAAAATTATGATATTCGCTTATTAATTTATATTGCACTCTATAAGAGCTATTATACACGAAAAAATGTACAAAGGGAGTGAAATCTTGATGGAAATCGCTCTTGCTCAGCAAAAAAGTAGCTTAAATACTATTAGAATTTAATTCGACTGATGCAAGATGCCTTTAATTAAATAGGTTAACACAAAACTGCCAGATATATATAAAAAAAGATGATCCTGAACAAGACGGAAATTAAACATTTCATAAAACTAATAAACTTTATAGTTATTAACCTGATTGAAAGCTGGAATCACTATAATTCATTATTTTTATTATATAATTAATTCACTAAATTCTGCTTCCATCTGTTTCATCTTTAAGAAAATTATCATACATTTTTTATCTTTGGGTATTTTATTTAAATAAATTTGAAAATACAAATTTTAAGATATTTTAAGTTTAATTTAATTTAATTAGTTAATGTTCTACCTTTTTTTTTAATTTTAAGATAAATGCTTTCTAATATTTATTTTTTCTGTATTTTTTAATTTACTAATAGTTGGTTATATTCTAGCACTTCTTTTAATTTTTTTATTGCTTTATTAACTTCATTTTTGATTTTACATTCGCTCTTTCTTCTTTTCAGAATTAGGTTTGTTCTTAGGTTTTATATTGTTTCTTGAACTGAAAAATTGCATTCTTAGATAATTTGTTGGTAATATTATCATTCAAAGTTGCATTAAATTTTTCTTATTGCTTACAAATACATAAATCTTAATCAATTTATCTTTATGAGAGATTAGCTCTAAAAGATATTATCAAATTATAGTCTGTAAATTATTAGTTATTCTTTTATTAATTCCTTTCTTGTTTTTATATATGTTACTTTTTTAATTATAAAATGTTTGAAATTTTTTTGTAAGGTTGAAAATTCATGCTTATACTTTTTTTCCCTCCTCTACTTGTATCATTTTTCTTGTTGAATATTGTTCATTTACTTCACTGCAAAGCTAAGATAAAGCTCTACCTATTTCATAATCATTTCTTATTGCTTCCTTCACTTCTTTTCCGTAGTTGGAGTTTAGGTTTTACTTCTGTCTCTTTTCTGTTTTATGGGCTGTTTAATTTAGTTTGATAAGAAGAAGTTTAATTTTATTATAACTTGTGGTAAGAAATAGATACTTCTGGCTTTCTCTCTTACCGTTACAAAAATAAAAAAAAACCTTCCTAAATTTTTCTTCCATATTTGATGATTTTTTGGTTTTTTATTGCTTTTATATTTATTTATTTAAATTAAAAAAGCTGGCAGTCATTAAATTTGATAAATTTGCTTTGACATCTAAATTTTTATTATTCATTTTTGATTTTTACTTTTTACTTTTTTTAATTTTAATTATAAATAGAATAAGCCTTTTCTAAAGAAAAAGCTAAATAACTTTATATTAACTACTAAAGGTGATTTAACAAGTATTCTCGAGAAATCAGACCCAACAAAATTTTAAATTATGAAATTAAATGAAAAATTGAGATTTTACTATAAATAGCGTTGATGATATAAAGAAGAAATAACTAATTGAAAAAAAGAAAATTAACAGCAAATCTGAAACTATTAGACTAGCTTGCAATTTTATAAATAAAAGAAGGATTCACTAGTTAACCTTAAATGCATAATCAATATTACAGAATAACTAAATCAATTGAGGCTAAATCAAATTTAGAAAGGGCAAATGCCAATTTATGTCTATAATCGGAGAAAATAATTAAGATATCAATTCTGCAAGAGAAAAGGACCTGGTAAACTGTATGGATAATTCCACAAAATTAAAATTTAGAGGAAAAAGTATTTAAGAGCAAATTGAATCAAATGTATTTTCAGCGAGAAGATAAGATTTATATAGCAAAACTATATCAAGAAATAGATTTACATGAATCAAAGATGGAAGCAAATAATATAATAATGATGAGAATGATAAAAGAAACCGCAGATGCATAATACTAAAAAAGTGAGAAGAGAATTGAACTGAAAAATGAGAATTGTAAGAAAGTTTAAGAGAATTTAGAGAAAGAACATGAGAAATTTAATAAGCAATAATTAAATTATACTTAACTAAAATTGTTATCCTATTAAGTAGTAGCAATATAATTTTATGATGATTATTATCAAATTTTTTACATTATAATCAACTTCTATAAATGATTTATTATTAATTTTTTTAAATGGGTAACATCGAATGCTCAAATTGTAAAAAATATTATGATTAAGACTAGTAACTAACTAAATAGCTAGCATGTGGTTGTATTACATGCTCCTAATGCACTAGGATGGATTAACAATATACTTAAAAACTAAAATGCGAGATTCATAATAAGCCTTTTATTATCAGACCTGAAAAATAACCAAACTTGGTAGTTTAAACACAGTAATAGGAATAGCTATGAAAAGTTTCTTATTAAATGTAGATAAATGAATAAATATAATGGCTATAGGATATTTATAATAAGAAGCAAGATTATTACAAAAACTAGTAAAATCTATAATTACTGTTAAGAGATATTGAAGCAAATATTAAGTCAGGGTTTATAATAGATCCTTAAAAAATGGAAAGAAATTTAAAAATAAAAATGCAATAAATAATTAAATATTAAAGCAATTGAATTGCATTACTCATTAAATATAAATAATTCATGAGCAACCTAACGAAAATTAATCGTAACATAATGCAAGCTAATTATAGTAATAAGAGTAATAATTCCAAAAAATACTAAAATAAATAAAGGCTTTAAAAGGGAATGAAGAATGGGTTATAGACTAAAAATATTCAATTTATTATTTTATAATAAATTGGTAATCAATCAACTCTGTAGCAGGATTGATCTTCATAGCCCAACTCGACGAACTACCAAATTTCTTGGTATTCTGTAATTTAATAAAGGCCTACATGGATTAAGTGATCGTCCTTATCAAAGTCTGTTCCAACCAGAAAAATTAAATATTTAGCTGCAGGAGGGCTGTCTGAACTATCAGCTACGAGAATTTCTGATTGGAATTAGAAAGTTTATTTATGGAAAAGTAAAAAGATAAAATTTTATAAATCTAATTCTTTATATATAATTTTTTTAATTTTATAAGTTTAAAAAATAGAAATTGTTTTAATTTAGAAAGAATAAATTATGAAAGTTTTTAATTTTTAAAGATAAGATTTAAAAGATATAAAATTTATTTGCTTAAGAGCTCAAGATTTTGAATTTCATAAAAATTAGTAAGTTATATTCAAAATGTCTTCAGCAAGATTCAATGTTTGAGGGTTGATCTTTTCCTTCTAATCTTTAGGCAATATCAAGTCACCATCGACTTATTAATCCTGCACAGTTATTGCAAAAGGTTAAGACTCAATCGTTTATCGAAACCTCATCTTTCTGAATCAATTAAATAGGCATTTCACCTCGTGAAGCATACCAAAAGACGCAATTAATAAAAATCATAACTTGGATTTTAGCTTCTTGCACCATTCCCCTTTAATACCATAATTTATTAGTAATTGTAATTAAAAAAATATTTAAAAAGATGCATTTTTCAAAAATATTAAGTACTATTTAAAATGGGGTACTAAAAAGATAAATAAACGCTTCTAAAATTAAAAAAATTGATAAAATAAATATTTTAGTGAACGTTTTTTAGTAAGAGGAATTTTAGAACGGAAAAATCTTTTTTTGGAATAATTAAATAAATTTGAAAACAAATTATACAAAAAAGCTAAGAGATGTAATTATATAAATCTAATAAAATCTAAAAATTTAGAAAGGTAAATTTAAAAAGTATTAGGAAAAAATAAAAGATAGTATAAAATTAAAACAATTATTAGCATTTTAATAGTCAAAGAAAAATTAATTAGCGTTTTTTTATCAAAAAAAAGATCTTAGATATGTTAAATATTTAGTAAATAATTTTACCTACTAAAGAACATATATTAAAAACAAATTTTAATCAAATTAATATATTAATAAATAAATAAATTTTATAATAGAGCGCGTAGCACCTTGTTGGTGCGCCGCTCTTTCCATATCTCAATATATGTCAGATTCTTCAAGTAAGCCTTCAGGTAATAGAAATTCTTCTCTTATTAGTTACATATCTTCATCATTTTCCTCTGCATTATCTCTTATTCTTCTGTCTTCTATCTATCTAGGCTTTATTATATCTTTATTACAAGTTTAATTTATTTTTTCTTATATATTTTGCTAATTTTCGTTTCTTATTATTTTCTTCTTAATTATGTTTTATAAACTCATAAAAATTATCCTTTTCTTGCTCTTTAGTCTTTTCCTATTTTATTTTTTCATTCAATTTTCTTTTCTATGTATCCTCTTTACCTTTTTTCTATTACATCTTTGATATAATTTTGTATTATATAAAATGGATGTCGGCCGTGTCAGAAAAACTAGTAGGCAATCTGGTGCAGTGCATACTGCATAGCGAGTAACCTCACACTAGATGCCATCAAGGGAAAGGGTGACAGGTTAAAAAGAGACAAGCTTAACTTGCCCAAGGGTTCTCTATAATAATATGAAAGTTTGACTTTAAGAAATAAAAAGTCGATAAAAAATCATAAAACTAATTATATGTTAAATTTCAACTTATAGCATAAATAATATTTGCTTTTCCTTGTTTTCAAACTTATCAACTTTTTATCATTATCGTGGCTTTGATTTTTCGTCCGTTATATTAAGTAATAGTTATCCATTCTAATTTATTTACTAAAGTTTGCTCAATCTATTATCTTTTATTATGCTTTATTTACAATTTTTTAAGTAAGAGATTTCTCTTCAAATTCTTTGCTCCTTCTACCGTTTAAGTGTGCTTTATCGAAAAAACCTTGAATTAAATCATGAGTAAAATTTTTATGTTAACGTATCTTTTTCTTAATTATTTTTGGTAGAATGTAAGTTTTAAGTTTTTCAAATTTAACTTTTTTACAATCTTAATTTTTATTTTTTCTTTAGTAACCATTCATTAATTTTAGTTACATAATTTATCACTGAGTTTAACTTAATTAAGTCAAATTAGAATTATGATAGACATTCAATAAAAAATGTTAAATTATTTATTTTCTCAAGAAAACTGTAGATTTCTTTTTTATTTTTACTTCAAATTTTTTTAAATTCTATAAAAACTTAACTTTTTAATATGACGTGTCAAAGAAAATAATTTTTCCCAAGCTTTTTTAATTATTTATTACAATTTATTTAAAAATAACTCATTAAATTCAGTCTAATTGATTAATAATCTTATAAAAATATTTATGCTATTTCAAGCTTTGGTCTTACAATATCCATAAAAAACTTTATAAAATATAGTGAAGATTTTTTAAAATAACTATAACCAAAAAGATATTAAATTTTAATTATAAAAGTAAATATAATTACTATCATTAAATTCTATATATATTCAAATTAAGCTTATTTAGATAATTAATTAATCATAAGCTAATCAATTATCATTTATGTTTTTACATCTATCATTTTTAAAGTTAAATATCTAAAAAAAGGAAAAGAAAAAGATTTTAATTTGCTGCATTTATATTTTTATCTTAGAAAGGCACTTATTGAATCCAATATTTTGAATGGAAATAAGTTGTCTTGTTTTGGAAGAGAGTAAGAGTGATAAGAGAAAGAATATGTAAGAAAAGCATTTCAAAAACTATTCTTTAGATAATTAATTTTAGTTAGTTTTTTGTTAAATTATTTTTAAGCTTTTATTTATTATATTTTGCTTATTATGTTTTTTAATGTTTTTTTTGACAAAATTTCAAATTTTTTTATTTCAATATAACTTGAAAATTTAATTTTAATTTTATTTCTTTGATTTTTCTTTTTTCTAGTGAGTGTTTAGAAGTTTTTCATTAAGTTTTAGAAGTTTAAAAAATTTCAAGGCAAAAATAAAATCTTATGAGAATTTATTTTTTTAAGAAAATTATTTTTAATTGTAATACTCAAGGGATTACTAGATATTTTTAGGTACGTTATTAAGTCAGTCATTTTATATTTTTTATACTTTATAAATGTCCTTTTTTACATTTTCTTTTTGCTTTTCGTGGAAAAATAAACAAAATTTTTAATTTTCAATTTAAAAGATTTTAGACGAGTCAGCCTTTAGTTAGATTATAAACATCTATGCACAATTATATTTTTTGTATTTAAACATCTAGAAATTTTTTATGACACGTTTGAGTTCATCAATCAGAAATTTTTAGTTCGATTATATTAAGAATTTTAAAAACTTATTAGTTCTGTTTTTTTTAATTTTTTATAAAATTTAACTAAATAACTGGTATTTAGTATTTAACTTTTTATAGAATGTAGTAAGCTTTAAAAAAATATCGGTAATAAATTAGTTTGAGTGAATTATATTTGATAAACAATAAACTTTTTTATTATAGTAGAAGTTAAGGATTTAACTTTTTATAAGTTTTGGTAAATATTGGCAAGATTTGGAAAGTTCGGAAAAAATTTAAAAAAATAAAAGAATTAAATCTTAAAGCATACATATTTTTCATGTCAATGATCTATCAAGCATTTCCTATATTTAAGAACCAATTAAGTTTAATTCGCTTTAAAAAAATAAGAATTTATTTCTTTGCTTGAATCAGGTTTTTCTCACCTCCTAGGAATAATTTTTAACAAGTCAAACAGCCGAGAAATAATCTGAAGTACAAGACACTGCCTTTCATTAATGTACAAAAAAATGTAAAAAATATATTTCCTAGCAAACATTTATTAAATGAATTTCTCAAACAGAACTAAACGAAGATTTTGTATTAAACGAGTTTTTACAACAAATCAAATAACTGATGTATAATTAATAAAAGCAATTCTTTGAAAAGTAAAATCAAATGCTTAAAGACTTTGAAATAGAAAAAAAATTAAAAGATAAATGACAGTTATCAAGCTGAAAAATAAAAATTTGTAAAATGCCAATGAGCAACTTAAAAACGAAACTAAGAAGTTAAAAAAATATAGCGGCGTAGTTTATAAAGCTATTTGCGAAAATGATGTTATTTACGTTGGCATGACAAAAAATTTTAAGAAACGAATTTACTAACATTTAAAAGAAATCGAAAAGGCAATTGATTATTTTTAAAAACACAATGAAAAACCATATTTACATATGGCATCAATGCAACTTTAAGGCAAATAAATAAAATTCGAAATTATTGAGTTCATAGAGAATAACTTTGACTAAATATTTGTAAACGTGAGTCGTATTGAAAAGAAAAATTCAAAAATAAACATCTTATTTGTAAACAAAATCGTTGCAAATAACCATCTAAATACTTATTTTAAAGCCAGCTTAAAAGCTATAAAAAATAGACAATTTTTTCTAAAACTAACTGAAGAAAAAAATCAAAAAGGAATGCCAGTCAGTTTAAGACGAAATTATTATCAAAATAGAAGAGATAAAGTTTCAATAAATAATTTTTTTAAAAATTTTAGTAATATAAAATAAATAAAAAATATATAAAAATCAAAATAAACTAAACAAATATGTTTTTTAATAATTTTTAAACAAAAAAATTATTAAAGAATAAAAAAAAATCTTTATATAAAAAAGATTAATAACTATATATCTCATAATAAAAAATCTTAAATTAATTAATTACAGGAAAAAAAAAATTAAAAACTGAACTAAAAAAGAAAAAAATAAAATGTTTAAGACATTAAAATAGCATAAGCTTTAAATCGATAGAAAACTTCGAAACTATGAATAAATGATTTTAAACAAAAATTAATGATGAGACGCGGCAAGCATGTTATAAAATCAGTAAAACTTATCTTTAACATTTCTAACAAGTTACTTTAATTCGACGCAAATAATTTATATTTGGCGCAGAGGAAAAAAATGTTTATGCTTATTTTATAACTAAACTTTATATCGAAAGATATATATTAGATGCGGGAAGCACGATTAATTATTTCGAGCATTTATTTCTCTCAATTAGGACAAATTATATTGACTATACGTGAAAGTCAAAATTTTTCTTGTATCTGTTGATTAATCTATCACATTAATATTAAGTCATATCTATTAGAAGCAGTAGAAAAATTTTTATATGTTTTTGTTATCTGTCAGTTATATACAATAGGAGTGAGGAGCTCAACTAATTATTTCTTACCTTTATTTATCAAGCCTATATACTCAATATTATAATAATAATATGAACTAAAAATTAAGTGTTTGGAGTTCCTTGGGCTTCCAACCAGTTTCGCTCCGCCATTTTTTTATACGTGTATTTATACAACGACCTCTTTTTGCATGGTGGATGCTACCAAGGTTGATTTTCTGTGTTTCTTATGTTCAATTTCTATCTGTATATACCAGCTTTAGTTAATCATAATTTTTAATATTTCTTCACATTCTTTTTTCTTCTGATATTTTGAATTTTTTATATTCTTGATATTGCCGCAAAATGTGATTATCTTAATTGCAGTATAACATTTCTTCTTTTGACTTTACACATATATTTTTTAAAATATTTTTGATTCAATTTTTTAAATTCTCTTTATTATACTTGTATCTAGAGTTAAATCATTTTAATTATTTTTTCTTATTTTTAGAAAGGAGCATTTACTCAATATTATTTCCTAGTTTTTTTACTTTTGTTATTTTTTGAATTATATTTATTTTACTTTTTCTTTTAAGCATGTTCATATTATTTGTAAATTTTTTGTTAGTATTATCCTTTCTTAAGACACACTAAATTTTATTAGCAACTCTATAAAAATTAATATTATTAAAAAAAATATGGATATCGGCCAATTCAGGAGAACTAGTAGGTAATCTGGAGCAGTGTATACTGTATTGCGAGTAATCTCGCACTAGATGCCACCAGGAGATGGGTTGACAAACTTGGAAGAAACAAACCTAACTTGGCGGAGAGTTCTCGCTAGCAGTATGGACTTTTGATTGATGGGCCTTCTAATTAATAACTTAGTAATTAATTCTTAATTTGAACCTTGTTCAAGAAGATTATAACATTTGATTCAAGAATAATTTTTAATAAGCAGATTCCCCATTTGGAGAAACTAACGTGAGTTATTGGATGAATAGAATGGCAACAAGAAACACGAGAACATTTTTTCTTAACATTAAATATTAATATGAAAGGTCTGCATGCCAACAAGGTGCTACACGCTCTATATCATTTTTATTTATTTATCTCATATAAATAAATTTAAATAAGATAACTTATAGTTAAGCATAAAATAGATAATACTCTTCTAGCAAATATTCCTTTAACATTAGTATTTTAATTTTAGACAAATAATTTAATTATGAGCTAACTAGTGAATTCTAAATTAAGATTCTCCTATGTAAAATATAAGTTTATTTATAAATAGGAGAGTTATAATATTTTTGAGAAAAAAATTATCTTCTAATAAATATTTTTCTAAGCTAAGAATAGCCTAATTTTAATTTAATATCATAGCTTAGTTTTTTATTAACCTATTATATGATTCATACTAAACTAAATAAAATTTATCTAAGTTAAATTCTTTAAGGAGGATGTAAAAATATGATACTTTTTAATATAAAATACTTTATAATTACTATTGATTAACGATAAACTTGAATGTTTTGGAGCAGTCAAGCTCTTGTCATACTGCTTACTCTGAGTAGTCTTTTAATGAGTATAGTATCATAATAATAAGAATTTGCATTTAATACTCTATTCATTTTTATATAAGATTAATCCTTATTGAAAGATTTAAAATTTTAGATATATAGTTTTAATTTGCTTCGAGGTATATTTTTTTCTTTTTGATAAGATTTATAATAATAAAATATATCACTTAAAATTTTATTTTCAAGAGTTATATAATTGGCCAGATATTTTACATTAAAGAATGACTATTTTATTAACTATTAAAGATGCAATTATTTATTTATATGAAGTAAGTTGAGTGTAAAATTATAAATTAAATAAAATGCTGAGGAGAAATATGATGCTTATTCTAAGAAATTCTTAAGTTACTCTTTGAGAAATTTTACAAAATCATAACTTAATTAAATCTAGGCTTTGTTCTATCAATGCAGTCCTTATAACAAAATTTATATAATTTATTAATGTGATGTCGCCTTTATTCGGACTGTCATTTTTTAATTTATAAAAAGTCTCAAGAATCATTTTACAATTCATTGAAATCGTCTATTTCTTGTCCAGGTTTTTATTCTTGAATCTGGCCTTTCTTTATCACTGGTATTTTATTCTCAGTTCTTTCCAAACATTTGCTTTGCTCTTCTTTTTTAAGTATCCACTATTTGTTAGAGTAACCAGTCTCTAGTAATCATTTTTCCTATATAGGTCACTTTCAGATGTAAAAAATATCTTAACCTTCTACAGAATCAGCACATAGATGTCTTCTTTTAATTACTTAATTAATTGTTTAATTTTTTTATATTTGATTAGTATTTAAATTTGATTCAATCTCCAGTGAATCAATTATGACTTAACTTGTAACTCTTTGTAGATTATTTAATTGAGATTTCTAATTTATAATATTTATACTTCCTCTCTTTTAATTTCTTGATTAAATTGATATGATATAACTTTCAAACTCAATTTTATAATTAATATTTTATTATCATTCTAAAGTTAAAATTAAAAATATGGAAGGTCTTAAGAAAGGCTTCTATACCACCTCCTCCAAAGTCTAAAAGGAGGAGAGGAAGCAGGAAGTTCTAAAGACTAAAACCCAAACCTAGACCCTCTAATAATAACATTCTCCCCAGAAGACCTAAAAATAACTCTAAACAACTCCTCCCAGCAGCCTCAGAAGCATAGCCATGCTACTACCTCAACGGAAAATCTTCCAAAGAAGCAGAAGATAAGCGACTTTCAGACGTAAATTCGGAACTTCTCACCATATATGGACCTCGGTGAGATAAACAAGGAAAAAATACTCGGAATGGCTAAAGAGGAAATGGCTAAATTAATTATACCGTTAATTAACCATAACTAAGACCTAGAGAAATAGGTTATGGAGCTTGCCCAAGAACAACAATGACACCTGGACGACGAGGAGATGCATGCTCCTAGAAACAAAAACTAAGCTGCCGTGAATATTCGAATTGACGAATTCGACAGGCAGTTGGAATAACTATATGATATGAACGAGAACATGCACATCAAGTTAGAGAAAATTGAAAACAATATTAACCTTAAAATGGAGAATATCAAGAATGATATCAAGATCTAGACAGCACACTCCGTTCCAATGGAGTTGGAAGAGGTCTAGAATAAACAAATCGAATTAACTAAAGAAAGATACTTTAAGAAAAAATGCTTTATCTGTGGAAGAATAAACCATCTCTGAAGGAAATGCAGATAAAGAAAAGAGATCCAAAAGAAAATTTGAAACGAACTAACCTAATTCTACCCAACTAGCAGTGGGAATATTTATAGGAAGAAAAGCAATATTCGGAGCAATCCACTGCGAAGACTTGAAAGTGACTGGAGGAACAGACCACCAAGAGTTCAAGTACCTATCAGTTGGATAGGGAGTAGGAAACTATTAAGAAAACAATCCCTTCTCTGAATAACTTTAATTTAATTTAATTTAATATCATTCTAAAGTTAGTTAATTTTTAAGTCTATACTGTTTATTTGCATAATTATGTGTTACACTGCTTCCTATAATTTTAAATTTTCTGATTATAGCGAATAAATTTCAATCAAATATCTTATTGTTAGTTAGAAGATTGATTTTAGTTAAATCGTTTCTTAGGTTCCATTTATTTAAAGGTAATATTAACCTCTCTGTTAGCAAAATAGATACATTATTAAATTATAAATCCCACAGAATAAAAACTTATAGCTTGCACTTTTAATTGATTTTATTCTTATATCTTTATATTATTTTTTTAAAGACTATTTATTAAAAATTTAAGTAGCAAATGCATGTATAAAATATTAAGTTGAAAGCTAAAACTAATAGAAGATAAACTATCTAACTTATTAAGGCTTTTAATATTTGTAATTATTTTGTATAAATTTGAGGAATAAATAAAGTATGAATGATTTACTTTTACAAGAAATTAAATTAAAAACAATAAATAAAAAAATGGCTGGCTTCAAGAAGGGTTTTTTTACCACATCCTCAGAACTAGAGAGAAAACCAGAAGTAAATATTCTCACCACGTCTTCTCCAACTTAACGCTCTTCTTTATAAAAATAACCAGAACTATCTAATAGATTAGAAGAACTAATAAAAAATTCTAAATTAAAATAAAGCGGACTTCATCCATCAAAGGACAAGCAGGAACTGAGACAAAAATTCAGAACAGAAAAGTTGACACAGCTCTCAATGCCTCCGTTGAAAACTGAAAAAAGAGACCACTCAACTGAATCGATAAAAATAATAACGAAGAAATAAAAAATAAACGAAGAAGGTAAAGTACGATAATTTAATATAGTTCCTATTACCTTTGATTTAGACAACATTGAAATAGAACAAATGAACTCTGAATAGATGAAACAGCTGATTTATCTACTTATTAGAAACATAAAAAAACTCGAAGAGGAATTAAACTCCCAGAAGGAAGAGATGTTTACAATAAGTCAGGATTTGATAAACCATGAAGATGATGACGAAGTCCATATGGTAGACCGAAGAGCTAAAGTCGGAGTCTATGAGTCAATTTAAAATTTAGAGAATGATATTTGAGTAATGCAAGAGCAAGACGAGAAAAACTGAGTAAAATTAGATTCCAGACTTAAATTAATAGAAGAAAACCTGTAGAAGCCTTCTTAAGGAATTCCAATGGAAATAGAGAAACAAGAAAAGATATTTCCTAGAGCAAGGAAAAGATGCTACATTTACAACAGCACTTGATATTTATGGAGGAAATGTCCCCAATAGAAATAAATAAGAATGAATATCTGGAGAAATGTTAACTAATGGCAACTGAAGTAGCGAGCGACGGAATTCTTTCCATCGGAGAATGGAGAAATCTGGAAAAAAAAACAAATTCTTAACTCAGACTATTAAAAAGAGAGAAGTCCAGGAAAAATAGCACAAGGAACGAACATGCAGGAAAGGAGATTTTATACATTTAAAACTTCAATTAAGCCAGAAGGGGAACAGTTATTTTAATGATTTAAAGATTTAATCTAGAAACAGAATAATAAGAATAGAAAATAATTTAAAGTATAATACAACTTCTTAATATCAATCCCAATAAAATCAAATAAATAGTATAAATTTTGTAAACATTAAAGATAAAGAAAAAAACTATTGTTGAAAAGTGAAAATTTTTAGATTGACGAAAATGATATTTTAAAATGTAGAGAGATGACTAGCTTGAAAGTAGTAGAAATATGAAGATGATTTTTAATATATTAATAATAAATTATAGTGATTCCATCTTTATTAGATTCATCCCTGTTTTAAAGTTTATTAGTTGTATAAAATATTATATTTTCAGTCTTTTTTTGAATCATTTTTTTGAATACATATATCTGCCAGTATTGTGTTAAACTTTTTTAATAAAGGTATTTTGAAAAAAAATGAAGCCTGGCTTTTTTACCAAATAAAATTAGAAAGGTAAAAATTAATAAGAATCTGAAGAGAAAAAGTAGAAACAATCAAAATTGAGGAAGAGAGCGTCCACACATCCTAAGTAATAAGAAAGAAATCCAGTTGACTAAGATTTTTCAGAAATTAATCTAATGAGGATCAAAATAGCATTGAGTAACTTACAGAATTAGAAAAAAATTTAGCTTAATGATATTAAAAAGCTTAAGGAGTAAAATCAAATATTGATAGAGAATCATGAAAACATTGAAGATAGATTAATTAAATAAGAAAGAGAAACGGATGCCTATTGAAATATTCAAACTTACTGATCTTAGCAAATATAGTAAATGAAATTAGACTCATAATCATAATTAATTAAATAAATAGAACGTGCATAATACTCAGAACCAATTGCTATATTGGGGCAAAATCAAAATTTAATAATAGTTTTAAAATAATTAACATGGTTGTCAAATGGAAATTGTAAAAAGACCAAAAATTTATCAGAATACAATGAAGAGTAGAAAGTGCAATTACTGCAAGAAAAATGGACACTAATACAAATAGTATAGAAATTTCTATGTATTCAAGAATGAATTTAATTAGAGAGCTAATAGACTCACACAAAGAATTTATATAACTGAGAGAGAATCTTTTTATCAAACTAAAGAGACAAGCGCCAAAAGAATAGTAGCAAGATAGATGGATGAAAGAAGGAGAGAGAGAGAAATACAAGATTTAACACAAGATAAAATAAAAATGAAACTATAAACTTTTATTTTTATCCACCAGACTATCCTGGCTGGAAAGAGGGAAATTGGCGGAAATCCAAGAAGACCTCTAAACAATTTTAACTACTATTATTATTATAAAAGTATTTTGCTTCAGTGTAGTTCGATTCCAATCATATTTAGGTTTCTTCTTTATTAGAAAATTGAAGTTTCCATCAAGATTTCACTCCCTTTATAGATTTTTTTTCCTGTATAACATAACATAATTTATTAGAGTGATTTCACCTTTATTTGATTAGCCAGATATTAGTTTATAAAGTGATTTAATTATTAATAATAGCCTACTTCTTCGAATTGAACTCTTATTATGTCTTACCTTGCTTTTTCCTTTCTTCCACTGAGACTTACCTGCATAAACTTCCTACTTCGAGACCGTATGTTTTTTGTTCCATTCTCTTGCTTCTATAAGTATTTGAGATATTGCTTGTAGGATATGTTGTTCTTTCAATCTATACAATTTATCTTCTCTAGTTTAATATATTCTAAATATTTTTTCACGTTTTTCTTTCTTTCGCTTTTCTTTCCTTAAAATTACCAACAGTTTCTTATCTTATGATCATAGTTCATCTTATTTTACATTTCCTAGTACTTCGTCAGAATTTATTATAGATAGTTTCTATTCAATCTACTGGATTATTGAGTATACTTGCCGATCCAAAGGCCTACTTATGATGAATTATTTTAATCCGTCATATTCTTGTTTTAATTAAACAATTTGCATAACTATAACTCAGACTTTATTTGAAAGCTCTTAGATCTTTAGATTTTCGTTTGTAGATGTTAAGGACAGATTTATATTTCTTATTATATTTTATTGGTCTCGTTTGGATATTGCTATTTTTTAGGTGCCATTTTCATCCCTAATTATATAATAGACCTTCTGACTATGGATGTAGAGAAGACAGGTACAGAAGAAGCAAATTAAGCATTAATCTATATTTATGAAAAATTAAGGTGTTTGATATTGCAAGAAGCAAGGTGAGTTCAGTATAGATTTTTTATATAATCCATATCCTAATGCTTTTTAATTCTTATTTTTGTTAAAATCTTCAGCATTATCTTCAAATATATTTTTCTGTAATACAAGAGTTACTTTCTTCTTTTAATTATAGGAATTTTAGAGGGTTAATATTCTTTTTTCATGTCGTTGGAGTTTTCGCTGATGTATTTTTAAGAAATAAGTTGATAAATTTTATTTCAATTTGCTAAATTCTGAATTTACTCGATTGTGTACTTTCGTTCTTTAGTTTTAATATGCTTGAAATAAATTACTGGATTTTACCTTCAAGTTCTTGTGCTTGGCGTAAAAGTTTATCATTTTCATTTTACATCCTTCAAGATTTTGAAAGATGATTAACGATCTCTGTTTAAGAGAGAATTATCTTTTTTTAAGAAATTTTCCATCTCTTTCTATAATAAAGATATGTTAAAAGAAAAATCACTAAGCAAAAAATATATTCACAGCGGAGGAATGAAGAGGTAAAGAGGATGTATATGGTAAATATATTACATTTTTATAAATTTATAAAATGAAAGATAAAAGGATTCTCAAAAGAAAAAAATTAATATTTATTTATGCAATAAATTAAGAAGAATATGAGAAGAGTAAAGAATGAAAGAATTGAAGATAATTATAAATTCGAATTTTTTTATAAGCAAATTTGTTTAATTTAGATTTAAAAAAATAAAAGTAAATTAAATAAATATGATAAATGGCTTAAAAAATGTTTGCTCTTTATTTACTTAAAACATTCAAAATAACTAAAAATAGTTGATAAAGAAAAATCTAGAAAAATTCTCTCAATTAATATTAAGTAATATAAGAAAATTTCTAAATTCAGTAAATTTTTAGTTTCTACTAGATAAAAAATAAAAAGATGTTCATAAACTTCGGTTAAAAAATTGATAAAAGTAATTATAAATTTCATTTTGCTTAAAAAAGTTAGAAAAGTTATTTGCTTTAAGCATTATCTTGAGATGAGATAAATTTAAAATGCTTCATTTTAATTATTAATTTAAATAATTATTTTTTATTATGCAATTTATTATTAAATCGAAATATTAATTGACTTTATTATGATTTTTATATTAGATATTATTATATTTATTTTTTTTATTAAAATAAAGCTTATTAATTAGCTTAAACTTAAGTCTTAAATTTTTTGTTCAAATCACTGTACTAACGTCTCTATGTTCAGTGTTATTTTTAGCTAAATTTAATGTAATAACTTTTAAATTTTAATCTTACCATTCAATTTTTATAAATTTAAAAGCTGAAAAAGGAGGAATAAGGACCTCTTTTTCAGCTTTCTCTCTAAAATTTCTTTCTCCATATCAAGAAAGCCAATCCAAATCAGCAGCATTGGAACAACCCTAAGGAATTTTTATTTATAGCAAATTAAAAACTTTGTTTTATTAAGAACTTCTAAAATTCAATCTTGACTCAGCATATTATCTATTTTTTGTTGTTGATAAATAATTTGGTAATCTAAATCACTCTTATTATAAATTTTCAAAATCCAATCTTCCTATGAGCTCTTCATCTATAGCTCTATATACAGTATAATCTTCATTATTACTTATAATACAATCTTCTTTGATATATCTATTGATCATTCTAAACCAAGGCATCATATTTCTAATTCAATCTTCACATTAATTTTTTGCATAACCTCACTTATTTTCATTTTCTCCTTTGTCAAATAAAGCTTAACTTATTAAAGCTTGTGTAGAAATATAAGCGAGATTAGTTTAATAACCCATTGATCATAAGCGCATACTTGCATACTTTGCTAATTAAACTTCATCTTTAACATTTTAATTTTTAAAATAATATATACACTCGTTTCACGATTATATTATTTTCTTAGAATCAAATTTTCCATCTAATTTAATAAGACCTTCTTCAATTGATTCTAAAGTTTAATCTTTTCTAGTATTTTTTAATTCTCTCATATAAAAATATATTTATTTTCATCCATCAGAAACCGAAAAAGTTGTATTTACTATTTTAAAACTTTAAAAGGCTTTACAATTTGGTAGAGGAATTAGATTTTGTGTAGATTAAAGAATATGAGTTTCATATTCTTAATAAAAATAATTTTTTTTCGTTACATTTTTCTATTTCTTTTAATTGCTCTATAATTTTATCATTTTTTTTTAATTGATTATCAACTAATCTTATAATTCTTATACCTAATTAACTAATTGATCTATACATATTTTTTGCTATTTTAATCTTGCTTAACTATATTAAACTTTAATTTTGTATTTATCATTTTCCTCAAATACATTTTAACCCCATTATTTTAATTTTTCGATCTCTTCTTTCGCTCTTTTTATTTCATTTTTCGCTTTTTCTGTCAGATTAGTATAATCTAAGCTTTAAAGGACACGACTATTATTTTCTTATTTCTAGTTACTTTAAATCTCTTATATTCTATTTACCTCTTACTTAGATGTTTATAACAAATTCTATAATTCTTATTAAATACTCGAGCAATTTGCCATAATACAATTTTCTAAGTCTTAAATGAACTTTTTGACAGCAAGTAGCTTTGCCTTTTAAAGTTGCTTAAATTCTACGCTTATTTCATTCTCTAATTATCTTAATAATTTTAAGTTGTTTTATAATAAGCTTTCTTTCATATTTTCTACTAGTTATTCATCTTTTTTTAAATCTATTGGATTTGCTAAAGTAATTTATCCACATTCTTTCAATGCACATTAGATTTACTTTTATTAAGAGTATTATCTATAGATACATTAAAAACACAATTAGTGACCACAAGATAAATTCATAGGAATTTTCTCTAAGATATCGAAATCTCCTTTACAATCTTTACAGGTGTTGTTTAAGGACATCTCAATTTTTATTATTGTTAGTTGAAAATAATCGGTAGATAAGCAAGCTTTTAAACTACTAAACATACCATTTATTTTTAAAACACTTAAACGTCATAAAATATTAAAGTATTTTAGAAAAAGTATAAAATCTATAAATTATTAATAAGAAAAATAGCTATTAGCTACTATTTTACTTTATTAAAGGAATTATTAAAATTTAATTTAATAAATTAACAATTAATTCATTTATGTGGTTCACCATTGATAGGTTGATCGCAAATTAAGAGAGAATCAAAAGTAAGAGTATTCTTGGAAATTATCTTATCTGACCAGAATCTGCTCATTTTCTTCCATTTATTCTAATTCTTCTTCCACTAGATTCATTATATCCTGATTTGAATAATTTGAGTCAGTCTCCATTATTAGGTCTTTTTAAAACAGTAGAATTCTATTCTCTATCTATTACTTTTCTAACTCTTTCATTTGTCTTTAGATTGTTAAGCTATCTGTTAGTCTTTTCTTAGTGCATCGCAAGTTCCTTTACACATTTACTTAGAATTTTTATAAATCTGTTAAATCAAGTTTTTATTTTTGTCCTCTTGATAAATGATTATAAATTCAAATATGCTCGTTGGATACTACTCTGTAGTCTTTACCAATTTTTCTAATGAGGAAGAATTTTTTAAATATAACCTCGTTTTCTTTTCTCTAATATATCTTTCAGAAAATTTTAAATGTGATAATATATTTCTTCTCTTTTGCTCACTTTGTAGGGTTCATATCAAATTTTCTATTTATAATTTCCTCACACTATTTCTTCAAGTCTGAGATCAGGAGGCTTATTTTTATTAGTTATTACTGATATTTACGTTCGCGAGATTTTCTATTAATTATTCTCTCCCTTCTTTGTATTATCTGCAATCTTCTATTATATGGATCTCATCTTCCTTTCAATATTTGCAGGCTTAGCATGCTTCGCTCTCTATTAGATTTCGTTCTTTCATTGTTTATGCTGCTTCATTACATTTGGCCTGTAGTCTAAATAAGTAACATATTTCCTGTTTTCTGTGTTTGCTGAATCTTGGATAGTTTGGTGTTCCTTGCATGAATTGTTCCATTCATTCACTTCTATATCTTTAGCAGGTGATCATATTCTACATTCATGTAATGGAATTTACAGCATTATGGAACTTTATCGCTTTTTTATCAATATTTTTTCATCTGTTCCTTTTCAGTTATCTTGTATTATTATTTCATCATTGAGCTGAAGTATTTCCATTACCTTCTTTGAATATGTTTCAAATATATAGTTATTCCTCTTTGCTATCTGACATAATCATCCATCCAATGGTGATTCTTAGTTTTGCAGCAATGAATCTTTGTCCTGGTACATTGCTTTGCTAAGTTCATTATGTTCTTGCGGGCTCAATTTTTTTTGTTATATTTTAGAGTTATGATTCTTACAGTATCCTAGGGTTACTCAAATCATATTAGTTCAAGCTCTATCCATTTTTATAACCTCTAAGCTTTTTATAATTACTGTATACATTGTGAATAAATTCAATTTTAATTGCTTTTTCTTAGCACTCTTTAAATATCATACTTTCTTTTCATTTTAAATTTTTATATTCCCATTCTTAATCCTTAAGTTATTATAAGGGGTTTATTTTCAGTTCAGCAATATTATTTTCGTTCACGTTCGTTATCTCATTTTAGAATTCTACAGCATTTTTTATTATTTCTTCGAAGTTTCTTTTCTTCTGCATTATTTAGTACTATGGCCATTCCTTTTGACAATCTTAGCATTCTCACTAAATTGGATGGCTTAGTTTAATCTTTATTCCAAAATAGTCAATTATTTCTGGGATTTTTATAGGTCTTTCTCTTTATGTATTTCTAAGTATGTGGACATCTTTCCATTTAACATTGTTTTTCCTTTCCATGTTTGTATTATTGTCTATTTAATTAAGCCCCGTTATTGTAGTTTATTCTCTATTGAATTGAGGCTCATCTCCTTGTCTAGGTTTCAGTATATTGGGTAATTCTTTAAGTTAAAGTATTGTTCCATATTTCTTTTTTCAATCAATATTTACTGAGTCTTGTATTACCACGCTCCCATGTTTCCATATTATTCAAGCTGCTCTGAATTAGCAAAGAAGATTAAAATTATTCTGTTTGGTAGCAGTTATATTTTTGATATATTTTGTCCTTGTGTAGTTCTCAAGTGTTATAAAAATTATTTCATTGCTACGTCCCTTTCTATTTATTTCATCTAAAATTTTTGTTATTTGAATTTTATTTGTCGATATTTGTTGAAATAAGCTACTCCTATTCCTTTTATTTGTCGCTCCTTATTCTGGCTACCTCCCTAAAGTCTATTCTTTATTTAAACAATTGGACATTCCCAACATCTAAATGCTTAAATTTGTTCCGTTATTAAAAAATATCGTAAATTCTAAAAGCTCTTTCATGCTTTTGTTTATATGTTTCAGTAGTTCCCTACCCTAATATTCAGCATGTAGTGGGTGAGAGAGAAACTACTGTTTTTGCTTTGAACTTCTATAAAAAAATATAATAAAGTATAATGAATCCACTTTTAATAGGCTCTGTCATTTTTATAAACTTTATGAATTTCAATTATATTTTTTTCCAGAAACTTTAAGATATCCCTTATTCTGATACTGCATTATTTCATAGCAACTATCACTCTTTCAACTAGTATATAAAAGGGAATTGAACTAAAATCCAATTCGTTATCAAACATTTGCTTGAATTTCTATTTGAACTCTACTAAAAATATCTTGAAATATCATTTCTGTCCAATGTCTTTCTTCTAAATATTTTTCCCTAAGGTATTATAAATAATTTTAAAAGATTTTATCCTTACTTTATGCTTTAGATTTCTTATTTCTTTAAAAATTTCCTGAATCCTCTCCCGAAATCTCCAGGTCTATAGTAAAATTAGCATTTTTATTCTTTTTGGCTAGAATTTTATTGCTGGTTCGACTTTTTTCTCATCATAAATAAAAATCATTTAGAGACTAATTTCTAAGAAGCAAACTTTCGGTTTTTCTGTGATATAGTTTACCTTTGCTCAATTTTTAAATTCGCATATTTACTGAATATATATGAGTTTATTTACTTATCTCTTCTTTAAAATATTCATATTTTTATCTGATTTGTAACATACTAGCATAATTATTTTATTTTATTTTAAAACTCATGTAGCCGTTTAGAATGCTTTTAGTTTTCCTACTGCTATATTTAAGCTTCTTTAAATCATTTACAAAAGTTAATTAACTGAGTAAATTCCTTTTACTGAGAGGCTTTTTGTGAAAGACGTTCTTTTTTCAATACTTTGAAAATTTAATAATTATAACTTTAAGTTTTAAATTCTTTAAGTTTTCGCTCTTCCTGGACTTTCTGCCAGGTATCTGATGCCTTTTTGGCTATGTGAATGAATGTCTAGAATCTTTTTTTGTGGTGAAGGTTGCCACTAATAATATTTAAACTTCTTAGTTACAATTTTATTTGTATATTACAACTTCAATTATTCGCAGTTAATTAAGAACTCTTCAGTTATTTATTGTTCTTTTATCTAGAGTTTTTTAAACTCAGCATTGCTGCTATAAATGATTATTTGCTTTGCAGTTCCACTAGCTTTTTGTTCTATTTTTCCTGGATTTTTTTTATTCTCTATTTTCTTTTGTAAATTTATGCCATTTTTTCTTCTTTTTTTATTATTGACTTACTATCGAATTTGTTTGCTCATAAAGTTATTATTAATTAATTTCTACTGAAAAAGTTTTTGGACAGGAAACTCCTTTCTGATTGCAAGACCCGACGCTCTCTTTTTATGGAATAACGGGGATATCCTGTTGTGCTCCAGGCACAGCTGCTAGGAGCTCCATCGCTATGAGCAGCCAGGCTTCAAACCCCTTACCAAGAGCGGATAATCTCAAAGACAGTGTTCCCTTCAGAAAATGACTCTGACCAGGGACTTTCTCAGCGACAGGAAAGGAACTTGTTCCTAGCCATAAAACCAGAAAGCCTAGTCACGAAGGTCATTCTCAGCTCCCACCATCTTTTCAATTATTCAAAAGTTATTATTTGTTACTAAGTTATTTTATATTAACTGACGAATTTATTTTAATAGCTCATTATTTTAATCATCAATATTGCTAATTAATTCTCCGATTTTTCCCTTAATTATAAATTATCTCTTCATACTTTTAGATTAGTTTTTACATTTGGTCTTGCTTAATTTAAATCTTATAGTAAATTTCAATTTTAGATTCTCTTATCTGTACATATCCGATCTTAACTTTAGCTTCTGATGAAGAACTTGGCTTCTTTTGCTTAAATTGTTTTTTTCTTCATTTCTTTCTTCGTTTTTCCCCTTAATTTTTCTTCTTCTTTGTAAAGCCGAATAGATTGTTCCATATTAAAATCTAAATTTTCATGTTTTTAGTTCTTACTTCTTAATCAGATATATTCATATTTTCAGTATTTATTCTCAATTTAACTCAAATAAATACTTCACATGTGACTTAAATTAATAAATTCATTTTATCTTCATAAGACAATAATAAATTATTTGTCCAAGCTTTGGAAGCAAATAAATGTCTACAAATTTTAAAGCTAAGTTTTTGCAATAATTTTCAAATATCTTATCAAAATGTCATAGTAAATCATGGCAAAAACTGGACTATTTGCATTTTTTAAACCCAATTTCTATAAATCAAATTTCTCGATAATGTTTCGTTTAAAAAACTATAAAGTTCAGATGAGAATAATGAATCGAGACAATTTATTAGAATAAATGATAACTTAATTCTAAGTAAATGTTCAAATAGAAAATCTCTGCTAATAGTATCGAACATCTTCCAGCATCTATAATAGTAGCAAGAAGGTGTTTTCCTCTTCTTTATCTTCTGTGTTGTAAGTCAATAATTTATTATAGAGTTTAAATTTGATGTATTATTTATCTCTTCTTTATAATTCCTTGGTATGAAGGGTTATGATCTTACGCTCATAAATTTATCCATAAATTCTTTAAGTAATTATTTTATCATATGTTTTGAGTATAATATTTATAAGTGCGATTAGTCTGCAGTTCTTTCAATTACTCTATGATCCTTTTTTTTAAATAGGAAAGATTCTATTTAGTTTGAGTTATTTTGGAATTGTATGTTTTCTTAGCATATTAATCATAAATCTTTAAAGTACTACATAAAATTCATTAACTAGTATTTTGATAAGTACAGTTTTGATATCATCTACTCGTGATGCTTTATTATTTTCCAATTTTCTGCTGATTTATTTAACTTCTTGTAAGCTTATTAAACTAAATTCTTTTTTATAAGAAGCTTTATGTTATTTAAAAAATCAAAAAATTAGAAAAATATTATCGAATCTTAAGTTACAGTTATTCAAATCTTTTTCTTCAATGTTAGTATGTTTCCATTCAAAACTAGAGCTTATTAATAAGCTTACAGGTCTTGAAATTTACTTTAGGATCAAGAATTGGAGGATTTCTATTGATATTTTAAGTTTTTATTTTTAGCAATATTGGAAAGCGATCTGTGTCAAGTTCACTGCTTTGCAAATAAATAAAATCAATTAATTGGCTAATTTTAATGTGATAGTTAGTTATTATTATTCTTTAACAAATACAGATTTTTCATATGTTGGTAGCCTGTTGTGAAATAAATATTGCTTAATTTTACTAGTAGAAACCAATTATCTTGTTCTTTAATTCCTGTTTCGTCTTATTCATAAAAATCCTTTTTTAAATCTAATTGATTTTATTAATTATTGCTAAAACTTTTATTTTTATCTGTCAAAGTTAATATGATGGAGCAAAATTTTTTTATTTCATTAGCAAAATCGTTTTCACGGGCTTATTTTAAATTTAATTAATCAAATTATAGGGAAAAAAATGGAAGGATTCAAAAGAGGTTTCTACACCACCTCCAAAAAGTTGGAGAGGAAACCTGAATCCAATCTTGGATAGTCTTCTTACCCTTAACTCTAACCTTTTTATTAATTCTAACAACCTGAAGAGGAACAGAAACAAGCTCAGAAGACAACATATGAGATAACTCCAACCTCAGAAGAGAAGCCCAGAAAGCAGATGAAGTCTGCTCTGCACCAGGAGGTCTCAAAGTTTAATCCTTCTGGCCAGATGAGCATGGAACAGCTCATCAAAGTGGTACTAAACCTCCGGGAAGAGGTTAGGAAACTGAGAAAGGACAATGAGAAACTGATGGAAAAACTCAACCTAGCGGAAGGAATAGAATCCGGACTTATGTCCTAAGAAAGAGAACTAAGCGCTTTCTAAAACATGTCTTAAGACCAGAGTAGCTAATCCTAAAATTAGCTTCAGAAACAATCTGATATGAGTATTAGACTGGAAATACTAGAAAAGAAATTATATGAACAAAGGGGAGATCCAATGATGATTGAAGAGACCAATAGGAAGACTAAGGTTAAACTCCAAAAATTAGTGAAGAAATGTTATTACTGCAATTCGACAGAACACTTATGAAGACGCTGCAAGGAATTCCAAAATTTCAAGACGTAGTACTGGAATAAATAAAGAGCCATACAAGCACAGTAGAGGAAGAAAAAACAAATGTAGTAGAGACAAATAAGAGAAAGATTATACTTAAATGAATAAGTATATATTTACAAGAGAAAATTTAATTAGAAATAAGGCTAGATCCGGAAATGACAAGAGTAATGGGAGGAGAGAGGAGTAGAGACATCTAAAACTTTATTTTTAGCACTGGAGCAATCAGCATGAAGAGGTGAAAATCCTCGAAAACTGCTAAACTTAATTTATCCTATTATTATTATTAATCAAATTATTTTGAAGCTATTCGTTTTGTTTCTAAAGATCATTTATCTAACCATTTTACTTCTACTAAATATTAATATAATCTCCTTAATTAAAATAGATTTACTCATATAAAATTTATATTTCTTACTATTTAATAGTAGCAAAGTATAAATCTAAGTTTTTACACCGAGTAACTATCTAGTATTCTACTGTCATTTTAATTTTAATTTTTATCTTTTGAAAAATCCTTTTATATTTTAAATCTTATTAGAATATCTTATTTTTATAAAGATATTCCATATCTTTTTATTTTAATTTTGACAGTTTATTTACTTTTCTACTTGAAGTTAGCTTTTCAACCATCAATTCACTTTTCTGTTGTTTTCCTCAATCTAAAGATCTTCTAAGCAATTTTAGAGAAATTTTTTAATTTTATTTTGTTTCTATTAGCTACAGTTTTTTAGCTAAAATCTTAATAAATTAAGGATTTCTTTGAGTCTATTCAACTGAAGCATTTTCAATTATTGACATGGAGACTTTCTTAAGTCTTCTAATGTATCATTTATGTATTGCAAATTTAAAGTTGTTATTTAAATATAATTTTTAACTTTTACGATATTGTAAGTATTTCCCTTCTAAAATTTAAGAATGAATGATTTAAATGCATAATTACTTAAATGTAAATATATTATTGATACTTTGATTTACTCCAAATACTGGATCTATTTATTTAATCATTAATCATTAAAATAAATATTCGCCTTCCGGCTTAATTGAAGTTTTAAATGTATAAAATCTCCGTTCCTGCATGTTCGTTCCTTGCATTGCTCTTTTTCCTTGACTTCTCTCTTTTGAATAATCTGAGTTGAGAATTTTTTTCCAGATTTTCCCATTCCCACGATGGGAAGAATTCCGTCGCTCGCTACTTCAGTTGCTATTAGTTAATATTTCTCTAGATATTCATTCTTATTATTTCTTTTGGGGACATTTCCTCCATAAATGTCAAGTGCTGTTGCAAATATAGCATCTTTTTCTTGCTCTCGGAAATGTCTTTTCTTGTTTCTCTATTTCCATTGGAGTTCCTTATGAAGGCTTCTACAGGTTTTCTTCTATTAATTTAAGTCTAATTTTACTCAGTTTTTCTCGTCTTACTCTTGCATTACTCAGATATCATTCTCTAAACTTATCATTTGCTCATAAACTCCGGCTTTAGCTCTTCGGTCTACCGTATGGGCTTCATCATTATCTTCATAATTTATCAAATCCTGACTTAATACAAACATCTCTTCCTTCTGGAAGTTTAATTCCTTTTCGAGTTTTTTTATGTTACTAATAAGTTTATGAATCAGCTGTTTCATCTATTCAGAGTTCATTTGTTCTATTTCGGTATTGTCTAAATCAAAGGTAATAGGATCTATATTGAATTATCGTGCTTTATTTTCTTCGTTTATTTTTTATTTTTTCGTTATTATTTTTATCGATACAGTTGAGTGGTATCTTTTAGCAGTTTTCAATAGAGGTGTTGAGAGCTGTGTTAACTTTTCTGTTCTGAATTTTTATCTCAGTTCTTATTTGTCTTTTGATGGAAGGAATCGGTTTATTTTAATTTGTAGGAGTTAGTATTTTTTGTAAGTTCTTCTAATCTATTAGATAGTTCTGGTTATTTTTATAAAGAAGAGCGTTAAGTTGGAGAAGACGTGGTGAGAATATGTGCTTCTGGTTTTCTCTCTAGTTCTGAGGAGGTGGTAAAAAAACCCTTCTTGAAGCCTTCTATTTTATATTATATGGATATATTTATTTAATTAAAAATATATTTCATCTCAAAAAATGATAAAAGTTAGTACTAAATACTTTTTATTATATTGAAATACTTAAGTTTTATTTAATTGATATCAATTATCCTACCATTTAATTTACGTTCTTCTTTTAGAGAACAATATTATGATTAAGATACTTTATAATTTTAAGAATGTTTTCAAACATTTATAATCTTACAGTTATGTAGAATTTATATTTGATGTAAAACATTTTTTATATTCCATTTATACTTATTCTTATAAAAATTAAATTTAAAATATGGTTTACTTAAAAACTCAGGATTTTGGAATTACAGAAGTCATTAAGCACAATAAAAAAGGTCCTCACGAGAAGCTATATTTGAGAATTGATTTTCTCCACCTAGCCTTTAGGCTATGCAAAAACGCCATCTGCTATGCAATCCAGCGCAGACATTGCGAAATGTAAGATTTTATTCGTAATTATCAAAATTCCATCTTCCTGGAACAATTAAATAAACAAATCACCTTGAGAAAAATCCAAAAGACGCAATTAGCCAAAATATAAACTTGTAGTTTGGCTCCTTGTACCATTTTCTTTAGGTGTCTAATTTAATTTTAAAATATAATTAAAAAAATTAATTATCTCACATTAAGACTAAATAAGATATACTATAATTTTTTATTTATTTTCTTATTCTTTTGATTACATCTATATTAATAATTTTTGCTTTCTTACGCTCAAATTTTTCAAAAACATGGACATTAAAAAAATTTAATTTATTTTCAATTTATTAAAATTTAAAAACTATTAACAATATTTAATTCATTAATGTTTCGAAAATTATCTATTTGAAAAAAATGCTTTAAAAATATCTTAAGATAAATTTATCAAATTTTAAAATAAATCATTATTTTTCAGGATCTTTTCTTTTAATACACATCTGATTGTAATATGTTAGCAATTTTTTATTAAAGGTATCTTTCTTCAGTCTAATTCAATTCCATTCATATTATAGTTTCTTTTTTGTTGAATATGAACAATGTCCAAAAGATTTTAATTCTTTGATATATTTTTATCTATAAAATAACTCTTCTGTTGTTCAGTATTAGCAACTAAAAGATTATCATAATTTTAAATTTTCTTGTTATTGTTTTCATTTGAAAAATCAACAGTATCTTAGCATATTTACAAATCTCCTGCAATATCAGCATTATTTTTCTTTTATATAAGAAAAATTTTTCTGATTGATTTTTAGATTCAACATCCACTAGATCTTTCATCGACATATTTTAAAGGAATATGCTTTCGCCTACTTTGCTAATTGGTTGAATTTTGTTTCTAATTGCTCGATTCTGATCTTTGCTGAATATTTATTTAAGTTTTTTATTCTTATGTTTTAGATATAAGAAATGCGATTTTTCTTCAAGCTCTTATACGTTTCTTAAAAGTTGAAATTTCTCCTATTGCATATTTTGAGTTCTTAAAGTATATTTTGCTAATCGGAATTTAATTAGGATGGATCCTGTTTAGAAGTGACTTTTTGCAAGAAATGCTTGAATTTTTCAATATAAATAAATGAATTAACTTGGATCTACCAGAGTTAAAGGAAAATCCTTTACTTGTGTCAAATGCTAAAGTCGAGTAAATTCTTCTTAAAAAAATTATTTCAAATCTCAGTCATGTCTATAGGTTTTTCCAAATCCAGGCCGAATTAAAAACATGTAAAGGCAAAATAACTCTGAGACCTGGAGCTTTCAGTGCTTCCTGGTCAGATTCTCGTACTGATAGAGAGAATCCTCAAATAAGTAAGACTTATCACACAAAGGGCACGTCCTTATTTATCCGTGATGCATCTATTGCAAAAGTACTTGTAACGCAGCCTACTCTGCATCAAATTACCTTTTCTGTTTACTAGAGCCTAATATCCATTAAAAAAAGGATCATTACAATATTATGAGATAGCTATTTATTCTCGAAAAGCTTACCCTTGATATATTTAAAATTAAATTTTTTTTTAAACAGAGACTTGATACAGTAACTATTATCCTCTATTTTATTTTTAATAATACTTTTTTTTCTTTTTTTTAATATTTTGATATTTCAGTTTCTTAAATTTTCTACCATTAACTAAATAGTCATGGTAGCATTAAAGATGCTTTAATTAAGACTGAAAGATTTTTAATAAAATAGAATAAGATTAATTTTGATTCTGATCTTCAAATAATATTTCTTTAGAGCAAGTTGCTTACTTGAATTTGAAAATTCTTAATTAAGTTGATCTATAATCATCATTAGCTCGCCAATTCTCTTTAAAATACTATAGATTTGCTAATTTTGCCTTAATTAGTTTTTTTTGTTACTCAAAAGCAACTTCCCTTTCAATTATCGAGAAGCTACTTAACTCTTGTAATTAATCCTTGATATAAGACTATAGTTTTTGGATGCTAACTTCTTTTTTTATATCTAGTTTAATTTAAGTGTTACATAGCTAATTTTCATGATTTATTACTAACTTTTTTCTACTCTTTGCTAGAATTATTAAGGAGTAGCAGTTAGATAAATTTTTGAGGAAGAAATAAAACTAATAAAATAATAGTAAAAAAAGTAATTAGTTACATACTTATAAAGTAATTAATTAACTTAAGATATAAAAAAATAAAAATTTGGTTTAAAGAATTTAGTTTTATATATCACTCTATTGAATTAAGCATTGTTTAATTTATTATTGCTAATTTAAATATTTTAAGCTCAAGCTCACTAAGTTTGTTCTTTTTACTTTAGTCTTTTACAATACTAAGTCAAAAACATAAGTATAAGCAAAGTTATCTCTTTTTTCATCAAAGTTAAAGCAAAAAAGTATTAAAAGTTTCTCTCTATTACCATTATTAATTATTTCATTTATATATTCTTCTTGTGCATTTATTTGTTATCGCATTTTTCGTTCCTCCTACTATAATTAGAGGTTCTAAGGCCACTAAGGGATTAGCAATAGCTTCAGGAAGATTTAAATTATATTCACTCCATCTATCATTGTTTATATTATCATATATCTTTTAAAATTTTTTCTAATCCTTTTGCTCCTCCAAAATAATAAATATTTTATTCAGTTTTATCTTCTACTAAAGTTTAAAAAGCTATTTGAAATGAAAACTAAGAACATATTTATCATTTATTTTAACTTCCTACTTCTAATTTTTCTACTACTTATAACTTTTGAATTAAAGTAAAACATCCTCCAACAATATAAATATGCACTTAAGCTTCTGCAATTCCAAAATAAAATCTTCCTAGTTAAGACTGCTTAGCTATTTTCAATTACCTTCATAATCAATTTATCAAGCTTCTTTTAATCTTATTTCTCTATTTATTTCCTCCAATTAAATATAGCATATTTCTATTCTCAATAAGTTGATAAATTTCGTTTTAGCTAATATATTATCAGTATATTCTAAATCTAGCATCCAATAAATATGCTAATAAGATAGCTTAGAAATTAAATTTCTTTGAAATGATAATGTCTATAGATTGATGATATTTTACTATTTCTAGTTAATAGCTTATAGTATCAATGATTGAATCCTAAGATAGTTTAATCTTACTAAGTATATAAAGGAATTGCTAATTCTTTGATACATTTAAGTTGATTCTTTAGTCTTTTGCATTATTTACCTTTTTAGATGGTTTTATTTCTATTAAGTTTCTTATATTTTTAGCTACTCTTTTCTTTTTCTTAAATCATTCTCACTAATCTATTATCTAATGGTAAATCTTCAAACTTAAGTAGAAAACTTTATTACATATAAAACAAGATATACAGTTGTCAAGATAGTAATGGGTGTATAAGCACATTTTACAGTAAGTGTGTTTACAAGGCAGAATAGTTGGAATAACTTAAGTTAAGTTGTAGTCGTATTAACATTTGTAACATTTGGCTATTTCTTACTTTTTATTATATATATAAATAAATAGGGAGGAATAATCCTCCAACTGAAACTGACTTAAACTCTGGAACCAAGAAGTACCCATAGGTGAAGAACTTGCCAATAGAAAAGAAGATCGAAGAGGCATCGAGTAACATTAGTAATGAAGGATGTCAGATACTAAGATCTCTTAGGGAAGTATTCTGATCGTGGCCCTATAGAAGAAAAAGCTCACAAGGGAATGCTAGCACTGGAAATTTTCAGCAAGAAATTTTTTTTAACTTTAAAAATCTTTATTAAAGAGCTGCACTCCATTGGGGCGCTACGCGCTCTATAATCTCATTTATTATTTATAATAAAAATAAAAAGTAGCTGAAAATATGGAATTATAACAATAAGCAACAAAAATAAAAATAATAGTTTGATAAATAATAAAGATATAGGGATAATTAAAATATTGTAAACTATTAAATTTATTTATTCTGTTATTAATATTTCTATTTCTAATTTTATTATATATAATTTATTTTAAACAGGGAGGAGAAATCCTTCAACTGTGATTGATAGAAACTCTGGTACCAGGAAGTACCCCGTGTGAAGACTTGAACAAAAATCTTGGCAAAAGCCAATGATGTCAAGACTGAGGCATCAAGTAACGATATATTGAACGATGCCTGAGAATAAGGTCTCTTTAGGGAAGCACTCCGGCACTGGCCCTATAGGAGACAAGAGTTTTCAAGGGATGCTAACACAGAGAAGAGTGTAATGTAATATGTTGTTTAAAACTTTAAATAACTTTAATTAAAGAGCTGCGTGCTATCATAGTATTACGCGCTCTATAATCTTAGTTTTTTCTATATTAGATTTATTTATATCATTTAAATAATATATTCAGTTAAATTAATCATATATATTTATATCAAAATAATTTTTTCCTTTCTGCCTAGTCTGCTTCTAGTTCCCTTGCATCTCTATCTTCTCCAGGTTTCTTATTCTAAGGTTTTCGAACAACTCAGAAGATCTTAGCTTCTTCTTATTGATATTGCCGTTCGGTGCTGGATAAATAGAGGTTATCTTCTTTCAGATCTTTTCTTTTAGTTTCTTCTCCCTCAAAACATTTTTCAATGATGTCCAATCTTGTTGCAAATTCAACATTTTGTAATATCTTTCGATTTTTAATTTGCTTAGATCTTTATTATTGACTGATAGATTCCCATTGGTATAGCACCGATTAGAGCTATCTAACCTATCACGCTTTTTATTCGATTCTTTTTTTACTTCTAATTTTTATTAATGCATCTTTTAGTATTCGTATTTGGAGAAATATTTTGCTAATTGTTCTTCGATTATAAGTAAATCTGTATAAAATCTGTCTAGTTATAATAATAATTCTAATTTATCTTATCTGTCCACCATTTGTTTTTCGTCGTCTTCTTCTTGCTATACGAAATCCTGTCTTATTTTATTTATTTCCTCATGGTTTTGAGTAAATATCGCTCAATTAAGAAAATTTATTATCGAACAATTAACGAGCTAATCATTAAAGAGATCCTTTAGCTTTTTTTGTAATGGTTATACTTTGATCTATTTTTAACCAAAATCTATGATTTAAGGTACATCATTTTCACCCAGTAAAATATTGAAAGATTTAATACTCTATGAATTATACCTATAGCATGAATGTCACTAACTCCTTCTGCAATTTATCCTAGTAGTTTTTTTAATCTCTATTAAGATCAGTAAGGAGTGTCTTAAAGCAAATTTTTATTATTTATTGCTTAATATAAACTTCATTTCTACTAGAAGATTGCTAAATGATATAAGCAATAATTATCTTCTTGACTTGTTTCTATTATAACTCCAAAACTTTTTGATGATAAATAGTCAATAATGATTGTCATTGATTATAGAACTAAGTAATTATTTCTTTACTTCTTATTCCTCCTAATTATCTCCTCATTTTTAGAGTATATTCTAGTTCATCTATTTATATTTTATAAATGCGACCCATTGCCCCAAAAACTATTAATCGTATATTTTTAAACTATTACGAGAATAATTTTTTTACATTCTAAGATTCTAATTTGGTATCTTTAGTCTCGCTCAATTCCTTTCTGAATTAAGTTATCAAATTTGTATACTCATTAATTGCTTAAAATTTAATTTTGAATTCCCTATTTAAACCATAATTACTTAATTCATCTTCTGCCTAAGCATATAGAAATAAGTGGCCTTAATCATTTTATTAACTTCATGCTGATAGTCTGATTGATTTAGTTTTTTAAGTAAATCGATATTTTTACCATTTATATCAAACAAATTTACCAAGCTGATACCTTAATAAGAGATAGCTAATGGCTTTGCATCTATAGTAGCATATATTAGTTACTTTTCTCTTTTTCATTACAAATATATCAGCACCAACTTTACTCTTCTTTTTGAATAAGTGGTCCTTTGTTAAAGTTTCTACTGAAATCCAAACCATGCTAAAGAAGGATTATATCGACTGTTGTATTCATAAATCTTAATCTAATCCTTCACAAGATAGAAATATATTATGTAATCTCTAGTATTTTTGACTTTGCAAAATAGATAAAAATCGCACAGAGATAGGATTATTTAGTAAAACACTTAAGGAATTCTCTTTAATATGATTCTGCTTTCTAATTTTTCTAACAAAGAAAAGTTATTTTCATCAGTCTCTCATTTGCTAAATTTAAATTTTAAACTAAAATAATTTTTTGAAATCTGTTAAAGTTTAGTCTCAGAGGTTAATTAAGTAATTATAATTATAGTTAGTTTTAGTCCATGTTTTCATTATATTTATTAAAATTAAATAATTATAGATGTCAATCGTAGTCAGGAGAAATAGTAAGTAATCTGGTGCAATGTATACTGCATTACGATTATTCTCGCACTAGATGACACCACAAGGAAGAGTAGATAAGTTTGGAAGAGACAAACCTAACTTACCCGAAGGTTCTAGCTAGCAGTATGAAAGTTTTACTGTCACCATTTAATATCCTTAATTACTAATTCTTATTTGAATCTTATTCAAGAAGACTGGGGCATTTGGTTCAAGTAACAAGAATAATTTTAATAAACAGATTCCTCATTTGAAGAAGCTGATATAACACTTTTTTAAAGCTAGATCTTCAACAAGAAGTACGATTACACTTTTTTTAATATTAATAAAGAAAGAATTGCGCACCAAAGAGTAGTTACGCGCTCTATAATCGAATTTACTTATTATAACTTAGATAAGGGAAATTTTTGATTATGTCTTTAAATTACTTTGAGTTTTAGGAAACTACTAAAGCATTATACTTCAAAGCTGAAATAAAAGCATTCTTATTAATGAGTTAAAAAAATAAATGGAAAAAAACCCGGGAATCTAAACCTTGAATTCTAACCTTAAAGATCAATCTTAAGTCTCAGTTAACTAACAAGAATCAAGAATTCAAAAAAGATAAATCTACTCCTGTTAAGGATTGGGAAATACGGAATTTCCTAGCAAACTGAAAAAGCTTGAGAAACCCCACGAGCAAGACATTAATTAGCTTTATTCATTAATTGAGAAAATGAATACCGAAATATAGATCCAGAAGGCGGAAAAGTTGAATCTTCGGCTTCTTTTGTAAGATAGAAAAAAGGAAGATCAAGACTTGGTAAGTAAAGTTTAGTTTTAAATTGAAGCCTTAACTTCCTAATTTGAACTATTAGAAAAAAAACCTAGAAGCAAATCAATAGAAAATTAAAGAAGAAATTCGATTACCAATCAAAAAAAACTAACTTCAATCAGAAAAGATGGAAATTGAAAAAATGTAAACAGAATAAAAATTTTAATTCAAGCCCTTAATAAAACGTTGCTATTGTTGTCAAAAGTTTGGTCATTTTTGGAGGTAATGTCCGAAGTGAAGAAGAGTGCTTGAGCAGCACCGTAAATAATTTGGAACATCGAGGAGGCTATATTGTAACTACTTTGGAGGTATTTACAGAAAGAAGCTGATATTAGATGATTCAAATGTGACTCTAATCAAACAGGATCTTGGTAATTAATAGTAACAGAATAAATAGCTTTAAAAGTACAACAATGACCTTAGAATTTGTTTAGAGAAGATGGAGAAAAATTCTATGAGCTTATTGAAGAGAAAGAAGAATTATCTCAGTTTGAAATTGATTCAGATGAAGACATGTACAGTTGAGTATTGAATATAAAAACTTTTATTGTCTTTAATTTTAGGAAACATTTTCTCTAATTAAAGATGACCCTAACCCTTATAGTTAAAATAAATTAATTAATGTGTTAAATTTAAGTTTATAAACAGGTTTATTATTTTGAAAAATATTGTGGGAGGAAGAATTAATGTTAATAATTCATACTTTAATTTTATTTAGTAAAAATAATTTTTCTTTAAAAATTCTATAATTTTATACTGTAGATTTTTCGTTAAAAATAATTTTAATTTATAAATTATTTTGTTTTTAATTCTATTTATAAACAAAATTTTTTTTTATTAAACTTATTTTTTACTTTATTATTATCATTTTTTTCTTAAATATAGCAAAAATTAAAAACTATATTAAACTAATAAAATTTTCAATATTTTTAAATAAATTATGAATTACTACTTTTATAATAGATATTAGGTAGTAAGCTTTTAATTTAAATAATAAAAATTATATTTATTTTGCTGATTTTATACCTTTTTTTTTCCTTTTTTTTCGTATAATTTTTTGTTAGTTTAGGTAGTTAATTAAATCATATGTATAAGAGTTTATCTTAGTTTGTTAGTTTAAATAAATTATAAAAAGTTTCTGAAATGGATTTGAATATCAAGTGTGAAGCTTGCAACGAAAATTTTAATGTGTTGAATAAGGTTCCAGTAATCTTATTGTGTGAGCATTAAATGTGTTATTAATGTATTTAAAATAGATTTTTAAAGTCAAACAAGATTAACTTTTCTTCTTCGCTTTACTTTTCAATCAAATCTGCTATCTCTTAACACAACTAGATAACTCAAGGCTGTATGTGCTAATGCTAATTGTGAATAGGTTACTAATGGGCATCCAACTGAATTACAGAAAAACTAAAAGTATTTAGAGGAATTCAAACGGGATGTAATAGCAAGCAGTTTAGAATAGCTTTAAGTTTTAGATATTGATATCAGTCTAGAATTATAAAAGTTGAAAAAATGCAAGCTATAAATAGTTAACATGTTAGTATAAGAGCTTGAAAATAATTTGATAGTGGATAACTCTAATATTTAAGAGTAGTTAAAACGATACTAAATATAAATAAAGAAAGATATTATAAAATTAGAAAAAAATTAAAATAAAATGACATTTTTAAATGTCCAAAAAGCACTTCCAAAGTAGAGTTTTGATTCAATGATTTAGAATGTTAAAAATGAAATTTACAAAGCGTAACAAGAGTAAATTAAATTATGCAATTATAATGCTAATATTTTTGAGCAAAATAAATAAATAAATTTAATTATAGAGCGCGTAGCACTCTCGTTGGCGCGCAGCTCTTTAAAAAAAATGTTTCATACTGACAAGAATGTTTGTTACTGATAAAATTATCAGATACTGATAAACCTTGTTCAATACTGGTATAATTATTCAGTACTGCTAAAAATGTTCAATACTGATATAATTTTAGAATACTCGTAATCTTTAATACTTGCTGGAGGTCCAAGGACATGGCAGGATTGTGTCTCATTGCATCACCAAAGCAGAGGACGACATGTGTCAATTATGGGTACTTAAATTCCCCACCTCTGATGAAGCTCGCAATATTATTTCTTTTTTGTTTCAGTATTAAAAATAAACGAAATCAAGTCAAGCCAACGTCGAAGATCTAAGAATCTTATGTCTCGAGGTCAAACCAAAGCAGAGGAAGACATAAAGTCGATTATAGGTACTTAACTTCCCCAACCTCTGATGAAGATGACCTTGTTGTTCACCTTCGAACAACTATGGCGGTTTTAAAGAAAAAAAAATATAATAATAAGCTAAGATTCAACATAGTTAAAGAAAGATAGAGCATTAATAGGAGTGTATAAAATAGTTAGTAAGTTAAATAAAATATTTGGAATCATAATTGATAAAGTAGCAAAATAGTTAAATTTAGGTAAGTGAATAGCTAGTTTAACTGAATATTTAATTCTCAAAAGAGCAAGAGGTAATTATTATTTTAATTAAGTAGAAAGCTAAACTAATGTTGTAATAATCACATATTCTAGGTAAGTATTTTTAATTCAATTTAGTGTCATAAAATTAAAATTTACCATTGTCAAATTTAAAAATAAACTAAGACTTATCTCAAGGTAAATATTTAGTATTTTAGACTTGATATTGACGGGCCATTCAGCTCAAGTTTATCAATAGCTTTAACAAGTGACATGAAATGAATTGTTTCCGGAAGTTTTGATAAAACGATAAAAATCTGGTCTTTCTAAACAGGAAGCTGATTCGAACTCTGGAAGGTCACTCAGATAACGTATAAAGTATTTAGATTAGATCTGATTCGAGTGTTATATTTTCTGGATCTAATGATTAAACGATTAAGGTTTGAAATTTGAATAAGGGAGATTGTATTTAGACTCTTTAAGGGAATACATCATATATAAATTCTATAACATTGAGTAAAGACAATATATGGTTGGTAACTGGAGCTGCGGATGGAAATGTGAGAAGTTAGAATGTTGCAAGATGAGTGAAAAAGAGCTCTTAAATTTGATATTTTACGGTAAAAAAAATATTTAAGCTAGTTAAAATCTCTTAAATATCTGTTCAATAGGATTTAAAAAAGAATAAAGATCTAAAAGAATTTATAAACACAAAAGATTTGTTTTGATATTGTCAGGTTAGTAAATAAAAAATTTATAAAGCTTAAAAAAATATAGAAATCGAAAATTAAAAAAGTTCTATATGAAGTTTTGAAATAATGTGAAAAAGAGTAATAAAGAAAAAATACGGTTGTGCAAAATAAATTAAAAAAGTGAAAATTAAAATCAATTATTTAATTAAAAAAATTTTTAATGCTATCATATATAAAATAATAAGTTTTGAAAACTTAAAAATAAAGTTAAAATCTAAAAAATAAAAAAAAGATTAAAGTTAATATATTTATCTATTAAACGATAAAAAAGATAAAAAATTCTATAAAAAATGATAAAAAATTTAAATTTCTTCGTAATAAAAAAGTAATAATTTAACTTTTGATTTTTTATCAGTTAAAAAAATAAATTTGTAAGAAAAAAAACAGAAATAAAAGTAAAATATATAAATAAAAAACTAAAAAAAGATAGAAAAAAACAGAGAGTATGATAAATAAAAATATTTATTGGTTTATAAATTCTTGTTAGTTAAAAAAAGTTTTATGCACTGATAAAAGTACTAGCGAGAGGAAGTAATATCTTTTTAGAAATGTAAATAAAAAAAAAATTTTTGAAAAAATCAAAGAAGTAAAGCAAGAAAAAGAGTTTGAGTAGCTGATTTAAGACAGTTAATGCAAAGTTTAGAGTAAGATTAGTTTAAAATATTAACATTTTTATTAAAGAGAGATATTATAATACTAGCTGCTAAAAAAATTTTCTAGAAATTATTTCCTTATTATTTAGTTTTAATCTAAACTCCAGAACTTTCTTTAAATACTTCAAAGGATTAGATTACTTTCATATTTTGCTTTAAAAACTATAAAATTTCTGCTCTTAAGTTGAAAATACCAATGTGCAAAAATTTTGCATCTGCAATAAAAAATAGCTTAATTATTGTAGTTTTTAAATTGAATTGCAAAGTTTTAACAAAACAAAATAAATTAACCTATTGATGCGGAAGTAGTTTGCGATCAAATATTTAACGTTATAATGACAATAAAAGTTTGAATAGTGCATAAAATAAGACAGTAATTATTTTTTATAAAAGGATTACTAAATAAACATTGATTATACATTTATCTAAAAATACAGGGATTAAAAATATATTTAACACACTTCTAAAACATTATAAATTTATTATTAGCCGCAGATTGACTAAATAAATACTATATAACCTTCAAATATTTTTAAGCTCTTAAAATTTTATAACTTTATCCAAAAATACTATAATTACTAAGAATTAAAAAATAGAAAGCTTAAATCATTAATTTTGAAATATTCTTGTTAATCTTTTTTATTCCTTTCCTTCTAATACTTGATGATTCTTTCATAATCATTGTCATTTTTTAATTTTTAACCTTCTCCTATTCTCTGTTGAAGTAATCTAAATAAAGATTTATTTCCTTTCACACTTCATCATTTATCCCAAATTTAAATTAGTTTTTAAAGTGATTTATCTAATAATTTTTTAATTAATTGAATTATTAGAATAAGATTATTATTTTGCTTGTCTATCTTTAAATGATATTTAACTATAAATTTTTTATCTAGAAGTAGAAAATCTAAATAATAATATAATCTTATTTAAAATAAAGGGGTTTATTAAAAAATAATAATGAGACTAAAGTTTAGATAGAGAGAGTTAGTATAATCTAAAGAATAAGGAAATAATAATAAGTAGACTATTAAACTAAGAGTATTTCTATTAATAATGTAATGATCATAAGTCTACAAGCTGTAAATATTAATAAGATAATATTTAGTTTAATTATATATAATAGAAGCCATTAAGTTAATAATACTACTATATGAAAGATAACTTTCTGAGTCTTTTTAAATTAGTAGATTATTATTAAACATACAAAAGATGGATATTAATAATACTAAGATAAATTAAAGATATCTTAATAGGTTTTAATATGCTAAATTTCTTTTTTATAAATACAATATTTTTCATTATTTAAGAGTATAATAGAGACATTAGTGTTGTAAAGTCAGTCCTAACTATATAAAGTGTCTCTTAGCTCATTTTATTTAAAATGCTTTATTTATTTTATTATATATTAGTGAAATTTAAATGATAACGAATTATTTATTTGTAAGAATGAAATCTAACTATAGGAAAAGTTAAAATTCTAAACTAGGCGAAGGATTAATATAGAAGATATTAAAGTTAGAAAGATTATTTGTAATATAATTAAATAATAAGACAAAGACAATTTAAATCAAGTATTAAAGAATCTTCACAGTTAAGTAGTAAGATATAAATTACTTTTGTACGAATTTAGTTAAAGATAGCCACTTAATTAATTAATTTCAACTAAAAAAGTTTTTGGACCGGAAACTCCTTTCCGATTGCACGACCCAACGCTCTCTTTTTATGGAATAACGGGGATATCCTGTTGTGCTCCAGGCACAGCTGCTAGGGAGATCCATCGCTATGAGCAGCCAGGCTTCAAGCCCCTACCAAGAGCGGATAATCTCAAAGACAATGTTCCCTTCAGAAAATGACTCTGACCTGGGACTTTCTCAGCGACAGGAAAGGAACTTGTTCCTAGCCATAAAATCAGAAAGTGTCGTCACGAAGGTCATTCTCAGCTCCCACCATCTTTTAATTATTAAAGATAGCCATTTAAATCATCAAAAATTATTTTATTAAATATCTTTTCACTTTTAACCATTTTAGTTGGAGAGTATCTTTAATATATTTTATAAATTAAATAAGGTAAATAAAGAAAGTTTACCCTAGGGTCGTCTACTATTGCTATATTTACTCTTTTCTTTTTTTAAAGAAAATTCGATGCTAGATTTATTTAGCTACTTTGTAGAATACAAATTGCCATTTCTTGAAGTGCATCTGTTTCTTAAAGAATATTTGACTCACTTCAGCAAGTCTCTAAACATCTCTCCATTTTTTTGTACTTTGTTACTTATATAGTACAAATGATAGTTTGAAAAATTCTATTATTAGACAAGCTACCTTCTTTTTTTTCTAGATATAAACCCTCTTTAAACTATACTTAGCTAATACGATAAACTTCTCTTTCGTAAGTATCCCATAAGCAAGATCTCGTTCAAGTTTACTAATAGCCTAGTTTTAAAATAGGCTATTATGTTTTAAATTGTTAATTCATCACTAAGGATCTCCATATCATCTGAATCTAGTTAGATGAGGTATTAAGAGAAATCTATTTGAATTGACATTAACCTTTTATGTTATTTTCTTCCTAAAAGAATCTAATTTAATTCAGTCTAAAACAATTATTCATAGGCTGGATGCTTTATGCTTGCTATTAAAAATCGCCAAGATTAGCTTTTACAGTTTTCCTGATTTTATAAAGAGTAATTACGGATTCTCTTCTTCTGATTGCAATCTTTTAGTAAATCTCTTTTTCTTGCTCATGATTAGTTAGTTCCTACTAAGGATAAGTTGAAGATGCTTGTAGAGGATTACTTTAAATGTTCTTTCAAAGTAAGTTTGTTTTTTAATAATTTTTCAATTGTTCCGCTATTTTAAGACTTTGGCTTAGTAAGTTCTTATTTTGAATTACTGTGATTTGCTACTTGGTACCTTAAGGAGAGAATGCATTAAGTTACATTCTTTAGTAGTACGATCAAAAAATGTTATTGTAATCCTAAAATAATCTATTTTTTCCCTGAAAATTTTCTTTTAATTTGTAAAATAAATTTTGAGGAAAATTAGCTCTTCTTTAAGGATTTAGAAAGCTTTGCTAATATTATTAAAGGCTTTCCTTTCTGCTTTAGAATTAAGGAAATTTTTTTATAATTTGCACTTGAAATATTTGTACGATTGGCTGGTATATCATCACTCCTCTTTTACAACTAGAAAGAACTAATTGTCAGAGTCTTGTTAATCATATATCACTATTATTTTCAGCTTCATTAATTAACTCTTGAAAGAAGTTAAGCCATCATTTGATTAAATATTCAGTTTAGTATCAATGTAGCGTATTTTGATATATAGTTCATAGTTCTCACCATAATGTCTGCGTGTTGCTTTTTAGATCTTATTCTACTCTCCAAATTCATCGTTAAAGCTTAGAATCGCTTTTTTATAGCAATTAAAAGGTTTTATTTACATTTATTAAGCGTTCTAAATATTTAAAATATTTTTTAATTTGTAAAGGTTACTCGGAGGCTCTTGTCGTGGCAAAAATCCTATAAGTGGAATACCATTTAAAGAAGATCTTTTAAGAAATGTTCTTAAATGAATTGAAGTAAAGAATTTAGTCCTAGTCCTAGTTGGTTTATACTAACTTTTATTTTTTTTATGTTTTGAGATGCTAATTGATTTTGTCTACTTGTGTATTTCATCTTTTCTATTTTATGAGTACTGATTTATCTTTTCCTCAGTTCCAGAATCTTAAAAAGATTTTCTAAACTTCTTACTCAATTTTTTAAACTTTTAAGATGATTATGTTAGTTTTGGATTAATATCAAGTTAACTCTAAATTGACTAGTTTTATAAATGTGTCCTATTAAAAGTACGTAATTTCTTCTCCTATTTTTCTTAATGTAGTAGTTACTTGAGAAGCTATAATTTTTAGTAAATGATTATAACCTCATATTAGCTTATTTTTATTTTAAGGTTTCATATATCAAAACTGGAAAATGCCTTCTATTATTCCTCAACAAACCGATTTATTAAGCAAACTTATCTTAATTGACTTAAAAAGATACCTTTCATTGAACTTAGGTATCTACTTTTATGTGCAAGTACTTTTTTAAAATTGTCTAGCATTTGAATTTTATTAGTATCTCGTTCTCCTTTCTGAATACCTCTTAATATCTTATTTTTATCTTAGATATGGATGAATAATCTACTAGAAACATTCTAGCTCTTTCGAGTAAAATTACTTCCTCTAAAAACTTATTTTTCATCAGTCAAAAGCTCTATTTTCACTTGAAGTGCTTTTTTTCTTGTCGTTTATTCTAATATAGACTTATTTTACCTTAATGTAGTCTTCGAAAGTTTAGTTTTCTTTCTAAGAAATCTCAGTAGTGAAATTCCTTAACAAATTTAGACTTAAAGCTTAGACAGTTAGACATATATTTTTAAACTAGCCATTCTTTCTCTACTCAATTCTTGCTCTTTGAATTTAAAGGTTATTGATCTAGTTATTGCTTATCCTTTTAAATATTCAACTATATCTTATGAAGGTGAAAGAAAATACTAAATATTTTAAAGAACTAATCTCTCTTTAGTCTATTAAAAATAACTTTTTTCAACAGTGTTATTAGTAGATCCTGATTCCCCTGTCCATCTTATATTGTTTAGTTAGCTTATTAAACTTTCTTCTTGAATTACGACAAATTTATTATAAATTAAGGCTATGGATGCTAGTTTTAGTTTAAAATAGACTTTTAGTAATTTATTAATTATATCTCTTGTTAGGTTGTTTTAATAACTAGAATATGAATGTACCTTAAATCTTTTTTTACTTTAATTGTCTTTAAATACGAATATGAGATTTTTAACTCTATTCTTATTATTAACCTAATTCTTCATTTTGACTGTTTTAATTAAAAAGAAAAAAGCTATAGTTAGTTTGCTACCTACTCTTTCTTCTTTATAGCACCTTCAAGTTCCTTGCTTTTTATCAAGTTATATCATCATAGCTTGTTACAAACTTTTATTATTAAGTTTGCTTAGACTTTAGATCTGCATTAATTAATATACTAATTAGATTTAAAGTTAAAATTTATCTAACTCTATATAAATAGAATTTCTTTGCTGCTTTATATTTACTTTAGATATCAGAATTATTCTACAGTGCTTAATTGCTATCAATTGGTTGAGAAGAGATAAATTCCTTTAATTCCTTATATTAAGCTTTCATTTTTTATTTTCTGTTCGTTTTTTAAATAAAATTAGTTTTCTATATTTATATTTACGTAGCTAACTTCTTCTTTCTTAAGATGTTTTTAACATTTTCTTATCTTTTTAAATAATTTTGATTTAACTATATTTTTATTTTTATCTATAGTAAATAGATTTTTGGAATTAATTTAATTAAGCATGCACAAATAATTACTCTTAGATTATAAATAATCATTGAATATTCTTCTTATCTGGAATCTTAAGCAAATATTTATTAAGTGAATTTTATTTAACCTATAATTGCTTTTTATCTAATTGTATTTTTGCAAAATAAATCTTTTAATTTCCTTTTATTTTTTATTTCATTAATTTCTTTAATAAAAAACAATTTAATTTCTATCAATTAATTAAGATATTTAGTTACCTCTAAGTAAATCATTCTTAGATAATTAACTTTAGTTTAAAATTAGATTAAGATTTTAACTACTGATTACAATTTTATCCTTGATTTAATGCTTTTTAACTGTTTTAATAGTTTATTTTTCATATGTAGATACTTCTAAGCTATAGATAGTATGATAACTATTTTCTACCTACCTTTGATGCATAAACTATAATAGATATTATTACTATTTTGAACTAAAAAAAATTCAAAAACAATAAATTAAGATATTAAGCTTATATCATTTTGAACTTTAGTATTTTAATTTATTTACTCTTTAATTAGCTATACTATTAAATGACTTATTTTCTATTCTTCTCTAAATTTAAAAGTTTGGATTTTTCAAAAAAAAGTGAAGATAATTTTAAAAGATCAAAATGATTGATTAGTTGGTATATTAAGCTGTACTACTGTTAGTTAGTTTCCTTCAAGATTAAAATACATAACATTTGCTGATAATATCTAAAATAATTTTGAAAGCTAGGTTCTAAAATAAAAAAGTACGCAATTTTATAATTATGCAGTAAATAAATTAGGAGAAATAGTTTAATCAGCAAAAATAAAAAGTTATTATATATAAATGTGGAAAATAAAATAAAAAAATGAAGCCTGGCTTTTTTACCAAATAAAATTAGAAAGGTAAAAATTAATAAGAATCTGAAGAGAAAAAGTAGAAACAATCAAAATTGAGGAAGCGAATGTCCACACATCCTAAGTAATAAGAAAGAAATCCAGTTGACTAAGATTTTTCAGAAATTAATATATTGAGGATCAAAATAGCATTGAGTAACTTACAGAATTAGAAAAAAATTTAGCTTAATTATATTAAAAAGCTTAAGGAGTAAAATCAAATATTGATAGAGAATCGTGAAAACATTGAAGATAGATTAATTAAATAAGAAAGAGAAATGGATGCCTATTGAAATATTCAAACTTACTGATCTTAGCAAATATAGTAAATGAAATTAATTAATTTCAACTAAAAAAGTTTTTGGACCGGAAACTCCTTTCCGATTGCACGACCCAACGCTTTCTTTTTATGGAATAACGGGGATATCCTGTTGTGCTCCAGGCACAGCTGCTAGGGAGCTCCATCGCTATGAGCAGCCAGGCTTCAAGCCCCTACCAAGAGCGGATAATCTCAAAGACAATGTTCCCTTCAGAAAATGACTCTGACCAGGGACTTTCTCAGCAACAGGAAAGGAACTTGTTCCTAGCCATAAAACCAGAAAGTGTTGTCACGAAGGTCATTCTCAGCTCCCACCATCTTTTCAATTATATATAGTAAATGAAATAATAATAATAATATACTTAAAGTTATTAGAGTTTTGCATTCTCTGGAATTGCAACCAGTTCCTGCGGATAGTTTTTTTAACGTGGGTGTAATCCACGACCTTTTTATTAAGTGGAAGGTTACCACTGTAACCGTTCAAGTGGTCTTGCAAAAAGCTTTTATTTGTAGATCCCCGTTGGAGTTATTCATAGTTTATTGAGTTGTCTCCATGTTCTTTTCTGCTCTTATTCGTTTATTTTCTTTCATTATCAACAGTTTTTTAAAATATGTTGATTTGATTTGCAACATCAACAAAGTTTGTATTATTGTCTTTATTTCGTTCTTTTTTATGATAATTTATTTTCTATATTTTCTAATCTTTTAATGAAACTTGTAGCAATCATTTCTTTTTCTGGATTCAATTCTGTTTTTAATTCTATTGGTATTTTTTCTATTTCCATTTTTGTGTCATATTTAAAATTTTATTATGATTAAGTTCAGAGTTATTCTTCCGTTATTAATTTGCTACAAATAAGTTATCTTCTAAGTATTAGTAATTCGTTGTTCTAATCTTCTATGTTACTCATTAGTTCCCGTATTTTTTCGCCTAAGTTGTAAGTTGTTTCTTCATAATTTGAGATTACCTTTTACATTTGATCTAATTAAATTTAAAGTTTTTGATTAGTTTCGTTTTTAGGTTAACTTATCTCTATTTATCCTACCATAACTTTACCTTCTGAAGAAGAGCTTGACTCCTCCTATTGTTATTATTTTTTCTAAATTTCTTTTGCCGCTTTTCTCTTTAGGTTTCTAAGTTAATTTTTTGAGAGTCTAAGAGATTAATCCATTTTTTTTTTTTTTTTATAGTAAATGAAATTAGACTCATAATCATAATAGATTAAATAAATAGAACGTGCATAATACTCAGAACCAATTGCTATATTGGGGCAAAATCAAAATTTAATAATAGTTTTAAAATAATTAACATGGTTGTCAAATGGAAATTGTAAAAAGACCAAAAATTTATCAGAATACAATGAAGAGTAGAAAGTGCAATTACTGCAAGAAAAATGGACACTAATACAAATAGTATAGAAATTTCTATGTATTCAAGAATGAATTTAATTAGAGAGCTAATAGACTCACACAAAGAATTTATATTACTGAGAGAGGATCTTTTTATCAAACTAAAGAGACAAGCGCCAAAAGAATAGTAGAAAGATAGATGGATGAAAGATGGAGAGAGAAGAGAAATACAATATTTAAGACAAGATAAAATAGAAATGAAACTATAAACTTTTCTTTTTATCCACCAGACTATTCTGGCTGGAAAGAGGGAAATTTGTGAAAATCCAAGAAGACCTCTAAACAATTTTATCTATTATTATATATATATAAAATGGCTTCTAAGAAATAACAGAACTTTGAACAAAACATTTAAACAGGAAAATTCTCTAAAAAATAAAAAAAAGAAATAATTACAATGAGTGAAAGTGAGAAATATGATTGATATGACGAACATTAACCACTTGGAAATCCAGAATTAAAAAAACTTCCGACACTAACTCAAATAGAAATATTATCTAAGTCATTAAAAGAGTTTATGTTTAAAAATAGATACCTCACTGATAAAGTAGAAAAATTAGAAAAACTAATAACGTCTTTACTTGAGAAACAATATTAATCATCATAAGAAATAGAAAAAAAACTAGAACAAAGAATTCTTTAAATTTAATAATAAATTCAGATTACGCCATTTTCGTTTTAACAGAATTAATCAGATCCTATGGAAATAGAAAATGAAGCCTCAAATTAAAATAAACAGTAAACGTTTATTTAAGATAAGTAGTAAATTTAAATTAAGTAAGGGTTACAGGAATAATAGTTTAAAAGAAGAATAAAATGCTACGTGTGCAATAAATAACATCAATGAAAATACTGCTACTAACTAAGCGAAATTTAAAGAAAGAATAAATAAGATATTTTTAGAAAACTATTTAGGATATATCCAACATAAAGCGGAAAAATTTATAGAAAAAAATTCTTTAATTCAAATCTTAATCCAAATAATTAGAAACGCTAAGTGCAAGACCAAAACTATTCCGAATATTAAAGGATGGTGCGCTAATGAAGTGCTGCACCGCCTAACTAAGCCTAGTAGGAATTCAAGACAAACTAATAGAGACAAGCTGATAGAATAGGTCAGATGGCTGACTACTAAGGCTTTAACAAAGCTTTTTAACTTTAACTTTTTATAAATGTGGAAAAAGCTTAAATATAAAATTTAATTAGCTCTTTTAAAGAAGATTATTATGATAGCAGTTTATAAATGCTATATAAATAGTTATATAAAGATGATTAATATAAAAAATTATTATTTTTATTAAACAATAAAATTATTAAAATTATCTAGATAGTTTAATTTTAAAGAAATATTTTACCTTTTTTAATTAATTAGCAGTTAGTTCTTTAATTTTTGTTATTTTCCGAGTTATTCCCTTGTATAGATTGACTATTTTTTTATAAATGAATGATACGAAAGTTTAAAACTAAAACAAATTTTTGAGTAATCTAATTTCTTTTAATTTACTAAACTTTAATTTTTTATTTAGGTAATTCTTAGTTTATTTCTACTAACTTTATTAACTCTCTTATATTTATAAAGATCAAATATCTTTTTATTTGAGATTTAACTATTTCAATCAAAAATGTTATTTCAACTAGCATTTAATTTTAATGCTTTTCAAATTTAATTATAATAAACTCACATAATTAACACTAATTAACACTCTACATTATAATTAATCTTATAAGATATTTCTCTCCAAATAATTAATTTAAAAGCTTAAGCAACGTAAAGATAGGAAAGCAAATTAATAAATTTTAATATTAAAAGCAATTATTTAAAATTAAACTTATTAAACGAGTCTCCATTAAATTAAAAAGCTTACTAAGTTAATATTAAAATACTATTTGATGTAGTTATAAATATAGATTTGGTAAATAAATAAAGATTTAAGTTTATAAGCAAAATGTATTAGGAATAGTAAATCATTAAGTTAATAAAATATATTATAATATAATTAAATTTCTATCTTATTAAAATGAAATTTCGCTAGCATTCTTGAAAAAAGGTAAATATTAAAAGAACATGATATATGAATAATAATAATAAAGATTAAGTTTAAATCAATAATAAAACAAATAAATTAAGATAAAATCTTATAAAAAATAAGATGATAAATAAAAAATGTTTAAAAAGGGAGAAATTATATAATAAATACTTTAGTAGATCTAATCTCAATATACTCAAATTTAATTATATCTTAATATTTAATAAAAAATTAACTTAAATAAATAATAGAAAATTTGGCTAAATAAAAGTTGCAAGTAAAATAGAAATAAAAAAGGATAAGATAATTATAACTTAATTTCTAAAGAAACATAATTAAATCTATAAATAATTTCTTTACAGTTTAATATTAAGAAATATGTAAATTTATTTATAGATTTACCTTTTAAATATACTAGTCAGCAAAATTAAATAATGAAAAGAAAATAAACTATAACTCATTATTGGTAAATAATCTTAATATCATTTAGCAATTCAAAACCTATTAAGTTTCTATTACAATTATAGTATGCTTAAATAAAGACAATTTAACAAACTAATCTCCTTTAGATTATCAATTTACTTTAAGTTAATAAAAATATTAAAAATAGCATAAGAAATATTGGATCTATTAAATCAGCATACACTATTAAAAGTTATATTATAAAGATATTATAAAATTAATATATATTCCTCGTATCTAATTATTATGTAATTGAATAAAAAAATGAATTAAAAATATATTAAAGATGGTTTATATTTAAATACATATGTTGTATTTATTAAATATCATCTATTAGCTATTTAAAATAAATTCCTTGCTTCTATCTTATCTTTTAAGAAGTATTCTAAACTAATAATTTTTATTTAAATAATGTATTAAATATTTTCTCCTTTAAGCCAGGAATATTATTGAAACTATTAAATTACAATATTTTAACTTTCATAAATATATCCTTAAATTATAAATATCAAAGTATTTTTTAGTTTAGCTTAGTATATCAAAGCTATATCTTATAATATTAAAAAATAATAGTCAAAAAAATAAAAGAAAATAGCAATATAGAAACAAGTAAGTAAATAAAGGATAAAATACCTTTGAAGCATTTTATACCTATTTAATTTAACTTAAATTATTTAAATAGCAATAAATAGCTTATATACTTTTATAAGCTAATTCAAATTAATAGACAATTAATTAAACTAGAAATTAGCTTAATTTTATAATAATTAAAGAAAGCAAGGATTTATTTAGATTAGGTAGAGTAATTAAATTATTAGTAAAAGCATTATGCATAACAAGAAAATGCCTAGTATAGCAAATTATATAGTATTGAAGAAATAACTTAAATATATCCATTTTGATATTTAAGTATTTTAGGTTAATTTAAAAAAGAAAATTTAAAAACAAACTAATTATTAAAATAAAAATTTTCGTTATTCCCATAGAAAAATTATATTATAACCCATTTAACTTTCAGAAACAATTTATGTTAAAGAAGACTAAAATTATTTCTTATGTTAGCAAGATTAAACATTAAAATATATTCTAATTTCAATAAAATTAAGAAAAATCAATATAAATAAAATTAAAGATAAATACTTGATAATGAAGAAAATATATAAGATTAATAAAATGAAAAATTTCAATAAATATTTGAATTATATTATCTATTTTATTATATATTCTTTTTAAAACCGCCATTGTTGTTCGAAGGTGAACAACAAGGTCATCTTCATCAGAGGTTAGGGAAGTTAAGTACCCATAATCGACTTTATGTCTTCCTCTGATTTGGTTTGGCCTCGAGACATAAGATTCTTAGACCTTCGACACTGGCTTAGCTTGGCTTCGTTTATTTTTAATTCTGGAACTAAAAAGAAATAATATTGCGAGCTTCATCTGAGGTGAGGAAATAGAGTACCCATATCTGGCACATTTCGTCCTCTGCTTTGGTGATGCAATGAGACACAATAATGTCATGTCCTGGACCTCCAGCAAGTATTAAAAATTACAACTATCATAAAATTATATCAGTATTGAACATTTTTATCAGTACTGAATAATTATACCAGTATTGAAAAAGGTTTATCAGTGTCTGATAATTTTATCAGTAACAAACATTCTCGTCTGTATGAAACATTTTTTTTTTAAATGCGTCCAAAGATTGTGCTTCTCTCACTATGTTCAAATTTATTTATTTATTTATTTATAAAACTTGATTAATAAGAAAAGAATTAAAAACTAAAAATAGCAAATAATGTATAAAAAATGGTAACATGTAAAAAAAATCAATAAAACTTAGCCAAAAAAGAAATAAGAAGGAAAGAAAATGAAGAAAAAAATGATGAAGATATGAAACTATAAGCGAAGAATTTTTATTACATGAAGGGTCACTTGAAAAAATAGAACGTATCGAAAAAATTTCTAAAGACTTAAAACAAAAACGGTGCCATAAGATCAATAAAATAAGTTATTAATTTATTATGTATATAAATAGATTAAATACTCAAAAAATATATAATTATAAAAAAACATATAATAATGAGTATTTGATGTGGCTATATCCAGTATTCAGAGTTCATCGTATCGGGAAGTTATGATAAGACGGTGAGACTATGGGACGTCAAGACAGGTACCTGTAAGACCATGAGTGGTCACACTAGTCATGTATGATCTGTTGCTATATCCAGTGATTGAGAGTTCATCGTAGTGGGAAGTTTTTATAAGACGGTGAGACTATGGGACGTCAAGACAGGTACCTGTAAGACCATGAGTGGTCACACTAGTTATGTATATGCTGTGGCTATATCCAGTGATTCAGAGTTCATCGTATCGGGAAGTTTTTATAATACGGTGAGAATATGGGACGTCAAGACAGGTACCTGTAAGACCATGAGTGGTCACACTAGTTATGTATCATCTGTGGCTATATCCAGTGATTCAGAGTTCATCGTATCGGGAAGTAATGATAATACGGTGAGACTATGGGACGTCAAGACAGGTACCTGTAAGACCATGAGTGGTCACACTAGTCATGTATGATCTGTGGCTATATCCAGTGATTCAGAGTTCATCGTATCGGGAAGTTTTTATAATACGGTGAGAATATGGGACGTCAAGACAGGTACCTGTAAGACCATGAGTGGTCACACTAGTTATGTATCATCTGTGGCTATATCCAGTGATTCAGAGTTCATCGTATCGGGAAGTGATGATAAGACGGTGAGACTATGGGACGTCAAGACAGGTACCTGTAAGACCATGAGTGGTCACACTAGTTATGTATTATCTGTGGCTATATCCAGTGATTCAGAGTTCATCGTATCGGGAAGTAGATATAATACGGTGAGAATATGGGACGTCAAGACAGGTACCTGTAAGACCATGAGTGGTCACACTAGTTATGTATCATCTGTGGCTATATCCAGTGATTGAGAGTTCATCGTATCGGGAAGTTATGATTAGACGGTGAGACTATGGGACGTCAAGACAGGTACCTGTAAGACCATGAGTGGTCACACTAGTCATGTATCATCTGTGGCTATATCCAGTGATTCAGAGTTCATCGTAGTGGGAAGTTATGATAAGACGGTGAGACTATGGGACGTCAAGACAGGTACCTGTAAGACCATGAGTGGTCACACTAGTTATGTATATGCTGTGGCTATATCCAGTGATTCAGAGTTCATCGTATCGGGAAGTTATGATAAGACGGTGAGACTATGGGACGTCAAGACAGGTACCTGTAAGACCATGAGTGGTCACACTAGTTATGTATATGCTGTGGCTGTATCCAGTGATTCAGAGTTCATCGTATCGGGAAGTCATGATTAGACGGTGAGACTATGGGACGTCAAGACAGGTACCTGTAAGACCATGAGTGGTCACACAGATTATGTATATGCTGTGGCTATATCCAGTGATTCAGAGTTCATCGTATCGGGAAGTCATGATAAGACGGTGAGACTATGGGACGTCAAGACAGGTACCTGTAAGACCATGAGTGGTCACACACATTATGTATATGCTGTGGTTATATCCAGTGATTCAGAGTTCATCGTATCGGGAAGTCATGATTAGACGGTGAGACTATGGGACGTCAAGACAGGTACCTGTAAGACCATGAGTGGTCACACAGATTATGTATATGCTGTGGCTATATCCAGTGATTCAGAGTTCATCGTATCGGGAAGTCATGATAAGACGGTGAGACTATGGGACGTCAAGACAGGTACCTGTAAGACCATGAGTGGTCACACTAGTCATGTATCATCTGTGGCTATATCCAGTGATTCAGAGTTCATCGTAGTGGGAAGTTATGATAAGACGGTGAGACTATGGGACGTCAAGACAGGTACCTGTAAGACCATGAGTGGTCACACTAGTTATGTATATGCTGTGGCTATATCCAGTGATTCAGAGTTCATCGTATCGGGAAGTCATGATTAGACGGTGAGACTATGGGACGTCAAGACAGGTACCTGTAAGACCATGAGTGGTCACACTAGTTATGTATATGCTGTGGCTATATCCAGTGATTCAGAGTTCATCGTATCGGGAAGTCATGATAAGACGGTGAGACTATGGGACGTCAAGACAGGTACCTGTAAGACCATGAGTGGTCACACACATTATGTATATGCTGTGGTTATATCCAGTGATTCAGAGTTCATCGTATCGGGAAGTCATGATTAGACGGTGAGACTATGGGACGTCAAGACAGGTACCTGTAAGACCATGAGTGGTCACACAGATTATGTATATGCTGTGGCTATATCCAGTGATTCAGAGTTCATCGTATCGGGAAGTCATGATAAGACGGTGAGACTATGGGACGTCAAGACAGGTACCTGTAAGACCATGAGTGGTCACACTAGTTATGTATTATCTGTGGTTATATCCAGTGATTCAGAGTTCATCGTATCGGGAAGTCATGATAATACGGTGAGACTATAGGACGTCAAGACAGGTACCTGTAAGACCATGAGTGGTCACACTAGTCATGTATGATCTGTGGCTATATCCAGTGATTGAGAGTTCATCGTAGTGGGAAGTTATGATTAGACGGTGAGACTATGGGACGTCAAGACAGGTACCTGTAAGACCATGAGTGGTCACACTAGTTATGTATCATCTGTGGCTATATCCAGTGATTAAGAGTTCATCGTATCGGGAAGTTATGATAATACGGTGAGACTATGGGACGTCAAGACAGGTACCTGTAAGACCATGAGTGGTCACACACATTATGTATATGCTGTGGCTGTATCCAGTGATTCAGAGTTCATCGTATCGGGAAGTAGAGATAATACGGTGAGACTATGGGACGTCAAGACAGGTACCTGTAAGACCATGAGTGGTCACACTAGTCATGTATGATCTGTGGCTATATCCAGTGATTGAGAGTTCATCGTATCGGGAAGTTATGATTAGACGGTGAGACTATGGGACGTCAAGACAGGTACCTGTAAGACCATGAGTGGTCACACTAGTTATGTATCATCTGTGGCTATATCCAGTGATTCAGAGTTCATCGTATCGGGAAGTTATGATAAGACGGTGAGACTATGGGACGTCAAGACAGGTACCTGTAAGACCATGAGTGGTCACACTAGTTATGTATCATCTGTGGCTATATCCAGTGATTCAGAGTTCATCGTATCGGGAAGTAATGATAATACGGTGAGACTATGGGACGTCAAGACAGGTACCTGTAAGACCATGAGTGGTCACACTAGTTATGTATATGCTGTGGTTATATCCAGTGATTCAGAGTTCATCGTATCGGGAAGTGATGATAAGACGTTGAGACTATGGGACGTCAAGACAGGTACCTGTAAGACCATGAGTGGTCACACTAGTCATGTATGATCTGTGGCTATATCCAGTGATTGAGAGTTCATCGTATCGGGAAGTTATGATTAGACGGTGAGACTATGGGACGTCAAGACAGGTACCTGTAAGACCATGAGTGGTCACACTAGTTATGTATCATCTGTGGCTATATCCAGTGATTGAGAGTTCATCGTATCGGGAAGTTATGATAAGACGGTGAGACTATGGGACGTCAAGACAGGTACCTGTAAGACCATGAGTGGTCACACACATTATGTATATGCTGTGGCTGTATCCAGTGATTCAGAGTTCATCGTATCGGGAAGTAGAGATAATACGGTGAGACTATGGGACGTCAAGACAGGTACCTGTAAGACCATGAGTGGTCACACTAGTCATGTATGATCTGTGGCTATATCCAGTGATTGAGAGTTCATCGTATCGGGAAGTTATGATTAGACGGTGAGACTATGGGACGTCAAGACAGGTACCTGTAAGACCATGAGTGGTCACACTAGTTATGTATCATCTGTGGCTATATCCAGTGATTCAGAGTTCATCGTATCGGGAAGTTATGATAAGACGGTGAGACTATGGGACGTCAAGACAGGTACCTGTAAGACCATGAGTGGTCACACTAGTTATGTATCATCTGTGGCTATATCCAGTGATTCAGAGTTCATCGTATCGGGAAGTAATGATAATACGGTGAGACTATGGGACGTCAAGACAGGTACCTGTAAGACCATGAGTGGTCACACAGATTATGTATATGCTGTGGTTATATCCAGTGATTCAGAGTTCATCGTATCGGGAAGTGATGATAAGACGTTGAGACTATGGGACGTCAAGACAGGTACCTGTAAGACCATGAGTGGTCACACTAGTCATGTATGATCTGTGGCTATATCCAGTGATTGAGAGTTCATCGTATCGGGAAGTTATGATTAGACGGTGAGACTATGGGACGTCAAGACAGGTACCTGTAAGACCATGAGTGGTCACACTAGTTATGTATCATCTGTGGCTATATCCAGTGATTCAGAGTTCATCGTATCGGGAAGTTATGATAAGACGGTGAGACTATGGGACGTCAAGACAGGTACCTGTAAGACCATGAGTGGTCACACTAGTTATGTATCATCTGTGGCTATATCCAGTGATTCAGAGTTCATCGTATCGGGAAGTAATGATAATACGGTGAGACTATGGGACGTCAAGACAGGTACCTGTAAGACCATGAGTGGTCACACTAGTCATGTATGATCTGTGGCTATATCCAGTGATTCAGAGTTCATCGTATCGGGAAGTTATGATAAGACGGTGAGAATATGGGACGTCAAGACAGGTACCTGTAAGACCATGAGTGGTCACACTAGTTATGTATATGCTGTGGCTATATCCAGTGATTCAGAGTTCATCGTATCGGGAAGTTATGATTAGACGGTGAGACTATGGGACGTCAAGACAGCTACCTGTAAGACCATGAGTGGTCACACTAGTTATGTATGATCTGTGGCTATATCCAGTGATTCAGAGTTCATCGTATCGGGAAGTCATGATAAGACGGTGAGACTATGGGACGTCAAGACAGGTACCTGTAAGACCATGAGTGGTCACACTAGTCATGTATGATCTGTTGCTATATCCAGTGATTCAGAGTTCATCGTATCGGGAAGTCATGATAAGACGGTGAGACTATGGGACGTCAAGACAGGTACCTGTAAGACCATGAGTGGTCACACTAGTTATGTATCATCTGTGGCTATATCCAGTGATTGAGAGTTCATCGTATCGGGAGGTTTTTATAATACGGTGAGAATATGGGACGTCAAGACAGGTACCTGTAAGACCATGAGTGGTCACACTAGTTATGTATCATCTGTGGCTATATCCAGTGATTGAGAGTTCATCGTATCGGGGAGTTATGATAAGACGGTGAGACTATGGGACGTCAAGACAGGTACCTGTAAGACCATGAGTGGTCACACTAGTTATGTATCATCTGTGGCTATATCCAGTGATTCAGAGTTCATCGTATCGGGAAGTTTTTATAATACGGTGAGAATATGGGACGTCAAGACAGGTACCTGTAAGACCATGAGTGGTCACACTAGTTATGTATGATCTGTGGCTATATCCAGTGATTCAGAGTTCATCGTATCGGGAAGTCATGATAAGACGGTGAGACTATGGGACGTCAAGACAGGTACCTGTAAGACCATGAGTGGTCACACTAGTCATGTATCATCTGTGGCTATATCCAGTGATTCAGAGTTCATCGTAGTGGGAAGTTATGATAAGACGGTGAGACTATGGGACGTCAAGACAGGTACCTGTAAGACCATGAGTGGTCACACTAGTTATGTATCATCTGTGGCTATATCCAGTGATTCAGAGTTCATCGTATCGGGAAGTTTTTATAATACGGTGAGAATATGGGACGTCAAGACAGGTACCTGTAAGACCATGAGTGGTCACACACATTATGTATATGCTGTGGCTATATCCAGTGATTCAGAGTTCATCGTATCGGGAAGTGATGATAATACGGTGAGACTATGGGACGTCAAGACAGGTACCTGTAAGACCATGAGTGGTCACACTAGTCATGCATGATCTGTGGCTATATCCAGTGATTCAGAGTTCATCGTAATGGGAAGTGATGATAATACGGTGAGACTATGGGACGTCAAGACAGGTACCTGTAAGACCATGAGTGGTCACACTAGTCATGCATGATCTGTGGCTATATCCAGTGATTCAGAGTTCATCGTATCGGTAAGTCATGATAAGACGGTGAGACTATGGGACGTCAAGACAGGTACCTGTAAGACCATGAGTGGTCACACTAGTTATGTATATGCTGTGGTTATATCCAGTGATTCAGAGTTCATCGTATCGGGAAGTCATGATTAGACGGTGAGACTATGGGACGTCAAGACAGGTACCTGTAAGACCATGAGTGGTCACACTAGTTATGTATCATCTGTGGCTATATCCAGTGATTCAGAGTTCATCGTATCGGGAAGTGATGATAATACGGTGAGACTATGGGACGTCAAGACAGGTACCTGTAAGACCATGAGTGGTCACACTAGTCATGTATGATCTGTGGCTATATCCAGTGATTCAGAGTTCATCGTAATGGGAAGTTATGATAAGACGGTGAGACTATGGGACGTCAAGACAGGTACCTGTAAGACCATGAGTGGTCACACTAGTGTTGTATATGCTGTGGCTATATCCAGTGATTCAGAGTTCATCGTATCGGGAAGTAATGATAAGACGGTGAGACTATGGGACGTCAAGACAGGTACCTGTAAGACCATGAGTGGTCACACTAGTTATGTATATGCTGTGGCTATATCCAGTGATTCAGAGTTCATCGTATCGGGAAGTAATGATAAGACGGTGAGACTATGGGACGTCAAGACAGGTACCTGTAAGACCATGAGTGGTCACACTAGTTATGTATCATCTGTGGCTATATCCAGTGATTGAGAGTTCATCGTAGTGGGGAGTTATGATAAGACGGTGAGACTATGGGACGTCAAGACAGGTACCTGTAAGACCATGAGTGGTCACACTAGTCATGTATGATCTGTGGCTATATCCAGTGATTCAGAGTTCATCGTAATGGGAAGTTATGATAAGACGGTGAGACTATGGGACGTCAAGACAGGTACCTGTAAGACCATGAGTGGTCACACACATTATGTATGATCTGTGGCTATATCCAGTGATTCAGAGTTCATCGTATCGGGAAGTAATGATAAGACGGTGAGACTATGGGACGTCAAGACAGGTACCTGTAAGACCATGAGTGGTCACACTAGTCATGTATGATCTGTGGCTATATCCAGTGATTGAGAGTTCATCGTAGTGGGGAGTTATGATAAGACGGTGAGACTATGGGACGTCAAGACAGGTACCTGTAAGACCATGAGTGGTCACACTAGTCATGTATTATCTGTGGCTATATCCAGTGATTGAGAGTTCATCGTATCGGGAAGTCATGATAATACGGTGAGACTATGGGACGTCAAGACAGGTACCTGTAAGACCATGAGTGGTCACACTAGTTATGTATCATCTGTGGCTATATCCAGTGATTGAGAGTTCATCGTATCGGGAAGTTATGATAAGACGGTGAGACTATGGGACGTCAAGACAGGTACCTGTAAGACCATGAGTGGTCACACTAGTTATGTATCATCTGTGGCTATATCCAGTGATTCAGAGTTCATCGTATCGGGAAGTTTTTATAATACGGTGAGAATATGGGACGTCAAGACAGGTACCTGTAAGACCATGAGTGGTCACACTAGTTATGTATGATCTGTGGCTATATCCAGTGATTCAGAGTTCATCGTATCGGGAAGTCATGATAAGACGGTGAGACTATGGGACGTCAAGACAGGTACCTGTAAGACCATGAGTGGTCACACTAGTCATGTATCATCTGTGGCTATATCCAGTGATTCAGAGTTCATCGTAGTGGGAAGTTATGATAAGACGGTGAGACTATGGGACGTCAAGACAGGTACCTGTAAGACCATGAGTGGTCACACTAGTTATGTATCATCTGTGGCTATATCCAGTGATTCAGAGTTCATCGTATCGGGAAGTTTTTATAATACGGTGAGAATATGGGACGTCAAGACAGGTACCTGTAAGACCATGAGTGGTCACACACATTATGTATATGCTGTGGCTATATCCAGTGATTCAGAGTTCATCGTATCGGGAAGTGATGATAATACGGTGAGACTATGGGACGTCAAGACAGGTACCTGTAAGACCATGAGTGGTCACACTAGTCATGCATGATCTGTGGCTATATCCAGTGATTCAGAGTTCATCGTAATGGGAAGTGATGATAATACGGTGAGACTATGGGACGTCAAGACAGGTACCTGTAAGACCATGAGTGGTCACACTAGTCATGCATGATCTGTGGCTATATCCAGTGATTCAGAGTTCATCGTATCGGGAAGTTTTTATAATACGGTGAGAATATGGGACGTCAAGACAGGTACCTGTAAGACCATGAGTGGTCACACTAGTTATGTATTATCTGTGGCTATATCCAGTGATTCAGAGTTCATCGTAGTGGGAAGTCATGATAAGACGGTGAGACTATGGGACGTCAAGACAGGTACCTGTAAGACCATGAGTGGTCACACTAGTCATGTATGATCTGTGGCTATATCCAGTGATTCAGAGTTCATCGTAGTGGGAAGTTATGATAAGACGGTGAGACTATGGGACGTCAAGACAGGTACCTGTAAGACCATGAGTGGTCACACTAGTTATGTATCATCTGTGGCTATATCCAGTGATTCAGAGTTCATCGTATCGGGAAGTTTTTATAATACGGTGAGAATATGGGACGTCAAGACAGGTACCTGTAAGACCATGAGTGGTCACACTAGTTATGTATTATCTGTGGCTATATCCAGTGATTCAGAGTTCATCGTATCGGGAAGTCATGATAAGACGGTGAGACTATGGGACGTCAAGACAGGTACCTGTAAGACCATGAGTGGTCACACTAGTCATGTATCATCTGTGGCTATATCCAGTGATTCAGAGTTCATCGTAGTGGGAAGTTATGATAAGACGGTGAGACTATGGGACGTCAAGACAGGTACCTGTAAGACCATGAGTGGTCACACTAGTTATGTATCATCTGTGGCTATATCCAGTGATTCAGAGTTCATCGTATCGGGAAGTTTTTATAATACGGTGAGAATATGGGACGTCAAGACAGGTACCTGTAAGACCATGAGTGGTCACACACATTATGTATATGCTGTGGTTATATCCAGTGATTCAGAGTTCATCGTATCGGGAAGTGATGATAATACGGTGAGACTATGGGACGTCAAGACAGGTACCTGTAAGACCATGAGTGGTCACACTAGTCATGCATGATCTGTGGCTATATCCAGTGATTCAGAGTTCATCGTAATGGGAAGTTATGATAAGACGGTGAGACTATGGGACGTCAAGACAGGTACCTGTAAGACCATGAGTGGTCACACTAGTGTTGTATATGCTGTGGCTATATCCAGTGATTCAGAGTTCATCGTATCGGGAAGTAATGATAAGACGGTGAGACTATGGGACGTCAAGACAGGTACCTGTAAGACCATGAGTGGTCACACTAGTCATGTATGATCTGTGGCTATATCCAGTGATTGAGAGTTCATCGTAGTGGGGAGTTATGATAAGACGGTGAGACTATGGGACGTCAAGACAGGTACCTGTAAGACCATGAGTGGTCACACTAGTTATGTATCATCTGTGGCTATATCCAGTGATTCAGAGTTCATCGTATCGGGAAGTGATGATAATACGGTGAGACTATGGGACGTCAAGACAGGTACCTGTAAGACCATGAGTGGTCACACTAGTCATGTATGATCTGTGGCTATATCCAGTGATTCAGAGTTCATCGTAATGGGAAGTTATGATAAGACGGTGAGACTATGGGACGTCAAGACAGGTACCTGTAAGACCATGAGTGGTCACACTAGTGTTGTATATGCTGTGGCTATATCCAGTGATTCAGAGTTCATCGTATCGGGAAGTAATGATAAGACGGTGAGACTATGGGACGTCAAGACAGGTACCTGTAAGACCATGAGTGGTCACACTAGTTATGTATCATCTGTGGCTATATCCAGTGATTCAGAGTTCATCGTATCGGGAAGTTATGATAAGACGGTGAGAATATGGGACGTCAAGACAGGTACCTGTAAGACCATGAGTGGTCACACTAGTTATGTATCATCTGTGGCTATATCCAGTGATTCAGAGTTCATCGTATCGGGAAGTTATGATAAGACGGTGAGACTATGGGACGTCAAGACAGGTACCTGTAAGACCATGAGTGGTCACACTAGTCATGTATGATCTGTGGCTATATCCAGTGATTGAGAGTTCATCGTAGTGGGGAGTTATGATAAGACGGTGAGACTATGGGACGTCAAGACAGGTACCTGTAAGACCATGAGTGGTCACACTAGTCATGTATGATCTGTGGCTATATCCAGTGATTGAGAGTTCATCGTAGTGGGAAGTTATGATTAGACGGTGAGACTATGGGACGTCAAGACAGGTACCTGTAAGACCATGAGTGGTCACACTAGTTATGTATCATCTGTGGCTATATCCAGTGATTCAGAGTTCATCGTATCGGGAAGTCATGATAATACGGTGAGACTATGGGACGTCAAGACAGGTACCTGTAAGACCATGAGTGGTCACACTAGTCATGTATGATCTGTGGCTATATCCAGTGATTGAGAGTTCATCGTACTGGGAAGTTATGATAAGACGGTGAGACTATGGGACGTCAAGACAGGTACCTGTAAGACCATGAGTGGTCACACTAGTTATGTATCATCTGTGGCTATATCCAGTGATTCAGAGTTCATCGTATCGGGAAGTAATGATAAGACGGTGAGACTATGGGACGTCAAGACAGGTACCTGTAAGACCATGAGTGGTCACACTAGTCATGTATGATCTGTGGCTATATCCAGTGATTGAGAGTTCATCGTAGTGGGGAGTTATGATAAGACGGTGAGACTATGGGACGTCAAGACAGGTACCTGTAAGACCATGAGTGGTCACACTAGTCATGTATGATCTGTGGCTATATCCAGTGATTCAGAGTTCATCGTAGTGGGAAGTTATGATAAGACGGTGAGACTATGGGACGTCAAGACAGGTACCTGTAAGACCATGAGTGGTCACACTAGTTATGTATCATCTGTGGCTATATCCAGTGATTCAGAGTTCATCGTATCGGGAAGTTTTTATAATACGGTGAGAATATGGGACGTCAAGACAGGTACCTGTAAGACCATGAGTGGTCACACTAGTTATGTATTATCTGTGGCTATATCCAGTGATTGAGAGTTCATCGTAGTGGGAAGTCATGATAAGACGGTGAGACTATGGGACGTCAAGACAGGTACCTGTAAGACCATGAGTGGTCACACTAGTTATGTATCATCTGTGGCTATATCCAGTGATTCAGAGTTCATCGTATCGGGAAGTAATGATAATACGGTGAGACTATGGGACGTCAAGACAGGTACCTGTAAGACCATGAGTGGTCACACTAGTCATGTATCATCTGTGGCTATATCCAGTGATTCAGAGTTCATCGTAGTGGGAAGTTATGATAAGACGGTGAGACTATGGGACGTCAAGACAGGTACCTGTAAGACCATGAGTGGTCACACTAGTTATGTATCATCTGTGGCTATATCCAGTGATTCAGAGTTCATCGTATCGGGAAGTTTTTATAATACGGTGAGAATATGGGACGTCAAGACAGGTACCTGTAAGACCATGAGTGGTCACACTAGTTATGTATCATCTGTGGCTATATCCAGTGATTCAGAGTTCATCGTATCGGGAAGTGATGATAATACGGTGAGACTATGGGACGTCAAGACAGGTACCTGTAAGACCATGAGTGGTCACACTAGTTATGTATATGCTGTGGCTATATCCAGTGATTGAGAGTTCATCGTAGTGGGGAGTTATGATAAGACGGTGAGACTATGGGACGTCAAGACAGGTACCTGTAAGACCATGAGTGGTCACACTAGTCATGCATGATCTGTGGCTATATCCAGTGATTCAGAGTTCATCGTATCGGGAAGTCATGATAAGACGGTGAGACTATGGGACGTCAAGACAGGTACCTGTAAGACCATGAGTGGTCACACTAGTCATGTATGATCTGTGGCTATATCCAGTGATTGAGAGTTCATCGTAGTGGGGAGTTATGATAAGACGGTGAGACTATGGGACGTCAAGACAGGTACCTGTAAGACCATGAGTGGTCACACTAGTTATGTATCATCTGTGGCTATATCCAGTGATTCAGAGTTCATCGTATCGGGAAGTGATGATAATACGGTGAGACTATGGGACGTCAAGACAGGTACCTGTAAGACCATGAGTGGTCACACTAGTCATGTATGATCTGTGGCTATATCCAGTGATTCAGAGTTCATCGTATCGGGAAGTTTTTATAATACGGTGAGAATATGGGACGTCAAGACAGGTACCTGTAAGACCATGAGTGGTCACACTAGTTATGTATCATCTGTGGCTATATCCAGTGATTCAGAGTTCATCGTATCGGGAAGTTTTTATAATACGGTGAGACTATGGGACGTCAAGACAGGTACCTGTAAGACCATGAGTGGTCACACTAGTTATGTATCATCTGTGGCTATATCCAGTGATTCAGAGTTCATCGTATCGGGAAGTTATGATAAGACGGTGAGACTATGGGACGTCAAGACAGGTACCTGTAAGACCATGAGTGGTCACACTAGTTATGTATATGCTGTGGCTATATCCAGTGATTCAGAGTTCATCGTATCGGGAAGTTATGATTAGACGGTGAGACTATGGGACGTCAAGACAGGTACCTGTAAGACCATGAGTGGTCACACTAGTCATGTATTATCTGTGGCTATATCCAGTGATTCAGAGTTCATCGTATCGGGAAGTTATGATTAGACGGTGAGAATATGGGACGTCAAGACAGGTACCTGTAAGACCATGAGTGGTCACACTAGTTATGTATCATCTGTGGCTATATCCAGTGATTCAGAGTTCATCGTATCGGGAAGTTATGATTAGACGGTGAGACTATGGGACGTCAAGACAGGTACCTGTAAGACCATGAGTGGTCACACTAGTTATGTATTATCTGTGGCTATATCCAGTGATTGAGAGTTCATCGTAGTGGGGAGTTATGATAAGACGGTGAGACTATGGGACGTCAAGACAGGTACCTGTAAGACCATGAGTGGTCACACTAGTCATGTATGATCTGTGGCTATATCCAGTGATTGAGAGTTCATCGTATCGGGAAGTTATGATTAGACGGTGAGAATATGGGACGTCAAGACAGGTACCTGTAAGACCATGAGTGGTCACACTAGTCATGTATGATCTGTGGCTATATCCAGTGATTCAGAGTTCATCGTATCGGGAAGTCATGATAAGACGGTGAGACTATGGGACGTCAAGACAGGTACCTGTAAGACCATGAGTGGTCACACTAGTTATGTATCATCTGTGGCTATATCCAGTGATTCAGAGTTCATCGTATCGGGAAGTTTTTATAATACGGTGAGACTATGGGACGTCAAGACAGGTACCTGTAAGACCATGAGTGGTCACACTAGTCATGTATGATCTGTGGCTATATCCAGTGATTGAGAGTTCATCGTAGTGGGGAGTTATGATAAGACGGTGAGACTATGGGACGTCAAGACAGGTACCTGTAAGACCATGAGTGGTCACACTAGTTATGTATCATCTGTGGCTATATCCAGTGATTCAGAGTTCATCGTATCGGGAAGTGATGATAATACGGTGAGACTATGGGACGTCAAGACAGGTACCTGTAAGACCATGAGTGGTCACACTAGTCATGTATGATCTGTGGCTATATCCAGTGATTGAGAGTTCATCGTATCGGGAAGTTTTTATAATACGGTGAGAATATGGGACGTCAAGACAGGTACCTGTAAGACCATGAGTGGTCACACTAGTCATGTATGATCTGTGGCTATATCCAGTGATTGAGAGTTCATCGTAGTGGGGAGTTATGATAAGACGGTGAGACTATGGGACGTCAAGACAGGTACCTGTAAGACCATGAGTGGTCACACTAGTCATGTATGATCTGTGGCTATATCCAGTGATTGAGAGTTCATCGTAGTGGGGAGTTATGATAAGACGGTGAGACTATGGGACGTCAAGACAGGTACCTGTAAGACCATGAGTGGTCACACTAGTCATGTATGATCTGTGGCTATATCCAGTGATTGAGAGTTCATCGTAGTGGGGAGTTATGATAAGACGGTGAGACTATGGGACGTCAAGACAGGTACCTGTAAGACCATGAGTGGTCACACTAGTCATGTATGATCTGTGGCTATATCCAGTGATTCAGAGTTCATCGTAGTGGGAAGTTATGATAAGACGGTGAGACTATGGGACGTCAAGACAGGTACCTGTAAGACCATGAGTGGTCACACTAGTTATGTATCATCTGTGGCTATATCCAGTGATTCAGAGTTCATCGTATCGGGAAGTTTTTATAATACGGTGAGAATATGGGACGTCAAGACAGGTACCTGTAAGACCATGAGTGGTCACACTAGTTATGTATTATCTGTGGCTATATCCAGTGATTGAGAGTTCATCGTAGTGGGAAGTGATGATAATACGGTGAGACTATGGGACGTCAAGACAGGTACCTGTAAGACCATGAGTGGTCACACTAGTCATGTATGATCTGTGGCTATATCCAGTGATTCAGAGTTCATCGTATCGGGAAGTTTTTATAATACGGTGAGAATATGGGACGTCAAGACAGGTACCTGTAAGACCATGAGTGGTCACACTAGTTATGTATCATCTGTGGCTATATCCAGTGATTCAGAGTTCATCGTATCGGGAAGTTTTTATAATACGGTGAGAATATGGGACGTCAAGACAGGTACCTGTAAGACCATGAGTGGTCACACTAGTTATGTATGATCTGTGGCTATATCCAGTGATTGAGAGTTCATCGTAGTGGGGAGTTATGATAAGACGGTGAGACTATGGGACGTCAAGACAGGTACCTGTAAGACCATGAGTGGTCACACTAGTCATGTATGATCTGTGGCTATATCCAGTGATTGAGAGTTCATCGTAGTGGGGAGTTATGATAAGACGGTGAGACTATGGGACGTCAAGACAGGTACCTGTAAGACCATGAGTGGTCACACTAGTCATGTATGATCTGTGGCTATATCCAGTGATTCAGAGTTCATCGTAGTGGGAAGTTATGATAAGACGGTGAGACTATGGGACGTCAAGACAGGTACCTGTAAGACCATGAGTGGTCACACTAGTTATGTATCATCTGTGGCTATATCCAGTGATTCAGAGTTCATCGTATCGGGAAGTTTTTATAATACGGTGAGAATATGGGACGTCAAGACAGGTACCTGTAAGACCATGAGTGGTCACACTAGTTATGTATTATCTGTGGCTATATCCAGTGATTGAGAGTTCATCGTAGTGGGAAGTGATGATAATACGGTGAGACTATGGGACGTCAAGACAGGTACCTGTAAGACCATGAGTGGTCACACTAGTCATGTATGATCTGTGGCTATATCCAGTGATTCAGAGTTCATCGTATCGGGAAGTTTTTATAATACGGTGAGAATATGGGACGTCAAGACAGGTACCTGTAAGACCATGAGTGGTCACACTAGTTATGTATCATCTGTGGCTATATCCAGTGATTCAGAGTTCATCGTATCGGGAAGTTTTTATAATACGGTGAGACTATGGGACGTCAAGACAGGTACCTGTAAGACCATGAGTGGTCACACTAGTTATGTATCATCTGTGGCTATATCCAGTGATTCAGAGTTCATCGTATCGGGAAGTTATGATAAGACGGTGAGACTATGGGACGTCAAGACAGGTACCTGTAAGACCATGAGTGGTCACACTAGTTATGTATATGCTGTGGCTATATCCAGTGATTCAGAGTTCATCGTATCGGGAAGTTATGATAAGACGGTGAGACTATGGGACGTCAAGACAGGTACCTGTAAGACCATGAGTGGTCACACTAGTTATGTATATGCTGTGGCTATATCCAGTGATTCAGAGTTCATCGTATCGGGAAGTTATGATAAGACGGTGAGAATATGGGACGTCAAGACAGGTACCTGTAAGACCATGAGTGGTCACACTAGTTATGTATCATCTGTGGCTATATCCAGTGATTCAGAGTTCATCGTAGTGGGAAGTTATGATAAGACGGTGAGACTATGGGACGTCAAGACAGGTACCTGTAAGACCATGAGTGGTCACACTAGTTATGTATCATCTGTGGCTATATCCAGTGATTCAGAGTTCATCGTATCGGGAAGTAGAGATAATACGGCGAGACTATGGGACGTCAAGACAGGTACCTGTAAGACCATGAGTGGTCACACAGGTTATGTATATGCTGTGGCTGTATCCAGTGATTCAGAGTTCATCGTATCGGGAAGTTATGATTAGACGGTGAGAATATGGGACGTCAAGACAGGTACCTGTAAGACCATGAGTGGTCACACTAGTTATGTATCATCTGTGGCTATATCCAGTGATTCAGAGTTCATCGTATCGGGAAGTTATGATTAGACGGTGAGACTATGGGACGTCAAGACAGGTACCTGTAAGACCATGAGTGGTCACACACATTATGTATGATCTGTGTCTATATCCAGTGATTCAGAGTTCATCGTAGTGGGAAGTTATGATAAGACGGTGAGACTATGGGACGTCAAGACAGGTACCTGTAAGACCATGAGTGGTCACACTAGTTATGTATATGCTGTGGCTATATCCAGTGATTCAGAGTTCATCGTATCGGGAAGTAGAGATAATACGGTGAGACTATGGGACGTCAAGACAGGTACCTGTAAGACCATGAGTGGTCACACTAGTTATGTATCATCTGTGGCTATATCCAGTGATTCAGAGTTCATCGTATCGGGAAGTTATGATAAGACGGTGAGACTATGGGACGTCAAGACAGGTACCTGTAAGACCATGAGTGGTCACACTAGTTATGTATCATCTGTGGCTATATCCAGTGATTCAGAGTTCATCGTATCGGGAAGTTATGATAAGACGGTGAGACTATGGGACGTCAAGACAGGTACCTGTAAGACCATGAGTGGTCACACTAGTTATGTATGATCTGTGGCTATATCCAGTGATTCAGAGTTCATCGTATCGGGAAGTTTTTATAATACGGTGAGAATATGGGACGTCAAGACAGGTACCTGTAAGACCATGAGTGGTCACACTAGTTATGTATCATCTGTGGCTATATCCAGTGATTCAGAGTTCATCGTATCGGGAAGTTTTTATAATACGGTGAGACTATGGGACGTCAAGACAGGTACCTGTAAGACCATGAGTGGTCACACTAGTTATGTATCATCTGTGGCTATATCCAGTGATTCAGAGTTCATCGTATCGGGAAGTTATGATAAGACGGTGAGACTATGGGACGTCAAGACAGGTACCTGTAAGACCATGAGTGGTCACACTAGTTATGTATCATCTGTGGCTATATCCAGTGATTCAGAGTTCATCGTATCGGGAAGTTATGATAAGACGGTGAGACTATGGGACGTCAAGACAGGTACCTGTAAGACCATGAGTGGTCACACTAGTTATGTATGATCTGTGGCTATATCCAGTGATTCAGAGTTCATCGTATCGGGAAGTTTTTATAATACGGTGAGAATATGGGACGTCAAGACAGGTACCTGTAAGACCATGAGTGGTCACACTAGTTATGTATCATCTGTGGCTATATCCAGTGATTCAGAGTTCATCGTATCGGGAAGTTATGATTAGACGGTGAGACTATGGGACGTCAAGACAGGTACCTGTAAGACCATGAGTGGTCACACTAGTTATGTATATGCTGTGGCTATATCCAGTGATTCAGAGTTCATCGTATCGGGAAGTTATGATAAGACGGTGAGAATATGGGACGTCAAGACAGGTACCTGTAAGACCATGAGTGGTCACACTAGTTATGTATCATCTGTGGCTATATCCAGTGATTCAGAGTTCATCGTAGTGGGAAGTTATGATAAGACGGTGAGACTATGGGACGTCAAGACAGGTACCTGTAAGACCATGAGTGGTCACACTAGTTATGTATATGCTGTGGCTATATCCAGTGATTCAGAGTTCATCGTATCGGGAAGTTATGATTAGACGGTGAGACTATGGGACGTCAAGACAGGTACCTGTAAGACCATGAGTGGTCACACTAGTCATGTATTATCTGTGGCTATATCCAGTGATTCAGAGTTCATCGTATCGGGAAGTTATGATTAGACGGTGAGAATATGGGACGTCAAGACAGGTACCTGTAAGACCATGAGTGGTCACACTAGTTATGTATCATCTGTGGCTATATCCAGTGATTCAGAGTTCATCGTATCGGGAAGTTATGATTAGACGGTGAGACTATGGGACGTCAAGACAGGTACCTGTAAGACCATGAGTGGTCACACACATTATGTATGATCTGTGTCTATATCCAGTGATTCAGAGTTCATCGTAGTGGGAAGTTATGATAAGACGGTGAGACTATGGGACGTCAAGACAGGTACCTGTAAGACCATGAGTGGTCACACTAGTTATGTATATGCTGTGGCTATATCCAGTGATTCAGAGTTCATCGTATCGGGAAGTAGAGATAATACGGTGAGACTATGGGACGTCAAGACAGGTACCTGTAAGACCATGAGTGGTCACACTAGTTATGTATCATCTGTGGCTATATCCAGTGATTCAGAGTTCATCGTATCGGGAAGTTATGATAAGACGGTGAGACTATGGGACGTCAAGACAGGTACCTGTAAGACCATGAGTGGTCACACTAGTTATGTATCATCTGTGGCTATATCCAGTGATTCAGAGTTCATCGTATCGGGAAGTTATGATAAGACGGTGAGACTATGGGACGTCAAGACAGGTACCTGTAAGACCATGAGTGGTCACACTAGTTATGTATGATCTGTGGCTATATCCAGTGATTCAGAGTTCATCGTATCGGGAAGTTTTTATAATACGGTGAGAATATGGGACGTCAAGACAGGTACCTGTAAGACCATGAGTGGTCACACTAGTTATGTATCATCTGTGGCTATATCCAGTGATTCAGAGTTCATCGTATCGGGAAGTTTTTATAATACGGTGAGACTATGGGACGTCAAGACAGGTACCTGTAAGACCATGAGTGGTCACACTAGTTATGTATCATCTGTGGCTATATCCAGTGATTCAGAGTTCATCGTATCGGGAAGTTATGATAAGACGGTGAGACTATGGGACGTCAAGACAGGTACCTGTAAGACCATGAGTGGTCACACTAGTTATGTATCATCTGTGGCTATATCCAGTGATTCAGAGTTCATCGTATCGGGAAGTTATGATAAGACGGTGAGACTATGGGACGTCAAGACAGGTACCTGTAAGACCATGAGTGGTCACACTAGTTATGTATGATCTGTGGCTATATCCAGTGATTCAGAGTTCATCGTATCGGGAAGTTTTTATAATACGGTGAGAATATGGGACGTCAAGACAGGTACCTGTAAGACCATGAGTGGTCACACTAGTTATGTATCATCTGTGGCTATATCCAGTGATTCAGAGTTCATCGTATCGGGAAGTTTTTATAATACGGTGAGACTATGGGACGTCAAGACAGGTACCTGTAAGACCATGAGTGGTCACACTAGTTATGTATCATCTGTGGCTATATCCAGTGATTCAGAGTTCATCGTATCGGGAAGTTTTTATAATACGGTGAGAATATGGGACGTCAAGACAGGTACCTGTAAGACCATGAGTGGTCACACTAGTCATGTATGATCTGTGGCTATATCCAGTGATTGAGAGTTCATCGTAGTGGGGAGTTATGATAAGACGGTGAGACTATGGGACGTCAAGACAGGTGCCTGTAAGACCATGAGTGGTCACACACATTATGTATATGCTGTGGCTATATCCAGTGATTGAGAGTTCATCGTATCGGGAAGTTTTTATAATACGGTGAGAATATGGGACGTCAAGACAGGTACCTGTAAGACCATGAGTGGTCACACTAGTCATGTATGATCTGTGGCTATATCCAGTGATTGAGAGTTCATCGTAGTGGGGAGTTATGATAAGACGGTGAGACTATGGGACGTCAAGACAGGTACCTGTAAGACCATGAGTGGTCACACTAGTTATGTATCATCTGTGGCTATATCCAGTGATTCAGAGTTCATCGTATCGGGAAGTGATGATAATACGGTGAGACTATGGGACGTCAAGACAGGTACCTGTAAGACCATGAGTGGTCACACTAGTCATGTATGATCTGTGGCTATATCCAGTGATTCAGAGTTCATCGTATCGGGAAGTTTTTATAATACGGTGAGAATATGGGACGTCAAGACAGGTACCTGTAAGACCATGAGTGGTCACACTAGTTATGTATCATCTGTGGCTATATCCAGTGATTCAGAGTTCATCGTATCGGGAAGTTTTTATAATACGGTGAGACTATGGGACGTCAAGACAGGTACCTGTAAGACCATGAGTGGTCACACTAGTTATGTATCATCTGTGGCTATATCCAGTGATTCAGAGTTCATCGTATCGGGAAGTTTTTATAATACGGTGAGAATATGGGACGTCAAGACAGGTACCTGTAAGACCATGAGTGGTCACACTAGTCATGTATGATCTGTGGCTATATCCAGTGATTGAGAGTTCATCGTAGTGGGGAGTTATGATAAGACGGTGAGACTATGGGACGTCAAGACAGGTACCTGTAAGACCATGAGTGGTCACACTAGTCATGTATGATCTGTGGCTATATCCAGTGATTGAGAGTTCATCGTAGTGGGGAGTTATGATAAGACGGTGAGACTATGGGACGTCAAGACAGGTACCTGTAAGACCATGAGTGGTCACACTAGTCATGTATGATCTGTGGCTATATCCAGTGATTGAGAGTTCATCGTAGTGGGAAGTGATGATAATACGGTGAGACTATGGGACGTCAAGACAGGTACCTGTAAGACCATGAGTGGTCACACTAGTCATGTATGATCTGTGGCTATATCCAGTGATTCAGAGTTCATCGTATCGGGAAGTTTTTATAATACGGTGAGAATATGGGACGTCAAGACAGGTACCTGTAAGACCATGAGTGGTCACACTAGTTATGTATCATCTGTGGCTATATCCAGTGATTCAGAGTTCATCGTATCGGGAAGTTTTTATAATACGGTGAGACTATGGGACGTCAAGACAGGTACCTGTAAGACCATGAGTGGTCACACTAGTTATGTATCATCTGTGGCTATATCCAGTGATTCAGAGTTCATCGTATCGGGAAGTTATGATAAGACGGTGAGACTATGGGACGTCAAGACAGGTACCTGTAAGACCATGAGTGGTCACACTAGTTATGTATATGCTGTGGCTATATCCAGTGATTCAGAGTTCATCGTATCGGGAAGTTATGATAAGACGGTGAGACTATGGGACGTCAAGACAGGTACCTGTAAGACCATGAGTGGTCACACTAGTTATGTATATGCTGTGGCTATATCCAGTGATTCAGAGTTCATCGTATCGGGAAGTTATGATAAGACGGTGAGAATATGGGACGTCAAGACAGGTACCTGTAAGACCATGAGTGGTCACACTAGTTATGTATCATCTGTGGCTATATCCAGTGATTCAGAGTTCATCGTAGTGGGAAGTTATGATAAGACGGTGAGACTATGGGACGTCAAGACAGGTACCTGTAAGACCATGAGTGGTCACACTAGTTATGTATATGCTGTGGCTATATCCAGTGATTCAGAGTTCATCGTATCGGGAAGTTATGATTAGACGGTGAGACTATGGGACGTCAAGACAGGTACCTGTAAGACCATGAGTGGTCACACTAGTCATGTATGATCTGTGGCTATATCCAGTGATTCAGAGTTCATCGTATCGGGAAGTTATGATTAGACGGTGAGAATATGGGACGTCAAGACAGGTACCTGTAAGACCATGAGTGGTCACACTAGTTATGTATCATCTGTGGCTATATCCAGTGATTCAGAGTTCATCGTATCGGGAAGTTATGATTAGACGGTGAGACTATGGGACGTCAAGACAGGTACCTGTAAGACCATGAGTGGTCACACACATTATGTATGATCTGTGTCTATATCCAGTGATTCAGAGTTCATCGTAGTGGGAAGTTATGATAAGACGGTGAGACTATGGGACGTCAAGACAGGTACCTGTAAGACCATGAGTGGTCACACTAGTTATGTATATGCTGTGGCTATATCCAGTGATTCAGAGTTCATCGTATCGGGAAGTAGAGATAATACGGTGAGACTATGGGACGTCAAGACAGGTACCTGTAAGACCATGAGTGGTCACACTAGTTATGTATCATCTGTGGCTATATCCAGTGATTCAGAGTTCATCGTATCGGGAAGTTATGATAAGACGGTGAGACTATGGGACGTCAAGACAGGTACCTGTAAGACCATGAGTGGTCACACTAGTTATGTATCATCTGTGGCTATATCCAGTGATTCAGAGTTCATCGTATCGGGAAGTTATGATAAGACGGTGAGACTATGGGACGTCAAGACAGGTACCTGTAAGACCATGAGTGGTCACACTAGTTATGTATCATCTGTGGCTATATCCAGTGATTCAGAGTTCATCGTAGTGGGAAGTTATGATAAGACGGTGAGACTATGGGACGTCAAGACAGGTACCTGTAAGACCATGAGTGGTCACACTAGTCATGTATGATCTGTGGCTATATCCAGTGATTCAGAGTTCATCGTATCGGGAAGTTATGATAAGACGGTGAGACTATGGGACGTCAAGACAGGTACCTGTAAGACCATGAGTGGTCACACTAGTTATGTATATGCTGTGGCTATATCCAGTGATTCAGAGTTCATCGTATCGGGAAGTTATGATTAGACGGTGAGACTATGGGACGTCAAGACAGGTACCTGTAAGACCATGAGTGGTCACACTAGTCATGTATTATCTGTGGCTATATCCAGTGATTCAGAGTTCATCGTATCGGGAAGTTATGATTAGACGGTGAGAATATGGGACGTCAAGAC